>VZRF01013954.1:0-184066 GCA_013396875.1 Vireo altiloquus
ATATATTGTAAGCCAGACTAAAAGATTCCAATCAATGCCTTAGAAAGTGCCTTGTGTCTGAATAAGTTAAATTTGGCTAAGTTTAACTTTGCTTAGTTAAAGTTTGTGAAGTGCCTTATTTTGTCTGAATGTTGTTTTAAAATTTGCCAAGTACCTTACTCTACCTAAATGTTCTAAAGTGTGTAAAGAAAAGGGTTTTTGTTGAACTTGCTGATACTTTTGTTGTTTCTACCACGCATCACCCAGAGCGAATCAAACAACCTTCCCCTAAATTCACCGAGCGGACCAAGGCATAACAGGTGTCTGCAGTGATCCAGGCCCAAAAGGAGCACAAAGTCTAACTGGGGGTCAGTGCCTCATACAGTACCCCACAGGTCAGAGCAGGGTCCAGTCCTGTTCAATGTCTTCACTAATGACCTGGATGATGGGGCTGAGTGTATCCTCAGCAAGTTTGCTGATGTCACCGCCCTGGGAGGAGCGGCTGATACACCAGAGGGTCATGCTGCCATCCAGAGGGTCCTCAGCTGGCTGGAGAACTTCATGAGCTTCATCCAGGAGAAGTGCAAAGTCCTGCAGCAGGGGAGCAACAATCCTCTGCAGCAGTATCCGCTGAGGGCCACCCAGCTGGAGAACAGCTTGGCACAAAAGGGATTGGGGGTCCTGGTGGACACCAACTCAGAGATGAGACAGCAACAAGTCCTTGCTGTGAAGAAGGCGAGTGATGTCCTGGTCTGTTTCAGACAAAGTATTGCCAGCAGGTTGAGTGATGATTATTCTCTCCCACTCAAGGGGCCACATCTGGAGTCCTGTGTCCAGTTCTGAGCTCTCCAGTACAAGGCAGAACTAGACACTGCAGAGAGAGTCCAGCAAAGGGTAACAAAAACGAAGGGACTGGAGCCTTTCTCTTATCAGTAAAGGCTAAGAGTTCGGTAGGTAGGGAAATGGCAGATCTTACCAGTGTATATAAATGCCTGAAGGGTGTGTGCCAAGAGGAGAGAGGCAGCCTATTTCCAGTGACAGCACCAGTGGGCACAAACTGAGACACAGGAGGCTCCACCTGAACATCAGGAAACTATTTTTTTTTACTCTGAGGGTGACTGTGCATTGGCACAGGATGCCCAGCAAGGTTGTGCAGTCTCCATGCTTGTATATAGTGAAAAGCCATCTGGAAACAGTTAGACAGGTGGCTTTGCTTCAGCAGGGGGCTTGAACTCGTATTCAATGTCTGCACACACTATATACTGTAATGATAAACAATACTTTATATTTTTTCAAAGGTTTAGCTAAACACTGCCGAACACAAACACGTGTGGGCCTGCTGAACACCTCCTCTGAGAAGTCTGGCAGGCAACAACCCTTCTGCAGGAGAATAAACAAAGCTGCTTAAAAACCAGTCTGGTTTTCCAGGCGTCAAGTTAAATATTTGCAACAAATGTTAACTTCCCACCATGCATCTGCCCATCCTCATGTACTATTTCCCCTGAGGGATTGTCCTCCCAGGTGACAAGTGAAATCAAGGTTTCAAAATCAGATTCTAATAGTTTCGACAGATGTAAAGACAACAATTCAGCAAATCACAGATGTGAGAAACTAACCATAGGGATGTCCAGGCTAGAGAGCTCAAAGGTCAGCAAAACAAGGCTCCTGGTGGCCTCCTTCTAGGAACCACTTGTCAGAAGGATGTGTGTTGAATTATTTGAGTGACATGAGAACCTTGCCCAGACTTCCTTTCCTTTGGAGAGAGTGCTCCGCATTTCCTCTCATCTCATGAATGTAGAACCAGCCCCAAGTCAGACAAAAGAAGCACCCATGCATGTCCTGAGATCTGGAAAATAGTGCTGTGGAAAGGCTGCTTTTCACCTCCCTCTCTGAGGAAAGGGAAAAGACAGTGTGAGTGCAATTGCAGCTGTTCACAAAAAGCTCTGCAACGAACTAATTTCACATGCAGAGGAATTTCTGTTGCTCTTGTGACGCAGTGGAAAGCTTTCATTTTTGTGGCATTATTATCAATTAATACTATTTGTTTATAATCACCCAGGGGCCTTTGCTTGGGTGTGGTCTCACATCTGGCCAGTGCAAGCTTGGAATCTGATGACCAAGAAGGTCATGGAAGCCTGTTATTGGCCTGTTATTTCATAGGAAGCTTATGCTCCGAGCCTTGCTGCTCTTCAATTCCAAGCACATGAGAAGGGCACTCGCAGCACAAGAATGACAAGAAAGCAGAATCATGGTTCTTGCGATTCAAAGCACAGACTATGGTGACTATTAAGCAGTGACTCAATTTTTTCATCTCTACTGCCCTTACTCTTTGTAAAAACAGCAGATGATTCAGCAGTTCTGAAACTTTTTTCTCAAACTTTTTTCTCACTTTCCTCCCCCTTGGTCCACATGCACCTGCAGGGAATGTTGCTTATGGGGAGAAAAAATTGCTACAGCTGCTGGCAGCAAAGTAATGGAGTCAGCAGGGGACAGAAAGTTGGAGTAGTAAATCTGGGGGGACGGACAGACCATAAAATGAACTGGGGGAAGAGGAAGGGAAAAGGAAGAGGAAGTAGAGGAGAGGCAGGATGTAAGCAGTGCACTGACCACTAAAGAGCTCTCAGAGCTGCCCCATTATATAACAGGAGGCCCCCTAAGCATGACAGAACGACCAGGAACAGCTACAGTTTTGGCAGCAGCTCCCAGGTGGCTGGGTCTCTTCATGGTCCTGGTCCTTCTCTGCACTGTCTGTGTACATGTCACAGTCCCACTTCACACTGTCACACTCCCAGTTCCAGCCACCCGTCCTATCCTGATCCCAGTAATTGCAGTATAGCAAGGATTAAACTCCTCTCATTGCTACTACAAAAGCATGATTAATTCAAGTGACTGAGGGTTTCTTGTGCCACTGACATTTAGTCTGAGGACAGTTAAAGAAGAATAAGGAAGCTATATTTTGTGGTCCTACTATAAATGTTCTAATTTGGAATAAATCTCCCTGCATAGTTTAAGACCCACCAACCACTGAATTGTCAGCAGTGTCACTGAAAGCATGAGTGTCATGGAAGATCCTTATTGTCAAAAACCTTTATATAATAGTTTACCTTGCCTCTTGGAGGACTGTAAATTCTGTTAATAAAGTAACTGTTGTCACAGAATATATCTGGATTCCCTTAAAGCACTTCACTTTGTACTATATCATACAGACGTAAGAATGAGCTGGATTTACAAACCGGTTTACAGACCAGTCTCCAAGCAGCTATCATGGTCGGTAATGTGGTCTCAGTGAGCAGTGCCAAAGGTCAGTTCATGGGCCAAAATTGTTTAGTAGTTTTATAGCTGTGAGAATTACACAAAATCTGTGGCAAAGTCTGCTGCTGCTAAAAAGTTTGTTTCACTTGCAGATAATGAAGACATTACCATAAGAGTAATTTAAATTGCTTTGTTAAAAGATACCAGTCCTGAAGTATTTTAATACAGTTAAATACTTAAGGTGATAATTGTTTTGGGAAAACCATAACATAAATTGCATGGCCTGGATTCTGGTGAGAAGCTAACAGCGGAAAACCACCCCAGCATAAATCCTCAAATAATGCTGTACATACAGAGAAGGTAATCTTTGAATGCATAAGGAGAAAGTGTTGCATAAAGCAAGGAGGTGACCCAGTCTGCTAAGGATGCTGTAAACTCATGCCTGGCAGTCTCAACATGCCAGCAGTCCATGCACCATACCTAACACAAGCCAGATTGCTTGGCATTTACTGCCCCTAAACTTTGCACCTTCTCAGCACGTGCCACAAGTCTGAGCAACCCGGTCTCATTTTCCTTCTTCCCTACCAGAGCATGATAAAAACTATTCACTGCAGTGTCACCCCCTGCAGACTCCAGCCATCCTCTGGCCCCCTTGCTGGTGTTCTTCTTCTCCCCAGCAAAAGCAGGCTACAATATGAAGCTGTTGAGTAGATGGCACTTGGGAAGAGGAAAAAATTGTGAAAGGATGGCACTAAGGACACTGTCTCTCAGGGAAGAGAGACACTGTCTCTCACTGTGGCTCAGGGAAGGGGGATGCAGAGCATCCCCACAATGCCAGTCAATGAAATTTGGAGACAATTTGTCACAAGACACAAAACTTCCCAAGAAACAGGACAAAAGTCAATGGTCAGAAAGTAACACACAGGAAGTTCCACCTGAGTGTGAAGATGACCTTCTTTACCGGAACACATTGCCCAGTGAACACAATCCTGTGCCCTGTGCTCTAGGATGACCCTGCTTGAGTAGGGAGTTTGGACCAGAATGACTGTGGTCCCTTCCAACCTTACCCCTTCTGTGACTGTGACAACTCCCCAAGTCCCACCAATTCCTTAAACCTAAAGGTATAAGTTTTGCTATAGATGGCAAAGTTAAAACAATCTCTAAATGAATATGCATATATTTACACAAAATGAAAGACTCAAGGAATGTTCAGTTTACACAGCCATCATACACAGTAGCCCCAACACTATCGCCTAGGCCTTGGATCAGGGGTACACCCTGTTTTCTTTAGAGGTTTTCAACATTTTTGGAAGTTATTCCGGGATTTCCCATACAACCCCTGTCTGGTCCTCAAGACAAGGGAGGTCAGGTCAGCTCAGGCCAGGCCGCTCTCTCAAGAGCGAGACTGCCGCAAGAGCCCCTCGGACGGCGCCAAGCAGGGCTGAGTCACGCCCTCCTGCTGCCGGGGCTGCGACCCGCCGCCACGCTATGCCACTGCGTGCTATGCCACTGCGTGCTATGCCACTGCGTGCTATGCCACTGCGTGCTATGCCACTGCGTGCTATGCCACTGCGTGCTATGCCACTGCGTGCTATGCCGCGCCGTGCCGCGCCGCGCCGCGCCGCCCGGGGGGCGGCGGCAGTTCCGGCGGCCGAGCCGGGAGGCGGTGACATGGCGGNCCCCGCCGCCGGCCGCCCGGCCGCGTAGACGGGGCGGCACGGCCGCCTCTCCCCGCGCAGCCGCCGCTCTGCCGGCGGCCGCCATGGAGGACGTCGGCTCGGGCGTGAACGCGGACGCGGAGGTGCGGAAGCTTCAGGAGCTGGTGAAGAAGCTAGAGAAGCAGAATGAGCAGCTCCGCAACCGCCACGGCGCCCTGCCCGCTGCACCCGCCAGCCCCAAGCGCCTGCCGAGCGCCGGGCCCTCCTCGCCGCCCCCCGCCGCCTCCCCGTCGCTCGACGGCCGCTGCCTCAGCCCCAGGGCCGCCGCCCGGTGTTCGCTCCCCGAGGAGCCCGGCGGCGGCGATGGGGGCAGCGGCGGCAATGGCCTCCTGGACGACGCGGCGGTGCTGAGGCCGGAGGAGCTGGAGCGGCTGGCCGGCTGCGATGAGGACGAGACCGGCTGGTGAGGAGGCGGTCGGGGTGGAGATGAGGCGGGGGCGGGCTGGTGAGGAGGCGGGCAGGGCTCTGTGTCCCCCTTCCCCCGCCGTGCCTGGGGCCAAGGGGCTGTTTCCCGGTGCGTGCCTGATGTCGGAGGGGGTCTCGGGGCTTTGTGTGCGGAGGCAGCCTCGCCCTCTGGGCTGGCTGAAGGGCTTAATGAGCTCTGCGAGACGTACCGAAGCCTGGCGGGGAAGGGTGTTTCGCTTTCTGCACTCGACGCTGGAAGCTCCCTGGAGGCCCGCGGCCCTGAGCTGCTGCTCGGCCGCGGTGGGAGCGTTACATCGGGGCACTCGGACACCGAGCGGGCTCCAGTGCTGCCCTAACATCAGCCCGCAGTGTTTCGAGTGCAGGAGGTGAGGGGAGGAGTTGAGAAACTTGGGAAATTTCTAGGGTGGTTCAGAATTAGCTCACAGGTACTGTTAGATTTCAGACATGTACTCAGGCATGTAATATGCCTCGATTTCTTTCAGTTGTAAAGACAGCAAATGTAACACTTTTTCTTCTCAGACGTGTTGCCCTTAGGTGTTCTAATTTATTGCTAATGATGTAGGATCACGGTTTCCCTTAGGTGGTTCCTCGTTCTAAATGGACTGCTTACCCTGCTGCTCCAGCAGAAACAGCTGCAGGTGGCTGTTTGCCTTGTCATTATTACACTTGGATGAGCTTCCACTGAGGATCAAGAAGACTTGGTCTCTCCAAACGTCACGCTGTCTCCAGCTGTCGTTTTGAAGTTTCCTATGACAGTTGTTGAGGAGCAGCCTTAGAGCTGCAGGAGAAATAGTGGGGAGGAGCACCGTGTCAACAGTGAGATGCAAGGGAAGCATGTACAGGGACAAAAAGTGTAACATAAGCAAACTGACTTGTGGCAGAACTGGTTGTAGGTCCATCTACAAAGGTGTTTGGAAGCAAACATGCAGACAGATTTACAAAACAAACAAAAATGTATTTCAGAGTTAGAAACGCCTTTAGAAATGCTGGAATGATTCCATGTGTGAGCAATGTTTTAGTTGCTCAGGGAGGAGACTGTGTGCACTTCCTTGGAGAAGTCATTTGCCTGACATTCAGCCTGATCAACTGGAGAAGTATGAGAGCATAAGTTTATTCTCATCCAACACTAAATTAACACAAGGCATCATCTCCCAGAAGATGAGTCTGTGCAAGGCAGCTACTCTTATTTCTCACTGTATGCCTTGTAATCTACTGGCTTACAGCCCTTGATGGAAATAGAATATGGTAAATTTGTACAGCAAGTTTGGACTGGGATGGCCAAATTTGTAAATGTCATGAATTCTAGTGACAAGAGATGTTACCGTTTTATATATTCATCCTAAATCATGGGTAACATAATGGGTCTCCTAAGGGAAAGTTAATGTCCTGACAGAGCGTATGGTGACGGTGGTGGCATAAGTGGTGTGTGTTTTTGTTGATGCAGTTCTGGGCACTCACGGGGCAGCCACATGGCTGGCTGAGCACTGCCCTTGCTGGTGTCAGGTGTTTGGCTGCCAGTTATTGTGGCACTGTCATGTTTCTGTGCAAGTTCTAGTGCTCAAAAGACAGCACAACTTCGAGGCTGTCTTCTGCACGTCTTCATTCCTTTACTAATATTTTGGCAACTGTAACGCTAAAATGTTTTAGCAAGTAATTTTCGAGCTCAGACATGGGACACTGACTGAGACACAAATGCATGAAACAAAAAAAGAGCAATTGTAAAAATCTACTTATTTTCATGCATATCACAAAATATGGGTATGTAATTTTTAAAAAATTGTGTTTTCCTGCTGTAGTTTAACATGCAGTTAATGATAAACATTGTTCGGCTAGATTGATGATTTTTTGTTCCGAAGTGCTTAATAAAAATGGAAATCAAGCTCCTGGAATTTCTAAACACCTCTAATTCAACTGTTGACACACTAAATAGTCCAATCCCTTTTATTTTCTTATGAAGGTAAGATGATTTTGTATTTATGCATTTGATTAATGGAAGTTATTACCCTTAATGAGGTTTGAAATTTTCAAAGGGCTAGTGGAGCAAAAAGAAACAAGCCTGTGAAGATAGGAGGGGTTGATGTGGACAAGTGGATTTCCCTTAAACTGTTTCATAAAGATCCTGTTCCTAAAGCCTTGGTTATGCCAGGTCTCTCATAAAGTAATTGAATCAACTGAAAGGGTGAGATGAAATTTAAGCCTCATATGAACTCTTTGAGGTTCAGATGGATTTGGATCACTACTGCTTAACCCAAAATTGTGTTTAAAAATATGGGATTATACACTGTAAAAGTCAAAGACTCTTAGCAGCTGAGGAAACCTCTTGTGGAAACAAACTAAATTTAATTCATTGTTTGTTCATAAAACATTGATTCATTTTGCCTGTTTTGCTTGTCTACATAGAGAGGTTCAGATTTGTCTTTACTTTTGATTTCAGAAGGACCTTGGTGTGGGTGATAATAGGTGGTAAAGGGTGCTGGTTGTTGCTGTTCTTTTTTATATAATACAGACATTTTCATACCCCATTATGAAATTGTCTGCAGCCTTGTCATGGCAGAAGAAATAGTTTTCTTAACTGTTAAAATTACATTGGTTTACATTTAAAGCTCACATTAGTGGCTGTGAATTTAAGACAGAACACTTGATACTGTGATTGAAGTTGATACTGGAATGTCACATGTTTCTTTAAATCTACATTGTAGAGTTGATCAGCTCGTTTTCAGCTTTTAATTCTTTAAATGCATTTGGATAAGTATACAGAAGAGAAATGGAAAGTGAAAAGCAAAGGAGAAGGCACAACTGTCGAACGAGCAAAGTAACTTTGGCACTACTGTTTTAATAGCAGCATCAGCTGTTAAAACAGCATTACAGTATTAGTGAACTTTGGGACTGTTTATAGTTTTGCTTGATTGTTGTTTTTCTCTGTGGTTACTTAAATCCAGATATGCTTCAAGTTTTAAACACTTCAGCATGATACAATCTTCAATGTGTAATGTATGTGGTAAATTATTAAAAATATTTCAGTTAATTTAGATTGAGTTTCTTGTCCATATGCTTCTGAGTACTGTTTAATGTGCTGAAACTTTCTTCTTGATAAGGCACTGAAGATTGCAGATTGGCACATCTGTACTTGCACACTGAGCTCTACACAGACCCATAGAGACTTTGCTTTAAGCCTGCTGATTATTTCCTCAAGTTATCAGTGACTTTCATTATTTATTCCGTGGGTGTTCCTGTTTAGCTGTTCTTGAACCAGATTAGATCAAATTTAATTTTTTTCAAATTTCAATCTGAATGGGTCTTTTCTTATTAATTAATTGAAAAGACAAAAGGGCAGAAGGTGGGACCAGAGTGGAAAAATCTTCAGAGAAGTGGTGTGCACCTCTTCGCCTGACTTGCTGGGTGAGGTTGGGTGTGGATGTGCAGCATGTTGGGGACATCTGGATAACAGTGTGTAGGGTGGCTTGCTATGCTGCTTTTGAAAAGAGAGTTGTCTTGAGTTTATTGTGGGATACGTGCACACAAGTGGGCAATTACTGTAGATTAGTTAATGTGCTGTGGGTTCACTTTAACTTCCTTTGTGGTAACTTGTTACATGGTCACTCACCTGAGCTTTCTGAGGAGTTTTGCTTTAAATGTGAATGAAACATGCACTGCTTTTCTTCAAAGTTTACTTGCAGCATGTACACAGCACTTGCTGTGCTATTTTGTACATGTAATTGCTCAGGAAACTTCAGAACAGTTGTGTCCTCTTTAAATGACAGTGCTATAAAAACTAGCCTAGCACTTACCCATGTTTTCATGTCAGCATAATGTCTCCTTGGTAAGGTTAAAATCACTGACAGTTGACTGACCTAATTTATAAACAAAAGACAGTTATTGTGTATTTAAAGTGAAATTATTGGTGTGTTTTTCAAACTAACTAAATAGTTCAAAGTAATAATTTCAGTGTTTTTTAAGACCTCAGATGGCAGTGTATCCTGACTAGTTAAAATGGAAGGCACATACTTTTACTGTTATACTCACTCTCATTCAGCAGCTATTTCTAATTTGCACCTGTTTATAATAGTGTAAGTTTCTGTTCTAGCTGTCCATTATCATTAGTTGGCTAGGGGCCTGTTTGAGATACATGATTGTCATCTGTAATGATTGTCTTCCATCTCATATTGCTCGATCACTTGAGCACTAATATTGTTTTGGAATCCTCGTTTGCCATAGTGAGCTGGTAAAGTATAGCATGACTGTTTTAGGATAGAGCTCCACCCGAATGAAATCCCATTGCTGAAATTACGTTGCAGCATTTCCTGTTCAACTGCTACATTTAATTGGATTAATATGGTTTAGGCCCCTTGGAAGTCAGACAGGTTCTGATCAATTTCTGTTACGCGGTGTAAGTAAACGAGAAATTGATACTTTTCATTTTGTGGCAGATAACATGTCAATTTGATTTAAAGTTGTTGGGGTTTAACCAAATTCAGATAATGTCTTCACAAACTAGGAAGGTAATATGAAAAGGAGCATGTAGGAAAACCAAGGATTACAGAAGTTGCCAGTTTTATCAAGAAAAACAACTGGTAACATTAAATAATACTCAGTTTGATTATTGTCTTTGAGATATCCATGTTTGTTGTGAAACAGATATTTGAGGACTGGAGGAAGAATCCTGAGGAAGAACTATTTCCATTTCTGTCTTCTTTTGTGATAGCTTTAAACATGCTTGATATTTAGATATAGTGAAAGCTTTGATACGAATTTCCTTTACTGTCTTAATGATATTCCTGAAATTTACTACATAATAATGTGTTGTCTAGGCATGACTCACATTTCTACTACTTGTAGGTGTTAGAGCTCTCAAGCAAAGTCATTAAGCAGAATTTTATTTTGGAACACATTTAGTAGGACACAGAACTTCTCAACTTTTTTCTCTTCAGTGTAAGTATCAACAATGCTATGTTTGAGCACATATGCTCTAAAAATTTTCTTATGAAAAGCTTCTCAAATAGTAGACAGTTGTACAATTTCTGTGATAGTTCTAGGGAAGCTACATGTTAGTGTTATTGATGGCCCATTTCCCATTCTACAGCATCCCTTTCAGGCACCAAGGTGTTCTTTTGGATGAGGAAATGAATAATGCCAGTAATTTCCAGCAACTAGCCAGGGCACAACTATCTTTAATTGGTGGGCACAGAAACGTAGTTGTGTTCCAAATTGCACTTTGCAACCTCTTGGATATTCTTAATTCTACTCAAAAATTGCATCGCGTAGCTGAGATGTGCCACTTTAATATGAAGGTTTAATGAGACTGTCAAAGCGTTTTTGTAGTATTCACATTCTGGAGTTTATATTCACAGACTGGAGTCTGATGTAATTTGTGCATCTTTTGGAACTAGAAGCATTCTGTGAAGTAGAGCTGAAAACTAATAATTACAGGCTAAGCAATGTGTATCTCAGTCAGCTACAGCTGTAGCATAGGACCTTTGTGGGGTGGGGAGAAGGAAAGGAAATCTGTGGGCCACATAAGTGCAGGGATGTCACTTAATTTTTTGATTGATTTGTCTTTCAACCAGCGATGCTTTTCAGATCTTTACATGCCATTCAAAATTTGTCTTAAATTTTAACTTATTAAGCAACTTCAGATAAGGTTTCCTGAAACTTCTATATTGTCCTAAAAGAGTTTAGGTTGACACTGTTGTGTTCTAAATTTTCTGTTTCCAAGACTGTCCAGTATTATCGTCTCCTGATTTATATATTTTCAGTAGCTTTTCATTGTGAAATTTCCTTCTTGTATTTTAGGGACATTTCTTACTGATCTGTTGTTTCCCCTCATCATGTCTTCAGGTTTTTCATCCTGCTTTTGCATGCATCATGTTTTGTGTGCTCCCCATTAATTTTCTTTATTATACCTACCAGTTTTTGCATAAAGCTAATGTAGCTAAAATAATTGAGCTCTAACTCCAAGTTCCTTCCACTTGCCATCTTCTTTCTAAATCAGATTTATGACTTCATGTTCATCTGCATGTTTTCACTCTGATACTGAGCAGTGGAAGGATTTTGATACAAAAAGACTCTTCCTTTTTTTCCCCAGTTAAAATCTTGGCTTCTTGTTTCATGCCTGTGGTAACTAGCCTCTTGTATTTTAATGTGCTGGGAGATGTTCCTCAGGTGAGGTAATCCATACACAGATATTCCACTCCTACTGCAGTGGTTTGTCCTCTTTCTTCAAGGCCTTTTCTGACTCAGCTGTGTCCCAGTGCAGCACGCTGCAGCTTGCCCCATTTGGCTGACATCATATGTGCTTGTAGTCACAGCAGCCTTCCTGCAAAAGCTCTGACCTTTTCTGTGCTGCATCTTCCTGGAACTAATCAGTAGAGCCTCTGGCTGCTTTCAGCCTCAGGTTGGTGCTGCTGTGATGTAGTTAGTAAGAGCCAAAGGAAGGAAATATTAATGGCTGCAGCAGAATCATAGTGTCTGGTCTTCTTAGTATTGTTTCAAAGTAGATCAAAGCTCCTGAGCTCCTTTTTATATGTTTTCTTCTGTTTTACCTTGTGTCACTGAGGTGTAGAGTCTTTACTCTGTTGTGGAGAGATTGGAGTTTATGTTTCTGGTGTGTTAACATTTGTAGTATGGGTAGTAACTGTAAGTTGTCAGCTTCCTCAATTGTTTTTAACTTCCTGTTTTGAGAGAGTTGATTTATAGTGGTTAAAGATGTATGAAGTTATTCTGGTAATCTTCAGTCTTGAAGTTGCTGTGCTACCAGACAGTGTTGTTGTGTTGCTATAGAATGCATCGACAGGTACAAATGGGATCTCTTCTGGAAGGTAAGGAGGCTATGGAGGACCTATGTCTTTTGGGTCAAAGTTTGATAAGGAAGAACACTTAGCTGTGTGAAGTTATTTGCACATGCTTTATCTGTTCTTTTTCTGATGTTGGGAAGAGAGGAAGAGGTAATAGAGGCATCACTCTGATTCTTAGCCTTGCCTAAAGCCTAGCATGTTTAAAGCTATCAAAAATGGTCCTTTTGGTTTTTGTAAAATCCATATTAGGCAAAGCAAGTAGAATTAAGTCAGTCTCACAACTTGAGATTGGCTCTTTTTGAGATAGAATATTAAGATCACTGGTTTATAGTGAGGCTTCATAATTACATGATGTACAAGAAACTGCCCTGAAAGAGCTCTTTTGTCACTACATCAACATACGTGTGTGTTGTGAGGTAGTGGAGTTGTGTGAAATATGTTTGTTCTCAAGTTCTGTCTTTCCTTGAAGTCTAAGTTTTGCAACAAAGACTGATGAAGGAAAACAGTTGAGGAGAATATGCGCTATATATTTGGTTAGAAAGGAAGGTGGAAAAGAGGGAGCTGTGTGAGCCTGGATTGCTTCAGTAAATAAACTACTTGTGCAACAATTGGGAATTCCTGAAAATAATGTGCTGAAGCTTAAAATACCAGGTGCAGTTTTGATTAGAACAGTCTTGTAGGTTTGTTGAAGGTGCTCCGTTTGTGTATTTCTCAAAGAGGACATGCACTTTAATTTCTTGCCATTTATACTGGGAACTACTGTAAGCACTTTGAATGTGCATGGAACCTGTCAAACACAGCAAGGCATGTGAGCTATCCAAAGAACTAGGAGTGAGTCTGGCCTGTACTGGACAAAATTTGGCTTTGTTGCCTTGACACTTCTCTGTATTGTATAAACATATCTTAGGACAGAAAAGAGTACAGGCAAATACTAAAAAGACAGTAAATTTTAAGTGTTACAGAGATAGTAACTGTTAAACATTACTTTTAATGGTATGGAGATAGTGATGAAATTAGAGAAAGTGGCGTCATTGTTTACACAACTGTGAAAATTGAGTGACTCTTGTGCTTTTCGAGGATCTTCAAGGCTATAAATAAATGAAGAGTTTTCAGCTTTTCTTTTGGGCTGAGTGCCTGTGAAGATTGCAGGCATTTCCACAAAATCAGTTATAACAGACAACAAATTGGCCAAAGCATAAACCTCTTGAACTACAGTAAGTGGCAGTGTCTATTTGGATTGTTACAAAGAGCTTCATTTTTGTTTTAAAACCTGGCAGCTAATAAATATTTTCTCTTTTGGATTTGCAAGCATAGTTTGCTAATTTCAGTGTTACAGGGAAGAGTGTTTGGGAGCTTGCTCTTAATAAAGATCAGTGTTTTATAAACATGTTTCTTGGGAAGCTTTTGTAAGAAGTGAACTTAATGGTAGTAATTACAAAAAATGTCTAAAAGCTATTGTAACATAAACAGAGTTCAAGTTCTAGAATTACAGATGTGAGATGAGATAATCTTGCAGAGATGAAAGTTGTGGGAAATAACTTCTGTGTTGCTTTTGTCTTTGGCAGAAAGGGAACAACTTTTGCTGTATATTTTGTACAGAAGCATGTCTGATTAGACTGTCAGATTTCTTCAGTTACGTGTATGGCATACAATCATATTCACTTGGAATATGAGGTCTGTCATTACTCCTAGAAGAAACTCATGTAGCTGTTTCTACACATGCATAATCTCTAGTTAGCGTTGTACATCTTGCAGTTCACTGTTGTCTTTTGCTGAACCACATTTCCAAGTTTGGTTCTAGTCCAAAGTAAGGCTTAATGTTCCCTGGTTTAAGTGTGTGATTGGTTATGACTTTGCCTTTCATCTGTCTGTTGAGGGAGGAGACGTTTCCAGCTAAATTTCTACAGTCTTTAAACTGGACTACTACTTTCTTCAGTCATGGAATGTTGATGTTAAAATAAATGAATGGAGATGCTGACAGCCAAAGGCTTCAGCACATCTGGCAGAACAATATGATCTCATTGTTTCTCTCTACTCTCCTATGTGCAATATCTCTTTTTCCTTGTTGCTAATGCTTGACTGTATACCTCTATAGGACAGAGATAGTTCCTTTGTTGTGTGTTCAAAGAGTATGAAAAAATCAGGTGCTAGGATAGAAATAATAAATAAAAAGAAATTGTTTATTTTTTAAGGCTACTGAAACAGTAGTTGTGTTTTGTGTACTTTAGCACTGCTCCTTGGCTACTAAGATGCTTATTGCTTCCTTTGTTTAGGAAAACAAGAGTTCTCTATTGCATAGTGCCTAATTTACTTCTTCAGGTGAATCTGAAAAGATTAATCCTCATTTGTAGGTTCATGTGACATAGTGAAATGGACCATATACATAAAGTGTCTGAAGTCCTTATGTAGCTATGCTATCACTGTTATACTCTGTCCAAAATAGTTAATTTTAGGGTCAAATCTGTGCTTTCTTTATCTTTCGGGATTGTGCTATAGTGTAGATAGAGTATGAAAACAGAAATAGCATGCTCTGTGGTATTTTGTTGCATGTCTGATCTTATGCTCATTTTGTCTGTCCTCATAAATTATTTATTTTCTCTCCTTTCCAGGTTATATACATCTCCAAAGAAGAAACTGAATCCAGTGCAAAAATGTGTCAGTCCATTAGTTTGGTGCAGACAGGTATTGGATTACCCAAGTCCAGATGTTGAATGTGCTAAAAAGTCACTGATCCACAAGTTGGAACAAACAATGTCGGGTGAGTTTCTGCACACTAAAACCACTGGGTTGTATGTATTTATTCTAAAACAGAGTCAAAATTAGCTGATGGCTGTGAGATAAGACATCTATCAATTACTTGTGTCTAAATCTTTCATTATGGTTAAAAAACAGTCATTAATTTCTACTCATTTTCTGGATTGTACGTATGAAATGAAAGAAGTCATTAGATCATGAGTCATGATTTCAGTGTTCTGTAATACCTGCATAGTTTGGTCAGGTGTTTTCAGGAAAGAACAATGTTTTTAACTTGAAAATTTTCTTGTCTTTTTTTAAAATAGAAGCCTGTATTAAGGTATCCTAAATGTTAGGTGCTTGTCAGTATGTTAGCATGGAACTTGGTTTTCTGCTAGATTACTTATTTTATTTCATTTAAGGAAATTGAGGCTTAAGTTTTTGAATACTTTGGGGAGATGATATTGATTTATTTTCCTGCCATCCCCAGTAACTTAAGATCTAGTTACAGTCAGATGAAAAATAATTCGAGATGAAACCTCTTTAATACTAATTAGTTGGTTATAGTCAAAACTGGAGAGTGTTTGACCCTGTGAGAATGTAAGTCTGCATTCTCCATCCTTCTATTACCAGCCTTTTTTGTCAAACCACCAGCAAAACACTGAAGGTCTGATTAGAATTCTCTGTCCATCTTGTTTCTTGCTTTATTTTATTTCTTTGTTGGAACCTATTTTTTTTAAATTATGCTGAGACAACTTACTTTCTTGCTATTAATAGCAATTCTTTTCCTGTTCCACCTTTTTTAGTTCTGCTACTGCTACATGTTTAACTGTTATCCTCAGTATTAGCAAAATGGTTGGACTTGAGCTAGGAGTGTATGAACATGCAGTTCCAGGAGTGGTTCCAATGGCCACCTCCTTTCTGTGGTTATATGTAAACTTTGTGCTGAGTTTATTTGACTGTAACTTTTTTCCTGTCCTTGTATTGTTTTCTGGAGCAATTTTGTCTTTATTCTGGTTTGTACTGAAGTTGTTCTTAATAAAATTTGAATCCATTTTTTATTCTTGTAAAAATTATGGGCATAGTGGTGAAAGTGCCTTTAGTGTGAGTCACCTTCGATCTTTCCCTATTTCTTGTGCTTTTTTATGCTGCCTGGACAAATGTCTATTAAAAATTCACCCAAACAGTTAACATAATGTATGGCTTGTTACAGGCAAAGATTGAGATTCTAAAGAACAAAAACCACTCAGATTACAGGGATTTATGAACAATGATACAAGTTTGGGAATCTGAATACCACTAAGTATTTAAGAATGGATAGCAGTTGATTGACCTAATTCTGTTTCTGGTTTAACTTCTTTCAGAACGGAGTAGAAGTATTCCAGAAGTACCACAAATTCTGTTACCCTTAGGGTATCTTTAAAAATTCATAGCTGAGGCAGAATGGCAGGAATCTTCCCTTTGAAATGGACACATTTGAAAGTTTTATCAAACAGTGTGTTTAGGTAACTTTACCTATGTTTTTGTTTTCCCCTACACCTGAGAGTCTGACAGTGATACTTGCAAGAATACCACAATTCATCTATAGTACTAATAGGTGGAAGTACTAAAGGTAGAAAAGATGTAGTGTTTCTTGTAACTCTGTGTATTTCCTACTCCACAATTTCAGGAGTATCTTGTGACTTGCATTTTGCGTAGTGCTTGTACCTCATGGACCCATCACTTAACCTGTTACTAGCTACTTGTTCAGTTCATCGATTCTGGTTCCAGTCTCCACGGATAAGGCTTTTCACACTGTGTAAATTTTTTTCCTGAATCCTTGCTGATGCTTCTTTTGCACTATTTTTACACTGTTAGTTCCTGTTATTATGTCTTTCTAATCTTAATATCTCTTTCCTCTTTTTCAGTCTCATATGCACTCTTGTATTTCACATTTTCTTTTTCCATCATATTTTTCATTGCATGCTAATAAAGGATGGAAGAGCAGCTTTCAGCTCCATGCTACTGTGAGCAGTTACTGATGCACAGTGCCTTCTGAGTAGTTACTTCAGGTTTACTAGCAGAGCAAGTCGTGCTCAGTGTTGGAAGTGTGTTCAGACTAGAGGGAAGTTTAGGTATATTCTGCACTCAAACTTTCCTGTTTTCTACAGCAAAAGAGAGATTCATGACCATTTCAGCAAAATCATAACTAAAAGGAATTAGATGCTGCAAATTGTTTCGGGATGTTATAAAAGAAAATTTATGTTAAAATAAAATTGCTGATTATCAACCCTCCCCTCTGGTGTTTTTTGAAAGCTAATGTGTAATCTTTTGTAAGATAGTGTTTCATCTAATATTAGGATCATTTTAATGTTCATATTAGTTACCTGTCTTGCTAATTTTGTCTGATGCTCCTATAAATACTGTATCTCAGTTTGTAAAAATAGCAATGTTACAGAAATCCCTGTTGGAAAACCTTCAGGAATTCTGGTCCAGAAAAATGGTTTGAATCCAGCTTTTTTTTTCTGGGAAAATGTACCATGCTGAAGAAGGTTCACATTAGCTAGGATGAAAACTACTGTAGGTATCAAATCTCACCACATACCAGAGCAAAATTTTATATGTAGCAAAAGCATGCTAAGTTTCATCCAAAAAAATCTGTGTATGATCAAATACTTTGTATCATTATGAATGTATACAAAGAGCCTGTTTTGAAGGCTATACAGTAGTACAATTGTTTTCTAATTTGTGGTTAGTATTTTAAAATACTTGTCTGTGTAAGAAATATAAAAGAAAGAACTGTTGTGCAGACTTACATTTTCGAGATTTTTAATGACATTTTCTGCAAGAGATAAAAAGTAAAATTTTTTTTGGTGTGAGAACAAAGATTGAATAGGAATAGATGCTTTGGAATTCCTTTGTGAATGCCAGAAGCTGATGTCAAAGGCCTCATCATAATCACCCAGAATAGTGACCTGTAATTGCTGGTTTTGTTTACTGAGCTTTGTAATAGAATGGAGATTTCCTTTTTGACACTCAAAATAAACTGAAGGTCCCTCATGAATACTTGCTAGAATTTAGTGAAATCGCAAATTGCTGAAATTAACACCTATTGTATAAGACTTGCAATGAAAGCTGGAACATAAAGCTTCCATCCTTCATCTGTACCTGTCTTTTCACTCTAACTAAAACACTGGTTTTAGTTATATTAACTGGTTTAGAAAGGATCTTTACATGAGATGCAATTTGAGGAATTTGCTGCAAAGTCAGTTTTAATTTCTGCTGCTTTTGCCTCTGTGCTACATTCTGCCATTGGCTAGGTTGGACAATATGGTTTTTTTGGGGGCACTCTTAAAAACTGATTAAATGATGCAATCAGTTAAAATACTTTAGATATTTTTTAACATAAATCTACTTTAGGATGTCAAATAATACTGCAGCTCTACTGGTGTTTGCACTCGACAACTGAGGATGTAGCAACCAAGAGCCAAGGGGGTTGGAGGAGAAGCTGAAGGTTTGCTGGGCTTTGCTGCTGAAAGCAGCATTTTGTGCAACTGTAGTCTGTTTTGGCTTCTAATGTCAAAGCAACAATGATTTTTAGTAAAGAAATTTGAGTGGGTTCAATTACTTTTTCTTTTTTCTGTCCATTGCTATCAGTAGCCTAATTATTACTGCCCTCATTGAAGTCCCTTTTCACTAAGATACATGTCACACAATATTTTTTTAATAGCTCACTTTCAGCAGCTGTGTGAGTTGCAACTAAATCTAATCTGGATTTACATACCATCAGGTTGGGATTTCTAGCTTTTTCATCATAACATTTTGCAATTTAATTTGTTCTTTTACGCACTTCTGTATAAATATACTTCCAGCAGTGAAGGAACTGATTTTTAGCAGAAGTGTCTAAATATCTTTTGGATCTCACTACCCCTGTTGAAATTCCATTTTCTGTTATATTAAAAATGTAAATTTTTAAACAAAGTAGTCAGTTAAGTAACTAAACAAATAACACACTTGACAACCAGCAGAATTGCAGTATCATATTGTTCACCATTGTTAATGTTCATCTGTGTTTAAAATTCATCAGAAAATACTTGAGCATTCAAACATTTACAGTAAATGGCAGTGGAAAGTACCCAGTTTAGGTCTTATATTGCATATGAGGTTGAAGCCTATGGTCAAAAAATCCCAAGTCATTAGAACAGAAGGTTAACAGGAAGAAATAGTCAATTTGCTTTAGTCTGGTAGATTCATGGTACCCAGAAATATAAACAGAAGCATTTGCCTTACTTAATGGTTTTTCATTTTAGCATATGCTATGGGAAATTTTGTAGGTGATACTGCTTATGTGGTGCCAGTCTTGGGGTGATCTAGACAGGTCTGAGAGTTCTAGAGAAGGTGACTTTGTGGTGTGCTCTGGTTTGTGTGTAATTGAGTATAGGATATATGTTAGTGTAACTGAGCTGCTACTGCCCTCCTGCTTCCCAGCACCTATGCTGGATATCTCAAAGACATCAGCTGTAGTGATCTTAGATCTGACTTCTAAAAGAAACACACTTGTCACTATCTTGTCTTGCCCTCTTCTCCCAGTCTTTTCACATAATGGTTTTATCTAGGGGTGAGGAAAGCAGTGGAAAAACTTCCTGGTGACTGAAGTTTTCTACTTGAACTGCATAGTAATTAAATCACACTGAAGACATAATACAGTATTGTATTTGTTTTTCATTCATTTAGTGTAATTCATCACTTTTCCCCTCTTTCCTGCAGCTCTCAAGAGACAGAGTTTGTACAGCAGCCCTTTCAGTGGGGTCAGTTACGCGAGCTCCTATAGTCCAAATACCGGTAGCCCCTACAGCAGTGGCTTCAACTCTCCCTCCTCAACACCGGTGAAATCTGCTTTAGCAAAACAGCTCATACCTCCTGGCACCTCAGGTAAGTCCGTGTGTGTCTGGTCTTTTCCCTACTTCCTCCTCTTCATTTCACAAACGTGCTCAGACAATATTTGCATCGAACTAGAGTAAGAAAGACTCCAGAACTTTTCAGTGTTCTGTAGGATGTGTGCATCATACAGTATTTAAGCTTTTTAGGAAAGGCTTTTTTACAAACTTACTGGCATGAGATACATGTAAAATGTTTTCTTTGGGTGTCCACGTCCCAGAAATCAATGATATATATTAGCAGTTAGACCAAAACACACACTGTTCATTCTGTGGAATTCCAAGTGGCTTCTGGAATTTCCTGTAACATTCCTGTAATTGCCAGGGGAATTCCCTAAATACACCCTGTAATTGCCAGGGGTATAAGTTCCATGGTACGTGTTCAAAGGCTAGGGGTTGGTAGTTGTGAAGTCTTTTCTACTGTCTTACTGTTTACTAACTGAAACATTTGGTGTGCAGTGTATCCATCAATACCTCCAAGATGTGAACAATATAATAAAAGGAAGAAGCATGCATTCCAGTTAGGCATTCCATGAAACTTTGCAGCCACCAGTGTAAACATTAACTTCTGTCAATGTTTTCTACTTTTGCACTGTAGACACTTTCTTTGCATGAGAAAAATTGATACCTGGAACGTATCTCTACTCTGAAGTCAGACTGTTGGCTTATTGTATATAATTTGAATTAGCTTACAGGGAAGGTGAAAAAACATTGCATTGACAATCCACATTGCATTGACAATCCAGCTATCACTAATTCACTGTGGACTTTTACAGAAGCCTGCACTGCACAAGAGCCATTACCCAGTTTTGGTTTTATATCGGTAGCTCTGCTCTGCATTGTGTGCTACAATGACCTATCTGCCTGGGGGACAGAGATGTAACAGGCAATGGGGTCTCGGCCAGAAGGCAGCAAACAGGAAGAGATTTTCCTTGTTACAGTTTCCATGTTGCAGTTTAGCAAAGGTGTGTATGTAGAACAGGTAGTAAAGTGTAGATAAAGTGTATTTTAAGCATTCCAAACTGAATCAATATTCATTGGATCAGCAAGTCCTTATTGTTAAGAAAGATACAGTCAAACTTACATTTTACAAGGTAGTATGCAGGGAGGAGAATGAAAGCACAAATGGAACCAGGTATGCAGTTGCTTCTTTTGTAGAGCTGTGCAAACTTCACAGCAGTTGAAACATGTTATGATAGACCAAATTAGGTGCCACTAGTTTGTTTTGACACTACTGCAATGATTTTATAAAGTTGCCCATTTTTAGAAGCTAATGGCTAAGCTCTGCTTTTTCAAGTTACATTTTCAGCCTAGGTTTGAAATAAAATAATCAAATGTTTCAAATAGTCTGTCAGATCAATGTCTCAGTAGGAATCTCTTCAGAGTGGTGGTTCTTTTACTAGGAAAGGAAATGCAGCTTGCCTTTTGTTTATTTGTTTGTTTTAATAACAACAATTCCTATTACTTTATTTTCTTTCCACAGGTCATCTTAAAATTTCAGGAGATAGAAATCCTCCGCTAAGTCCGCAGTCCTCTCTGGACAGTGAATTAAGTGCATCGGAGATGGATGAAGACTCTATTGGGTCTAATTACAAGTTAAATGATGTTACAGATGTGCAAATTTTAGCACGAATGCAGGAAGAAAGTAAGTGGGGTTTTTCCCTGAAATCACAGTGGAGCTGTTGTGGTTTTTTTTAATTGAATAACTGCAGTAGCACTCGTTTAGTAAAAATGGAAAAGAGGTATAGAGTCTACTATGGATGTACAAATGTTGTTCGCTCAAGAAAGCTGGTTAAGGACCTCAGCTGCCAGGCTAAGGAAAGAAAGTTGCTGTGTGAAAGTTTTCTTTAGGAACAATAGACAAAAAAATGCTGGAGAGTATGAATTTTTAAGATACAGTATTTGCTAAAAGAATGGTTGTTAGAACAGACTACTGCCTACCACCATTCTTCTCAGGAAATAAGTGCCTTCCTGATCTAATCCAGTCATGTTCACATCAGTGCTTAAACCATAATTTAAATCACCAAAATGTAAAGTCAATATGGCAAAGAATAGTTAAGAAAAACACCTATATAGATGTCACTCTTTAATTATAGCTTTTGTTGAGACTTTTTGTCCCTCCAAATTTGCAGAAAGTGGTAATAATTTCAGTTGTCTAACTAGGTGGTCTCCAGACTATTATTTTGTATCCTTATCAGTAAAAAAAACCAAAACCAAATGCCCAATATACATACTTTTAAATAAATTATATACATATATTACTCTAATGTATAACATACACGAAAATACACAAATTTATAATTTAAAAAATAGGATATAAAGGCAAGATAAATGCTGTTTTAAAAATACTAGTTGTTCTGAGTTTCCTTCCTGTATGCCAGTGAATTGGTTTGAGTATCCTTGGGGGTGTTGCACCGTGCTTCAGAGACCACTGATCTAACAACTCCAGTTTCTCTAGGAGTAGCTTATCATCTTGCATTTTTGGTTAGATTCACGAATACATTGCAACAGACATTTCGTTGTGGCTGCTATAATTGTTACAGGGTGTTACACGATTCCAAAATTATGATGTAGCCTGTGTTGCTGGTATCCAGCCTGCGAGAGGAGATGAACAAGTACGTACACAACACACCCATACCAATGACTGCTGTACTAGGAAAAGGAATGAGCTCACCTACTTATTTCAAGTCATTATTAGCTGGTAGATAACTTTTTGGTACTAATCGGAATTTATTAATGCCTCCAGTAACAGGAGTTAAGGTGAACCAAATTTGAGTATGGGAACATCTGTGTGCACTGTCTCTAGTTTGAATCATTTGTGGGCTGGAAGCAAGTAAACAATGTTTTTGTTGCCAGGCCTGCGGCAAGAGTACGCAGCCACAGCTTCTCGGCGTAGTTCTGGCTCCTCTTGCAATTCCACCCGGCGAGGCACGTTCAGCGACCAGGAGCTTGATGCACAGAGCTTAGAAGATGAGGAAGACGGCACACATCACACAGTGCACCCTGCTGTTAGCAGGTTCTCACCATCACCTCGCAGTTCTCCCTGGCCTTCACCAAAACAATCTCCAAGAAATTCCCCTCGCTCCCGATCACCTGCTCGAAGCATAGAGTACAGTAGAGTGTCACCCCAGCCTATGATTAGCCGTTTACAGCAACCTCGTCTTTCGCTTCAAGGCCATCCTACAGACTTGCAAACTAGTAATGTCAGAAGCGAAGGTAAAAAACTGTTTGAAATTCATTACACAAGTAGTTGTGTAGTTTCTCTAAAGGAGTTTCATCAGTGTGCAGTCCTAAAACTATGTGCCTGTGTAACATCATGGTTTAATCCCTGAATTGCTGAAGAAAATGCAGAGCAAGCAAAGCTTGAGTTCTGCTTGGGGCACCCTTACAGTCAGATGAGTTGATAGACTTATATTTATTTTAGATGTTATACAGTCAATGAGTATAATTGAGTTTCACAGTGACCAAGGTCTGTATTTGGCAGGCAAATGCACTAAAATAAAGCAGGGAAACTGTCATTTACTAGTAGGCCTTGCAGATGACAGAATAAAATGCAGAGGAAAGTAACTTTGTTCAGATAAGGGTAACATGGCGATTTATGTGTGCCTGTAGCCTGTGAGGCAGCTGAATGCTTTCTTCTGGTTGCACAGGACTCTAGAACTTCTCAATCATGAGCATAATCTTAAAAACATTAGTACTCAACTCATGCATTTTTTGGATATTTTAGATATCTCAAAGCTGTGAAAACTGCTGCATAATAAATAATAAAGTCTGCACTAAATTCAGTGCAATTATACTATATTGGCATAGAACAAAAGAATATAATCCTGATACGATTTTCCTTCTTGAATGCACTTTTTCCTGGTAGCAATCTGGCAGAAACTCCTTTTACTGGGATGAAATTTTGCAAGCATATTCCTATTTCAACAAGCATCATTTTTTATCTGACAAGTAAGACTTTAAATTTAGAAATAATATAAATTTCGATATTAAGAATTTCCCTTATTAGTAACAATGGGTTGGGGAAATTTTAGGTATCCAGGAAAATGTACAACATGAAAGCTAATCAATTATATTGTGACTTCACTGAGAATTCCTTTCCCATTCATTTTTTAAAATGAAAGTCTTAATGCATGCTAGATGAGCTGCAATAAAAATATCCCATGAGAGAAAAGGTACCAAAAGCTAGTATCCCACATACCAGAAGTATCAAAATAGCGTATGATCATATGTTTCTGAAACACTTCCAAGGAATTATCTTGCAGTGGTTTTTGTGCAGTTGAGTGTTGCTTGGATATTCAGAGTTGATACAGCAGCAGCAAAAAAAAAAGTTTTTCAGGTTTTCTCTTTTTTTTTTTTTTTTTTTTTTTTTTTTTAATTTTATTTTTCTAGAATGCTTGGAGGGAAATCTGGTTGACAGGATTCAACAATGTACCAGCTGCAGTGTAAAGCAATGCAAACTGCTAAGTGCAGAAAGTACACTCTTTGGATTATTCAGCCAATGAACACTTAGTTTTGTTTTCACCTTCAGTGCTTGTGCATGGTTAACATACTTCTTCCCTGCATCCCTCTGCAGAATCAGGTTGGCCACTCATCCTGTCAAGGCATCTGCAGTCTTCTGTCCGAAGTATGTCATCAACCCAGCTCTGCATGGGTTGGAGATGCACAGAATGTCATTAGACTTGAGAAATACTTAATGGCATCTTTTCATATTCTGTGAACAATGGTATAAATATTAGAAGGCCCCTGAAGTATCAGCATTAGCTGAGTAGATAAGTCAAGTCATATGTGAAAGATGAAGCATAACTGGACACTTGAATAATTTTGAATGCTGTGTATGAAGAGGTTCTTTCCAAGTGAGTGGCTGTTATTTGTTGTATAATGGACTGATACGGCACAAGGCAGTCTCAAAAATTTATTCAAACAACTATGTTGTTTTTACTCTTCAGGCAAACATTTTGTTACAAATAACTTTCTAGGTAAATAATTCGAAAACTGTGCAAAACTGCAAATTAGGTTTGTTTGTTCAGCTTTCATAATAGTACAAGAAAACCCAGAGAATCGCAGTCCAGGTATGTTTCAATTTCAAAACACAATATGCTTGACTTTTTACATTGTAGGTGAAAAATGTACATTCTTGCTTTTTTAGATACATAAATACTTTGTATGTGATAGATTTGAGAAGAATTAATGTAACAAAATACACTTTTAAATTGCAGTGTAGTTTTATACAGCTAACATGTTGTGTCACTTACATTTGGAATTCAATTATGGGTTCACAACCTGACCTTTGTCCAGCATCAGATTACACATTGTGGTATTTTTGTATTATTTCACACAGAAAAATTAAGGCGTAGTCTTCCAAACTTGTCCAGGACATCTAACATCCAAGCTGAGTCTGTGAAAAACAGCAGAAGTGACTCAAACTTCCAAGTGCCAAATGGAGGAATACCTCGCATTCAACCTCAAGCCTCAGCCAGTAAGTACCTTTAGTGCTACTTCAATGTCAGTTTCAGAATAAGTGATGGTACTTGGCTGTTTTCCAGTCTCACGGCAAAGCAAAACATTGCATGCCACACTGGAGATGCTAATCTTGATTTTTAATCAGGCCTTTGTCAATCTGTTCTTATGGTATGCAAAATACTCAAAAATGGTCCTATTTCTTAAAGTGTCATTCATGGTTTCCTAGAAGTAAAGGTAGAAGTAATATAAAGAATATAAATACAGTATATGGGCATGTCAGAAACTGTTTCTTTTCTAGGCTCTGAAAAAATACCTAGATGATATTTATTGCTTTTTTTTAAAACTAGTGAAACATGACCTGAAAGTGTTCATTTCAGTTCAACTCTTTAAGTTAACCCTTGTCTGCAATTTCTTTCCTTATTTTTTCTTTTTTTTGGCACATGAATGATATATCTAGTTGCCAATTTTATTTACTTCAAGTGTCAGTTACTTCCTAAAAATGGTTTGGATGAACCTGTGTCTCACAAAACACATTAGCCCATTTCTGGACTCCTGCTTCCTAGTTTGTCCAAAAGTTAACTGCTGATATGAGAATGCTGCTATTCTCACAAATACCTTGTAAGTGGTGACCTTAAAGAAGCCAAAGCAAATGAAAATTAAATATTCAGTGTTTATATGTCAATATTGCCAGTTCCCATTGTTTAAATGTTTCCTGACCATTTTTTTAAAACAAGTTTCTGAATTTAATAACCTTGTGTGACATTTTCAATGGAAAAACACATTATAAATATTATTAGTGTAGAGCTTTGAACTGTAAAAATGCTGTGATAAACGTTCATCAGTAATCTAAATATTTGACAGGAAATGTAAAATAATGTTTGTGAATTTAAATAGGGGTATTTTACCTACAGAACAGTGAAGGCATAGTGGCATACCTAGGTGGTTGTCTTAAAACTTTCAAAACAATGTGCTAAAGCTACCGAGTACAGTTAAATGCAGAATAAGGAATACAGACCATGCCAAAGACTTATATAAGTCTTATGTCTTTGTATAGACTCAGAGCAGATGTTAGGGTTGTGTGGACAGTCAGTCCTAGAAGTTAGTGTGACTTTACCATTGTTCATATGTTACTCCAGCATCCTTTCACTTTGGTCCTCTTCTTCCACCTTTTGCAGACACTCAGAAGGTGGGATTTCCAGCTGAAAGTACATTTGTATAGTTCAAATGCACAACTGTTACCTGTTAGACAGGCTTATCAAAGTATAAAGCACATAGAGCAGTTGGACAGCAGGTCTACAGATATGCTATTTCAGTGATTCGAAGAATTATCAAAATTACCTGAAAGAAAATGAAGGAAAAAATCTTTTTAGTAAAAATCTCTACAGATTTTATTTGGTGCTTTAGAATTGAATGAATTGGGAAGGGAAGAGCATAGAGAGCAATTTAGTTAGCTAGAAGGCTATTTCCAGAATTAAAAGTATATTCATGGTTAAACTTTCTGGAAAGATCAGACAACAGAAGTCTCAGTATTCAATATTTAGTCAATTACTTCATTGCAGGAGCCAAAGTGGTGTGATTGTGTTTATATTTCTTCTTTTCAACTTGTGGATGCATTAAGAATTGCTAGGTAAATTTGCTTTTCTTTCATAGAATATTTCCCCAAATGTGAACCACTCTAGTCCAACTTACATTTAAATGTAAGTTAAGTATCATTAATAAAGGCCAGATTTCTAGCTTTTACAGTTTCCCTGCTCTTACAGATGTTTGTCAGAGTCTTGCTATTGACAATCGTAAAACGGTTTGTGTGTGAAGTCAATGAGTAAGTATCTTTGCTTAGTCTGGATTAAAAAATTTTCTGCAAAACTGTACATTGTATAAAAATTTCCAGAATTGTGTCCTTTTTTATTGTATACTTTTTGTTTTATTGGTTTCATATTTTGTCACTTTGCACAAAGCACTGTTAAACTGCAGCAAATTTTTGTTTTCCCTTGGCAATGATTTCTGGGTCTTGGGATTTGAAGCTTCCTCATACACCTGCTAGTTTTGCATGAGCTTACCTTTGCAAGGATGCTGGCTTGCCACCCGAGGTCACTACTTTGCTCCTTGTCAAAGATTTGCGGTTCATAATTTACTTGCACATTTGCTGTGGCTGCAATACTGAACTTGCTATGGTTGCTGGCATTCAAAAATGAGCTAGGAATCCAGTGAGTTTCTGAAAAGACAATTCCTCTTACAGTTTTATGGCCAAATTGTATTTGTTTGCTTACAGAAGAGAGGGAAGACACATATGATGTGTTTAGAGACACAACCGTAAACAGGAAAACATCGGCATTTTAACTTTTAGCTGCAATGTGGTGAACAATCCAAATTGTTTTTGATAAGAGACTGAATTAAATAGCAGTTGTAACAATTAGAATCTTCATTTACTCTGATTCTCCATGCCATTCTGCAGAAAGTACTTTTTTTATATGAAAGCTAGTAAATATTCATCTTAAGACACTGGAAGATATACAGTAATATGAGTGTTCCCCAAGGAATAGGTATTTTCTAAAGTGTTAGTGATGGGAAATCTCTGCATTTCAGTCCTACACCTCATAGATTGTACAAAGCTGTAGAAGCTGTAGGGTGGCTTCCATGTAGGAGCTACCTGTGTTTGGATTATGTGTGATGCTTTTGGACTTAGTACAACTATGAGCATATGGATGCTTTTAAGAAGAGCTAAATACAAAACTTTCTCAAAGAGCTGTAGATTGTTCAGACTATCAGTAAAGTGACTGGTCTGCTTGGCATGTTCAGAGTAAAGGAGGAAGGGTTGGTTTTGAAGAAACCAAGCAATCCAGTTCAGTTGATCAGAAGTAAATGTAACTACATGTATTCAGCACGCAGCAGTTGTGACAGGTAATGTCACAGCACACGGAGCACTTCCAGAGCAGCAAGTAGTGTGGATAAACATGCACTGGGCGCTTATCTCAAACTGCATGTTTGCTCAGCATTGCTCAAATTGTACTGCCTAAGCTCTTTTCAGTGGTTCGGTGCACAGAAATGTTTTGCTATTGAGTGTCTATTTCCTGGAGTCTCCATTGAGAAGGAAGGAATTTGATACATGCATATTTAAAATCCTTTCCATATCATCCCACATCTCTGACTTGCAAGAAGTGTGCATAATGATGGGGGAAGAAAGTGCCATGTGCAGTAGCATATTAAAATCTTAGTGAATTAGGACAAACCAAACTCAGAATATGAAGGAAGAAGTTCTTCATTTTTGTGGTATAACAAAAAGACTAATTCAGTAAAAAATAATTAAGTGGAATATTTGAGGACTGAAGCAGTCTGGCCAGTGATCTGCCTCAGTAAATTTCTAGGAATTGTGCTCATATTTAAAGATCTTACTATGCTTAATTGGCTGTTCATATGTATGCTTTAAAAAATGTTTCTGGGAAGACCACATGCCAGTTGAGTAAGAATTACATATTGCCGCAGGATATTTTGCATTAGATTCTATCAGGGAGAAGGAATAGGCACAAGCAGAATTCTACTGTGTTTGTGAAAAATTTAATTCCTTTTTGCTGTTTGTAGAACGTGACGGTTTTAGTTATTAAGGCTAAACTAAATAGACTGTCTAGTCATAATTTCAGCATGTTAAAACACGTGATGAATTTTTTATCATTTATAAAATACTGTGTATTTTGCACTGACTGAAGGATAGGAAAGGTAATAGCAATCACTATATGCTATCAAACAAAAGGATTACCATTTTATTGTTAGGATTTGAATTGTTCCTCCCCTGCCTTCTTTATAGCAATATTCACTAGTTGGTGATGGGATTATTGAGCTTCCTTATGCAGGGTCAGGATCTTTATGCACAGCTGTTCCCCCATCCTTCTTCCTTCTCATTATGGAAATAAGCCTTGCTAGTGCAATCAGTTTTTTGCTGATATAAAACTTCATACACTGAGATAAGCAGAGATGTTTATTCATACATTATCATTTTACGAAGTCTCTGTGTAGTCAAAGCTTTATTTCACTGACTGCTTTCCTGCTTCCCCCCCTTAAATATGCTGCGGTGGGAACAGGCTGAGTCAGTGCGTTCCTTCTGGCAATAAGTAATTCTCTCCATGCCAAGATCCTGCAGCTCTCGGAACATTGGCTTCCTCTTGGTAACTGGTAGGTAGTGAGGTCATTTCAAGGCAGAACCAGCCCTTGAATGTTACTGGAAAAAAGGCAGGACAAGGGAGCAAAGGAGCAATACAAAGCAATTTCCATCATGCTGTGTACATGCTAGCAGCTGATAAATCTTAGTGTTAAGCTTAAGTCCTCTTGCATACCTTTTGAAGAGGGGAAAAAAGAGACATCTTTCAAGAAGGCTTAAGTCTCCATAACTGAAGAATACAATTTGTTTTTATGATGATCATATTAGACCAAGATTTATGCTTTTGTATAGGTTTTAGAATATTTTTTGAAAACACTTTTAAAATGCAAAATTTAGTCTCGCTAGGTCAAATATGACAGTTTAATTTTCATCTTTGTATCTAATCTTGCTCTCATATTGCTGTAGCATGTTTGCTAGGTGGCTTGTTCTCCCTTTGGTGTTTTAATTTTTATTTTGCATTTCTGGGCTTTTTGCCCTGCAAGAAGCTTTACTCTTACCAAATCTGCGCATTTTGCACTGCGAAATTTCTGACACACTCCTCTGTAACTCTTTGTCATTAAGAGCAAGCACCATTCACAAAACCCCATCACTTCCAGAGTCATAACAGCTTTCTGAGTGTTTTACTCACACTGTTCCTTGATGCTTCACAAGTGGATGCAATTCTGAAATTCCCAGTAAGTTTAGTTTTCTTATCTTCTTAGACAAATATAACACTTCTTGTCTTTCAACAGCTCTGCAAAGGCAGAAAAATTTGCCTCGTGCTGCCTTCAAAACCAAACAGTTTCTTCAAACTCCATCTACAAAAGGAGGTAATTAACTTACAACCTCTTATCAAGCTCCAGCAAATCTCAAATAATGGTTTGCCTGCATTAAATCTCACATTTTCTAGATGAATAAACTTGCTCTTGCAGTTACTGTAGAGATTAACCAGAAGTCCTTGCTGTCTGAAAGTTAACTTCTTGGTCTAAATATTAAAAATAAACCCTGTGTTATCTAGGAGATAGAATTTTGAGATAAAAATCCAAGGAATGGTGATTTTCTAAGATTAATGAGGAAATATGGATTAGAAAAGTAGACTCCTAAATACATATTCACTAGGTCTATATTTGTATAGGAATTTTTTTAATTGCAAAACACAGTTTTTAAAACAAAAGTTGTAAAAATATTCATATTTTTTGTGCTGGAAACAAAAGCTAACAAATTTATCCTTGAAAAGATGAGTGTGGACTATCAACTTATTTTGTGTGCACACAAAACCAGAAGGTTAATCCCAAGAGAGATTAATTAGGTTTTTTTTGACTCAAGGAATTAGAGCTCATATATATAATATTCCAGTTTGCTAATGGCTGAACTTGGCTTTTTTTAGAAAAAGAAGATAAATATTGAGTCTCTAATCCAATTAGACAAGTTTTATCTGATTTTTAATCAGCTCTGGCAGCTTTGTATGTGACACTGCCTCAGTTTCACATTTAAGGTAAACAGTGATTCTGGTTTTAAGCATAGCTGGTCTGTTGTCTATTACAATCAAGAAGATCTCATTGTAACGATCATATTACACTTGAGACTAATTCATAATTTTGTAGGTGCTAGAATCCTTGAAGCATTGTAGGAGTCATTTGTGCAGACATGAGGGTGGCTGACAGAATGTGCGTGTTTCTCTCTGGGGTTTAACAATGCCAGCTCCTTAGAGTCGTGTTCGTGCCATGCAGAAAGCTTTAGCAAAGTATAACAACTGTGAAACAGATGCAAGTGTCCTAAGAGGAAGTCTCTTAACAGTTTTCATACTTCGTACCAGATAAAGTTGGCACAATGTTCTGCTTTGGCATAAGACCACCATCACTATTCCTCTGCAGAGCTTTCTGTGCTTTCTTTCCAGTTGGCCATGCCTTCCTCTCAATGTCTGGAACGCTTATTAGGTCAATGGCCTAGTCCGGATCTGTAGGACTCTACAGAAAATAAGCTTTTCTTCGAGTTTATATTATTTGTTTTATATTTATATTATAAAACCTTAGAGAATGAGGAACAGAACACATTGCACTGCCAGTTATATATTCCAGTTTATGGCTGTTGTCATTCCTTACTGCAGATGAGGACCCTTTCAGTTACTTGCTTTGTCTTTTTCAGTTATTGGCTGTTTTATACTCCTTAATGTGTTGGTTTTCTTTCTTCTGATCTGAGATCCTTATGAGTGTAGAAGTATTTAGAAGTAATGAAGCAAGACTTTCCTTTCAGAAAAATGAACAGCTGAGCAACAGTTGATTTTACCTTCTTAAAATACTGTTCTTTATATAGCTTGGCACCTTTCACACACACTTGGCTTTTTTTTTTACCACTTTGTGGTAACATCTCCCCAGCACCTTCTTTTCTCCAGGCTGAAGACCTCCACCTCTCTCAACCCTTCTTCATAGGATAGGTACTCATCCATCCTCTGTACCTGTTCCAACAGGTCCACATCTTTCCTGTATGGAGATGACAGATCAGTTTATTGATTCCTTTAGTTATACCTCATCTGTTCTTTCATGTTGGGCTGATTCATCTCATCATGATGGTTGTGATTTAACAACTGCATTAGAATTTAATCTGTTTTCAAGCTGGTGTGCAGCAGCTGGCCTTGGAGTGCAAGCCAAATAAGTTTGCAGCTTTACAGCATCCTACTTTGCCACATGGAGATCTCGTGCTCTCTGCCCACAATCCAGGACAGAATCCAGAGAGGGTAGGACATCTAAATGTCATGACTGCACCATGCCTCTTTCTTTTTTTCTTTTTTTTTCTTTTTTTTTTGGGTTGCCAGATGTTTTAATTGTAGTTGTGTCTAGTTTACTTTCTAAGGAGATTGAGTTGTGTAAAGTTATTAAGCACTACCCTTACCTGTTCACATGTTTTTGCTAAACATAGATCAGCTAAATACTATACATGGGTACGCAATTATCAAATAGTCTGTGAAGCAGTACCTCACTCTTTGTGATCCTGTCTTACAGATAGGCCAAACTGATTATAATGAATATCCAAAACTGCTCTGAGACCAAATTCTTTATCCGTAGAACAGAATTATTAGGCAGTTTGCCAGACTGCATCATGCAGACTGCTCTGGAAGACAATTCATTCCTTTTTGTACAAGAATGAATATAGCTCTCAGCAATGTCTGCAATGCTGTGCTGACAGGAAATGTTTTATGAATTGACAGCTCAAGTTTGCAGCATGGTAAAATATGGTCAGCAGAAGGTTAAAGAGAATGGTTAAAGACTGATATACTGGATCCTTACTGCTGCTGGGAATGTGACAAGCTTCCTTCAGTTGCAACTTTTTGTTGCTTGTATTCCGTATCTAAAAACCTTTTCCCCGTCGTGCCTGTGAGAGGCCCAAAGCTGTATTCAGTTTTTATACACTGGCATTGCGCTATTGGTAGCTGCTAACATGGTGCTGTGTTTGTGTTCCAAGCATTGTAATGAGAAGTTCAGTGATAAAAGCTCCCTATATTTATACTGTAGAGTCACTTGGAAATTCTTCAGATTTGATTGCATCAACATCACAGGCAAGGTCACATTTTAAAAACTTATAATATGTAATCTGTTCTAGTCCTAGGAGCACTTCGATGCTCGTCTTGTCCAGTCATTCTGTTGTTAATGCTTTCCTTAATCCGTACTCTGGCTTGATGCCAGCTTTTATTTTAAGGTTTTTTACTTACTCTCCCTGCCACTTAGCAACTGTCATGTGTTTTTGACCTCTCTGTCACCTTTTCTTGTCAGCTTTTCCCATGAGCGGCTTCATGCTGTGTTTGATATTGCTATCAGGGAAAAGGCCCCCTTGGGTAATCCAGAAAGGAATCAAATCCAATTCACATCTGTAATGAGGTACATATTAATCTTCCTAGACATCCCCTGTAAGAAATGGCTTCAAAATACAATCTCAAAACTACCAGTTCCTCTGTACCCCATTTAGGATGTCACATTCCTGTCATTACTCGTCTCCTTTCTCACTCCTTATGTTCTTAGTGGATCTACCTTGAAAATGATAATAAAAGCTGTGTTAAGGACCAGCTGCTTTTATGTACAACATCTGTCAAAAACAATGCAACTTTGGTCTCACTATAAAATGTTTATTTAGTAGAGGAAAGAACAGTTCACGCAAATTTACTAAATGTAAACATGTTTTCATTACATGATTGATTTTATCGTCCTGTGTTGACTCTTACTGACCCACCCTAATCAGTTTGAAAGCTGGTGAAATTTCATTCCATTACTAAGATTATGGGTTAATTTAAGTAATCTGTTCAGTGATAAATTATGCGTAATTTGAAAATATTTCTCATACTTGTGAAGAATTATGCTTAAGGTTTGGCATTATCAAAGGACTGTTAAATATTCTGTTTTATTAACCTATTCCAGAAAGGACTTGCATACTGACTCAGGTACAACGTATTAGAAAACAGGTATTAGTTATAAACAGGTATTAGTTATATTGATAATTTAGGTTATGTTTGTAAGAAGAGGAAGGCTATAAATTGTTAGAGTTGTCTGGTTAAAGTTTCGTAGCAGTCTCTTAGGTGTTGGGGGTTGGCTGATGTCATCCTTAATCCAAACTACAGCATTATACCAGTTACTAGGAAGAAAATTAACTCTATCCCAGCTGAAACCAGGACAGCTGACCCCATGTTTTTTGGGTTTTTTTCCCATCTGCCAGAAAATGTGGGATGCTACCATATCTTTAGATGAATTCTAAATCAGTGGTTAAAAAGAACATCATAAAAGAAACACCAAGATGCTCAAAATTTCATTATTGAAGGCTAGTATACACATTGAATCTATTTAAAGACTGTGTCACACTAGAATACTATATTCTTCAACATGTTCTTTCATGGATGGGAATTAAGTTTACATGTTTCTGAAGTGGTTAAATTTCTTCTTAAGAAATACTTTCTTCTTTATTTCTTTTGACTTGACTGATAAAACTGTTACAGCCTAATGAGAATTACTTACAAATCCAGATAAATATTTGTAGTAAGCAAAGAGGGCATTAGAGTTATGATATCAAAAACACATGACAAAGAGGACATCTGAATTCCTGTTTCTCATTGCTGCTTGATTGGCTGTATTCCATTATACATTCCATATTGTTTGTATAATCACATAAAGTAATTTCCAGTTTTTAATTTCAGTAGTATTGTAACATAAGATGAAAGTAATTTCTGTATTTTCCAGTACCTTCTTCGAGTAAATTCCGCTCGCCTGCGGCACCGTCCCCCTTAGCTCTCCGACAACCAGTGAAGGCGTTCAGTAACCATGGACCCAGCTCGGTTGCCTCTCCAGAAGCCGCACAGCTGACGCACAGTAGTTCTTCACCAGGGCCTCTTGCAGCCCAGAGCTCAGGCTTGCCGAGCCCTGCCAGCAGTATTAACAGTACTACTCTAACCAGACCAGCAGGGATGAGGAGTGGTTTGCCCAGACCCAGTGCCCCTTCCATGGGGGGCATCCCAGTGCCTCGTAGCAAACTTGCACAGCCTGTTCGCAGGTGGGTCCCTCACGGGTACTGTTAGGTTGAAGCTTTCAAAATTAATTTTGTACGCTATGTATTTGTGCTGCTTCTTCCTGCAATTGTTATTTTGATCTCAAGGTCTTCAGAACAGAAATTGAGACCTCCATGTGAGGTATTTGCAAAATAGTTTTGAATCCAAACTGAGAGAAAAAGGTTCTTGAATGAGAGAGTGAAGGTGAATGAGTGAAAGCGAAATCAGAACAGAAGATACTGAACTAAGTAAATAAAGTCTTATTCTGGGCTGAGAAGGCAGCAAGAATTTGTCTGCATGTGGTAAAAGTTACCAAAATAGAGCTGGTGAGAGAAAATTCATTTGTGTCACTGAGTAATACATTCTGAAGTCAGAACTACTTGCCTCCATAACTCAAGCAGTGGTACCATGGTGAGAGTAGTTTCTCTCCTTGGGCAGCTGAAAACTTCCAGAAGGAAGATGCACCAAGACAGAGGTGACATCCATAGCATTTGCTAAACTTCACATAAAAATCACTGCAGTTAACCCACTGCAGGATGAAACAGAATTTTTAGCTTAAACATAACTGTGCTAGCACCTAGCTATAGAAGTTGCTTGGTGTTAGTGTCTTTTCGAAAAGGATTGCAAGAGAGACTGAGTATTAATTGTAAATGCCAGTTTTCACTGAAGGTGCCTAGTAGAAGCCGACATAATGAAGCAGTCATCCATGAGAAATATTAAGAATCTCCTTAAACAGAAGGGAAAAACCATTAATCTCTAGTACTGTAAAAAAAGATAAAATGGTGGTAAATAGCACAGTGGGAAAGTTCTGTTCTGCAGTGAGTGCTGAGCAGGGGAATGAAAAGTCAGTGTCACAGCTCTGACTGCTTTGCAGTCAGAGCTGGCACTGGTCAGCAGTGTGCAACTTTGTGTAATAAAAAGCAGTTGTTTTGCTCGGAAGCTACTGATAGTAGTGAAGTGTGGTTTCCAAATCACAGCTTGTCTTACAGAAAAGTTTCACTTACTAAACTTTTTTTTTTAATTGCCTTTTTTTTTAAGTTTGCATGTGTAGGACAAAGGGAGACAGCCCCAGCTTGCACCAGAGGAGGTTTAGATCAGATAGTAGGGGAAATTTCTTCAACAAAAGGGTTGTCAAACAGTGGAACAGGCTGGCCAGGGAAGAGGTGGAGTCACCATCCCTGGAGATATTTAAAAGATGTGTAGATGTGGCACTTCAAGACATGGTCTAGTGGTGGACTTGGCAGTGGACTTGATGATCTTCAGGTCTTTTTCAGCCTAAGCGATTCATGGTTCTATAATGCAGACTCTCTACACAATGCTGTAATCAAATTTCTACAAATGTCAGATTTTGATGTAAGCAAAATGTGGTCTAAACAAGGATTTGCCTGTTTATATACATCACAGAAATAATGGCCTACTTCAGGTGGAAGCAGGACTAGGTTTGCATTTTCACAGACTATAATAGCAGTAAGTTTTCTGCCTATTTATTTATTTAGCCTTTTTTTTTTCTGACATGGTAGTTGCCAAGATGCAACACATGCAACCTGAAACTGAAAATAGTCAGGGGTTTATCTTAAGTAAACTGTATTGCAGAGAAGTAAATGAATTAAGTGTATATTTCAACTATTTATAAAATGTTTAAATTCTTATGTATTGTAGGTAGAGACTTCAACAGTTATATATGAAACTGAAAAACCTCTCATTTCATTTTAGATCATTACCCACTCCCAAGACATACGGCAACGTGAAAGATGAGAGTTGGAAAGATGGCTGCTACTGATCTGCAGAGCTTAATGCAAAGTTCCAGTGCTCATGGATACTTCCTCACCAGGCTAAAAGACAGCTTGATAAACAAACTGTTCAGATGTGACTCTTGGGATTTGTAAAAATTCCAAATCTCTCTGTCTCTAATTAGCACAAACTGGCAGAGATTATTATAAAGCAGCACTTTAATGACATCTAACATCAGATGTTTGGTGGTCATACAATCACTTCTACATTGAATTGCTATCAGTTCTGGGGGCTTCTTATTGCTTGCTAAAAATGTTATCAATATGAGCATTTATGAGAGTGGCCAATGTCTGGGCGAAAAATGAATGCCAAAGAAATGCCCATCTTGAAAAACAGCAAGGATAACTATCAACATACATTATCCAAAACTTCATTTTCAGCCTGTCTTAACTCAGCAGAAAGATTGGTGAATATGTACTATTGAAACAAGGCTACATGAATCAGGGCTAATGTTCTGATGACAGACTGCTACAGTGATAGGGAAATGATGCTTTTAACAATTGTATGAGATCCTGACTGGGCAGAGTGGTACATATACCCTTCAGGAAGAATCAGCAGTTTCTCTGGAGGAGGATACAGAACAGGGGGTCATAGCCATGACTTTTATTGCATTAAAAGGTTTGAATGTAGCAGACACACACAATGCAATAGTATAGATTGCATCTTTCTTATGTTGATTTATTGGCTTTACATACTCTTACGTTTGATTGCCAAAAGGGCTTAGTATCAGTTGTACAATCTTTCTAACCTTAAAGTTCCTGGCTCAGGAAAGATGGCCTTCACTATTGTAGCCACATTTTTAATACATGGCTTGCTATTTGGGGAAAACATTTTTAATAGCAGGTTTCCTTGTAAAAGAAAGAGCAAGTGATAATTTTGATTTGTTCTAATACCATGCCACTATACTTGCAGCCTGCAGCAACTGTAAATGCTGATAGTTAAGGAGAAGGAAACACAACTATGCACTTGTAACATACAAATTTTAAGGAAATGAGTTGACTCTTGATGCCAAATGATATTCATTTAGGTGATGTTCCATGGTGTGAGGGAGTTTTCTGTATCCTATTTTTTTACTTTCATCCATTTCTTAAATTGGTTTGTTTTAAATTGTAAATATTTTTACAGAAGATATTGCCCATGTAAGTGTGTTCAAATATGTACTTTGCCTTACATATGTGTATCTTACATTACTGGTAACAGAATATGAAACCTGCTATGTCTGTTTACAAGCTATTAAACTCCTCTGGTGACTCTGACTTACTCTAACATATTTTGCTCAGAACAACTGATATATTTAGCATTGAACCATTGTTTTCTGTTCCGGAAGACATCGTGCAAAAATCTGTAGCTAAAGTTGTATTGGGTGGGACTAGTTAAGTGGATGGGATTTTGTTTGAAGGTTTTTCAGTATTTTGGATGTACAGTTGATGCAGTGAGAATGTGAGTGGTATATCCTTTGTGCAATGACTGACAAACACTACAAGTTGGATTGGACGGTAGGTAGTCTTCAACTGCATTAGCATTCAAGTTTCGGTCTGCTGGTGTATTTTGCCTCCCACCACTAAGAGGATAACTAATCCTGAAATTCTAGCACTTGAATTTTAGGCTAACATTAACATATTCCTGGATGAAAAGCCATGCGATATTACTTGACTTGGAAGAAACCAAATAGGAAGGAGTGGAGACTAATTTGCAGCTCAAACTACTCAAGCAAGCTCTGGGTTGATGGGTGACTTTACACCCCAGACCAAGATCTGTGCTAAGACCTCAAAGTTGGGGTGTCAAATATACTGTAATTGTCAGATATCAGCAGAAACCACCTTTCACCATACATACCACTGATCTAGCCTTGAGTCACCTGCAGGTACAGGGACTGGATCTCACGTCACTGTTCAGCAGAACACAGGACTAGATCAAATGTGCATATTCTCACTAAAGCCTGAATTTTAATATTTCAGCATTTCACAAATCAATGCTGCAATCTTCACTGAAGAAAGGGGAATTTTAATTGGTGAATTTTATCAAACTTTGCTCGACTTAAAAATTTTAAAAGTAAGTTTAAATAACGCTATTGGGGGTTTTACCATGGCTGCATCAAACTTGCGTACATTTCCCTAAGTAATTCATCGCTTCGGTAAATTCAGCTTAAGTTTTATAGGGATTTTTTTTCTCTGCTATTCCCCCCGAAATACAGCAAATGACTTCCTGAGAAGACAGACTGTCTGTTTGCTAGAAAGCCTTTGTGCATTACCAGTTCATTGATATCAGGAAATCATGGGGCTCTGTGTTTAGAGATTTACTGCAGAATTGTGGAAATATGGATTTGATAAAATAGTGCCTATGATTTACTTAACTTATGTTTGATATAGTAGTAAGGGTTTTATGAATGTGGATTACTTTTTGTGCCAACAGCTTGGAATTGATGTATGTGTGTAGGCAGAAGGATTTATTCTGCTCCCAAAGTTATTTAATTTTTTTTTGTGTTTGAATGTTTTTGTAAGTGTTAAAAGTGTAAAAAAAATATATAAAATATTCTTACCACAAAATATTTCCTGGATCATTATTTTTACAACAAAGTGTTTTGAAAAGCTTTTAGAAATTTAGAGGATATTATTTTACAGCTTTTTTGTTAGTTAGTTGGGTTGTTTTTCAGGACCTGTATTCACTTTTCCAGAGGTTACCAGTATTGGCTTCTTCCCACTGTAATTCATGAACTGAGTACAACACTGTATTTGGGTGAAATCTGTGATTTCATTGACAGACAGAGGTGGACTTGTGCCTCTGCTCTGGAAGGGCTGTGCATAGTTCAGACTTACATGAAAAACTGTATTCTAAATTTTCATCTGGAGTGATCTGTATGGGCAGTTTGAAGTATACAAGCCTGCCTGTCCATTTTTTTTTGGATTTGTGCTCACTTCAGACCACCACATGAAACAAAATTTTAATTTTGAAAATTCTTTAATTTATGCAGAAAATTGAGCAAGGTAAAAGTGTACGTACTAAGCCCTCTTGGAACTGGTAAGTACACATTTTATCTACCTTCTACATGAGTGCCTCCATCTTTGCCTCACATACAAGCAAGAAGTTAGTTTTGAAATTGGTAACTTTCTGTAAACTGCATTTTGCTACAAAACAATGGATGTGATACTAATGTACATGCTATCTTTGTCTTATCTTGGTATTAATAAGGGCAAGTTAATTCTATTTGGTAGCCACTTCATGTTAAATTTAACAAAATTTAAGCTGTAAATGTTCTTATTAGTTGTTTATCCCAGCGTAGTCTCCTATTTTGTAATTAGGCCAGTGAGTTAAAGTTTTTCCCCCTAGTTAGCTGACGTATTTATGTAGAACTGGCTTCAGACCTGCTGCTTCTGAAAGTTTTTGTCACTTTTTAGTCATGCAGTCAAGTACCATTTGCCCCACTGCTTCAGGAAAGTAGAGCAGTGTCAAAATCTGGTAAGTAATAGCCTTTCACCCTTCTCTTTTAGTAGGTTTCTGTAACAAGCTCTTCTATATTAAGCTGTTGTTTATAATTAGTATCATCACCGTATTGCAAGACTGAAGATTAGAAATAGTATTTTTCACAGTTCTCTTATTCTGAGGGAAGGTGTGACAGCTTTGGGTCCTCTTAACATTTCATGTGTATGCCCCTCCAGAAGCCTGATTGCAGTGGTGAAGAAAAATAAGTGAATATGTAAGGAGACAGAAATGCTTATGCTGCTGGTCTTGAGATGGCTGCAGAGTTTAATCATTTAAAACTCACCTTTTTCTTTCTCAGAAGTATTTCCATTAAAACAGGTATGGGAAATGACGACATCAGTAGTATGTCAGCAGTATGTCTGTAGTTCTCCCTCTTTTGTTTGGAATTGAACAAACTTTAGATTTTTTAGTAAAACAGGCAAGATGTGAGGTTGCTTTGACTTAAGAAACAAACCAGAAGCCCCACCTGCTCCTGACGTGCATTTGTGCTGCTGTGCAAGTCCAAGGCTGACACCTACAGGCAGCCTCTCTGTACTCGTCCTGCTTCCGGAAGCTGAGCTGGTATTTGGGTGCTTTCGGGAGCATCCATGTTCTACACACCACTGCCCGGTGAAGAAGATGCTTTTGGCTCTAAGAGTTAACTGAAAGGAGTAAATTCCACGAGACTCACTCTCCACAAGATTTTTTTACAACTATTTTCAGCTGTGATACCACAAAGAGTTGTGCTGTCATTGTCCTCTTTGCACTAAGTGATAAATTCTGTAAGGAACATTAAGCACTTAGAAGGACACAAAACATAACTGTAGTGATTAAGCTGATTTGTAGCTCTTCAGCATTTATTTAAAGGATTTTAAGGAGTAGGTAGCCAAAATGACTTATCAGCGAAGTGATTTTTGAACTTGGTGCACCATCCACCTGTTACAAACTGAATTAAAAAAATAAAAAGGAAAGATTTGAAAACTGGAATGCCTGAGATCTCTATGCAGAGTGGCACTCACAAGAGACAAAAGCAGACTGTATCTTTCACCAGAATAAACAAAGGAAGATACCTATATTGTAATTGAGCTTCCATCAGCAGCAGCATAAGTAGAGGGAATCACATGGCTGGGAAAAACCTCTGAAATCATCAAATCCAACCAAGTGCCACGTCCAGACTTTCCTTCAACACCTTCAGGGATGGTGACTCCACCATCTCCCTGGGCAGTCCATTCCAATGTTTAATCACCCTTTCTGTGAAGAAAATTCTCCTATGTCCAACCTCAACCTCCCCTGGCACAGCTTGGGGCTTTGTCCTCTTGTCACTAGTTGACTGGGAGAAGAGATCAATCTCCACCTGACTACAACGTCTCAGGCAGTTGTAGAGAGTGATAAGGTCTCCCTTGAGCCTCCTTTTCTCCAGGCTAAACACCTCCAGCGCTCTCAGCCACTCCTCACAGGACTTGTGCTCCAGACCCTTCACCAGTTTTGTTGCCCTGAAAGCAACAAAATCATGTAAATCCATTTTCTTTTGAAAATAGTAACTTAAGCAGTAAATAATAGTTTCAATAACTAATAATAGTAAAGCTTAAAAGAGAGTAGCATGTGATGCCTTCTCCCCCTGCATCCTCTCTCCCTCCTTGCTGCTTTTAAATTATCCCTGAAAGCTTGCTTCCATTTGGTGCTACAGTGTGGGAGATTGAAGACAATACACCTGTTGGGGTGAGTGAGATATGCCTTACTGAGAAGGTGACTTTGTGGTCCTTCTCAAGTGCTATGCAACTGCTGGTTATCATGCACAGAATACAGACTATATATTATTTTCCATTCTGTTCTTTTCCATTCGCTTTGCTATGATATTCTTGAGACTTGGAACCTTGCAACCTTTCACAGCCCTGCTATGACAGGCTGATTAAAAACCTCACTAGTGCAAGCAGCTTGGTCCGTCAGACAATTGGCCCCCCACATGAAGCTTGACACCAGCTACCTCCACCCTCCTCCAGTAACAAGGCTAGGGGTTTTTTCATGGAAATTCTCTACATAGCAACGGGAAGTAGAATAAAGACACTTCTGTTCCACATTGTTCCCTGCCTCTGCCCTGCTGAAGAGAAAAAGGTGCTTATTAAATGTGGAAGTAGGTCATCAGTAACTTGACTTGGGGCCCTCTGTGGCTTTAGCTGCTTAAAGCCACAAAAGTGATCAGGAAATAGTTGCAGTGTGATATGTTGGTGGTGGTGGAAGAACAGGCTGCTATGCTGGGCTTTCCCCAGTCTCCTGCTCTTCCCAGGCACCCCACCTTGGGCACTGACAGATGAGCTACTGGCTGGGTTGGATGGGCTGCCCCTGCTCTAACACCAGCATCACCATACTGCAACTGCCAGCAGTCTCCTCTATTTGTGTTATGGCAAAAACTCTTCCTGAGTTACTTGTTTCCCTTTAGACCTTATCAGCAAACAAAACTGCACAACCCATTACAAAAGCTTAGTTATCCAACTGATGCCTACCTGCCTTTCACTCAGCAGGGTTAATACTGCTGTGCAAATTCTACAGCTGCTGCTGGTCTCTGTGCTGCACATGAGTGCCAAAATGCTGCCAGGATGCTGAACCAAGTTCTGGATTACAGTGAGTTTGGTTCCTGTTCAGGGCAGAGGGTAAGGCCAAATGCGCTGCTGGTTGACTGACCCCAGCAAATGCCAAATTAAAGGCAGCATAAGCATTCTTGTTCAAAGCTGTTTGTCTTAGTGAAGGGCAGCAGGACAGAGTATCTTGTGCCACCATAAATGTATCTTTGTCACTCTCCTCCTTTAAAAATAAAAATTTAATTGAAGTGATGCCATGATGACTTTTTGCTTTTTATTTTATACCCCTTTTATATACCCTTTTATGTAGCTTTTAGGCATCCTCTGTGCTTTTAGCCCACATGTAATTCCTTAAGTCTGATAAGTTACCTTAGCCCTAATATCCTGTTAGGCCAGGAGACCAAACATCCTGGAGGCCTCACAGTTGGAGGCCAGAAAGCCTCATGGTACCCTGAGAAACCAAGGCCTCCCCTAGAACATCCTGTAAACTAAGACAGGCCCATCCAGGGGAGAGATTCCTCGGGATGTGGGGTTCACTCAAGTCTCTCACTGGGGAATCTTTGATAGATATGCTAATTTGCAAGGCCTATAAATTGTATATGCGATGTATGGTGTGTGCATTTCGGTGCATTCCACCCGGATGAAGTGGTGCACCTTAAGGATCCTTAAATAAACACTGGAGTAAAAATCCCTTTTTCCCTTAACTGTGTTTGGCTCTTAATTTTAAGACCAGGAAAAGGCAACAGCAGCACTTGCTACCATTTTGAGTCCCATCTCAAAGAAAAAGGAAGTGGAGGGAGATCAGGCAAACCCTCTGCTTTTCATGCTCTGCCTCAGCTGCTGTCTTTGCCTCATATTTCTCAGCTCTACAGTCATCCATTTACCCCTACATTTACTGACCCAACTACTGAGCCCAGGGCAGGGTTATATTGTTTCTGTTCATCTGCTCCCCACCAGGCTAATGGAGACACAGAAAACCGCTGTTAATGCCGCTTCAATGACTGGTCTTCAAAGCAGTTATGAAAACCCTGTCCTGATTCTCATCCCTTTAAAACCATGCCTATATGTCAGAGACAGCATCATGATAGCAGCACCATCATAGAGGCTCAGGAAAGCAGCCCAGAGCATCCCCCTCCACCCAGGGCCAGCCTTGCTGGCAGGAACCAGCAGCTCCTGAGCCACAGGGTGCCCCTGCCTGCACACATGGCACAGGCAGCAGGGTCACAGCCACCACCCAAAACTCCTTGCTGAGGGTGCAAGTGCACAGCCATAGCAGCCACTGATAACACCAGGCATGGCTGCTGCAGGGCCAGCACTGTTGATTCAGTGCACACAGACCTCCTGAATGCCTGTGGGTGCAAAGAAATAATTCATTACGGTGCAAGAGTGGGCTATAGAAGACCCTCAGTTGGTTCCCTGCTCTGCCATACACTTTCAGGGGCGCTCATTTATTTTCTTGAGGCTCAGTTGATCATCACTGAAATGACTCCCTGCTGGGAGCGAGGGGCAGGTGGCTGCTATTTAGAGAAAAGGGTGGCCAGTCAGTTCATATCTAGTCTGACACAGTGGGGTAAGTTAAGAGCTGAAATTTGGTTGACCTCGGTTTATGAGCCCAAATGTCAGAGAGTAGATAATATCTATTGTAAATGTCAGAGTCGAGGGATTTTTTTTTCTCTTTCAAAGAACATCAACAAGGATTTAGTGACTATTGATGCTGCCATTCACACAGGTTCAGTGTGAATGGTGCTGCCCACATATACAAACATACGGAAGAAATAATTAAAGGGACTTGCTTAAAATCATGGATCTGGTAGAGCACCCAAGCCCAGCTCAGCCTTCTTCAGCAGTAAAGCAGCTTTTGGCCAAACAAGGCTCTGATAGAGGCTGGGAAATTCAGGCTACCTTGTCCAGAGCAGAACACAGAGATTTAATTGATACATGGTGGACTTCTTACCTTTACAATTTATCCCCCTGTGAAAATTTGCCCGAGGGAGTGAAATACAGTCCTCTGCAGGTTCCTGCACCCAGCCAACAGTGCCAGCTCTCCTGCCCAGTGGTCCACTGTCAGTGGAGAAAATGGAAAATCCCATTTACATAGCCACCTCACAACTTACTATTCAAGACTTGCTACTGTGTTGTAGGGTCTGCTGATTTTGAACCCTATTTCCCCACCTTCACAAAGGCACAACATCAGTTTAAGACTCCTTTCCCCAGCCCAAAGGCCTCAATGGCAGAACTGAAGTACAAAAAATAGATGTTTCTGGTTAAGGCACTCCAACAATGTACCCCTTTCAGGGCCTTGATTCAGCCTATCTCCCCCACTCCTAGCCCAGGCCATTCTTCTGTGCTGGCCTCCACCCTGAAGGTTTCTCAGCTGTTTTCATTAGCAGATTCTGCCTGTGTGCTTCCACTTTCTGCATCCTTCTCATTATGAAGATAATTAAATAACATTAATTACCAAAACAAGTCACTGTACTTGGCCTACCAGAAACCTTGTTTCAAAATTTGAGACAACTGGAAGGTTACATTTATAGCCCATTTATGCACTCTTGTTAGCCCTTGTATTTTTCTTTTTGCCTTTTATTACTGTAAAAAATACTGCAGGGTTTTCTTTTTGCTCTTTGCTTCCTACCCAGGACTCTTCAGACACTAGAGGGTGATCTTGCTTTCACTGTGCTTTCTCATCCAAAGTTTGGTCTAGTTCAGCTTCAATTCACCACATCATCCTGAGCTTGCACCGAATTGTCCACAAGTTCCTGAATATAATTAACAGCTGCATTTATGCCAGGAAAGCCCTAGTCTGAGAGAAGACGAAGCCACACATAGCTGGCAATAAAAAGCATCTCTTGTGGAGTCTGAAACACTCCCATTAGACTTTTTACTCAGTGTCACGTAGATTTAAACCTCCTTAAATTGTTTAGGATTTCAGAAATATTTTCTTACTGGTCTGGGTTTTTCCAGCTAAATGTGTAGCACCACACAGCATCATCTCAAGACTGTGGGATGCAGAAAGCTACTCAGAGATGATGTGGATTACACAAGACATGCACCCCTCTCTTCTTGCTGTGGCAGTTAGCACAGCACTCAAGCAGAGTCTACCCCCAGAGCAGCTCCTCTGAGCAACCCAAGTGCAGCAATGAGCCACCAATTCCCACTGGCACAGCTGTGAAATTACAGGAGGGGTTGGGAGTCTCTGTTGCTTTGGGGCAACAGCAGTGACTGCAAACTGATGCTGTTACTACTCTGCAACAGAGAGGATGGGTCAGTCTCCTATTCTGCAGAGCCTGGCTTCTCAGGGCTTCCAGATTTGGGCATGTGATCCAAGAAATGTCCTGGGAAGAGCTCAGCTGTGACATGCATTTTTGCACAAGCAACAGTGAAATTTGCACTGGTATATTAGTGCTTCCTCTGCTGGCTGGCCAACTGCTCTTACTGTTTGTTGTGCCCTCAAAATTAAATTTTTGGTTACTTAAGGTCTTTCTAAAATCTCCTTCTAAGTTCTTGGATAATATCTTTCATTATCTAATAAAGGCTAAGATCACTGCCAAAAATGTCTTGAATGTCAAAAGGCCTGGGATGCTAACAGTGAGTGCCAGCATGCTGCAGGGACAGGAAGCAGCCACAAGCTATGAGACAGCCTCTCCACTTGAAGGGAAAATGTGCTTGGACACCTTTCCTGTGCCACTGAATCAAAGGGTTTAAAGAAGCCCTTACTATGAATCGCTGCTTGCTGGAGGAACCCAGCAAGTCGTCCTCTCTGCAGAGTCACTCTGGGAGCAGAATTCATGTGTCTGTAGAGACTGAAGGTGATTGCTCGCTGCTTGTGGCAGGTCCTATGGAGGGTCTCAGCAATACCACTCAAACACTTCAAGAAGCTACAAGGGAAAATTCTGTGGATGTTTGGCAGTGGTAGAGAAACAATTTTTTTTGTGATGAGGGATCACACTGTACATGCTGCCTCCTCAGGAGTATGGTACCAGGTGGAGCTTAGTGCACTTGTCGCCAGTGTGACAGCTTTGCCACTATTTCCAGCATGATCTTCAGCAAATGAATCACTCCCATGTATAACTTCTCCACCTGTGCAGGAGCACAATAATATAATGACCCTGTATCTTTGCACTTGATAATAAACTCTTTGGGGACAGGGAAGGTCCCTTCCCTTGCTGGTTTTGCATTAGCACCTTGCATTTGGGACCTGAATTTGTTTAGACTTCTTGGTGTTAGTTTGAAGCAACTTGTTTAGCAAGAATCAGTTTCTATATTCTCATGGGAAGGGATGACTGTTAATCTGTCCATCCCCAGCTCCTATCCTGCACAGGGCTCCCTTGCCTGGAGGGGTTTGGGCAGGGTTTGTTTGGGCAGACTTTCCCTGGTGGGCCTGGGGTTACTGCACAGTATCACTCACACCTGGGTGGAAACACTGAGTGCTGATACCCTACAAATGTCTGTGGGCAGCTACTCTTTTGGTCCCAGCTAGCTTTGATTTCAGCAGCAAGAATCTCCTACTGAAACTTTCTCAGCAGTCAGACTACCCCTGTATATATGGGTAAAACATATGTTTAAAATATTTTATTTAGAAATTATATGCTTTAAACAGTGTATATTAAATAAATGTTATCTATTTATTTATATTATTTTAATAATTTGATATATTTTAGTATCTTAAAAATAATTTACTAGTATCTCTTAATATTTTGCTTTCTTATATTATAATGGACTGAGCAGGGGAACTGAGCTCTTACAGTGGCCCTTTTGTGTACGTTTATTCAAATCTTGTGTTTTTCTTCAATTCTTTCACCCTGAAACAAGGGGCTGACGGCTTTTTATTCATTCCTCTGACTATCCAATCCCAAACAGCTCTGTCCAAGGCTCATTCTCTGGCAGGCAGAATGCAAGATGCTACCAGCTCAATAAAATTTGCGAGCAGTTCAGGACACAGCCTTCATTTCTGGGCTGTGAACCACAGCTGATGTCTCCATCTTGGGCAGATCCCTGTGATCCCCAACGTGCTGCCAGCAGCTCCAGCCACAAGCACAGTCACTCCCCAGAGAGGTGAGGAGTAACTGGTAGCGGCACCACGGAGGATAAAGGGCGTTTGCACAAGGTACCAGACAAGCAGGTAACCAGGGGCCAGGAGGAGCCTTGTGGGGTCACCTGGTCTCCCCGTGCCACCCCAAAAAGTCAGCAGCTGCAGCTCATGCTCCTGCAGAGATGTTTGCCTGACCTTTCCTGGGAGATCGCTGCTGCCTGCCCAGACTATCCAGCCTTCAGCACCACTGCTTTTATTTGCCCCATCAGTATCTAATCCAAATCTCTCTTACAGCAGCTTAAACCCATTGTGCTTCTGCGGCGTTGTGAGTTTATTATAAAGAGATTACTCTCAGCTAGTGGTAGAATGGCCACCCCAGATACAAATAAATATTCCCCTGGCTTCACACCCAGTATTTCTGCTTAGGCACCACAGAAAGGAAATAAAAGATCTTGTTGATGAAGACATTCATGCTTTCATCTCTCTGGCAAATCAACAAATATACAAAGCCCAGAGTATATCTGCCTCATCTGCAGTGTGCAACAGGTTGTACTGACACCATGGTTTATTCAAAAATGCTCTGCTTCATCACCATTTTAAAAGTGCACATGACACTGTGTCAAGGCTATTTTCATAGAATTAATACACAACATTAGCTAAGGGAAGTATTAAGAGATCCCTATTATGTTTGAGATTTATTTCTCCCCATTTCCCTGAGATATTTTTCTAGACAGCTCGAGAGTTAATTTAGATAATGGTGCACCTATTTTGAAGGGCTTTCTTATTTGCTGATCAGCATTTTTCATACTAATTTTTAACATTTGGTAAAAATTTGGCAGCAGGACAAGAAGCATTTTTATTCTATGGTTATGCAGTTTCTAACACAAAACAGCTTTAGTCCACATCCAGGCACCTTCAATGCCACAATACAAATGGTTGGCAGCTGAGTGCAAAGATATTTTTTGTGTGTAACCTGAGAGACAGAATATTGATGCTATTAACTCCTATCACTCCCATGGGGCTCATCATTAACATCCCTTTTAATATGGAGGAAGCTTTGGTAGGTGAGTAATGAAATTTTTCTTTTGCGTGTCTTTCTTCAATTAAATGAATACTCTATGAAGCAACTGCTGCTGTAGATGTTATCAAATTTATTTGTGCATTTATTTCTGCATAAGGGTCCCATGTATTTATTTTGACCATTAAATTAATCTGTGGGACAATATTTTGGTGTCATTTACTCTGATCTGGCTTTTTTTGCAAAACCCAAATTATAGATTGTATAGACACAAAACAACATTTGTGTGATCTACCTACACATCACCTCTCTTGATTTATGTCCCTAACCCCAGGTTCCTACATAGAAAATTAAGAGGGGGATGGTACCCTCAGTGGTGATGGATGCCAAGTAAACCCAGCTGGAACTGGACCTGCAACTGCACATCCCTCATCACTCTCCGGCCTTGATGGCACCACTGTCCTTCAGGGTCCCCCACACCTGACAATGCTGAGCAGGCTGTGATGCTCTCAGGGAGGTCAGTCAGGGCTGTGACATCCAGGACATGCTTGTTTCTAAAGTCCCATGACTATCTGCCTGGGAGAACTCGTGCAAAGAGATACCTGCGTCTGCAGTGCAAAATACCACTGACTTTAAATATGAATCCAGTGCTTTCAGAGTCATCCCCATCTCACCTCCTTGTCCCTGTCTGATGGGGCAGAATGCTAATTTTGGCTCTTCTGGACCAACGCATGCATTAGTCATCAGGTCATTCATTACGACTTTTCATCTTAATCCTGATAATACTCCAACTCCAAAAAAAGATCAAATGACAACAAAAGGGAACAGTGAGTGAGGCAGAATCCTTTCTTATTTGAATCTGGGAAAGGCATTTATTTGCTGCTAGTAATTGTTTTACCGTTGTAGGGATACAACTGCCTCAACAACTCACTGTCAGCAGTCAATTTACGAAATTATTCTTCACTGATTCCCTGATTTAATCTCTTTTCATGGACCAGAAGACCTTTTCTAATGGAATGGTTGGCAAAAGGCCTCTTCATTTAGAAGGCAGATCACGCAGCCTTACACACCTAGTTCTAATTATGAATTATTGGAACACTGTGACCTGAGGCATCATGCACTTACTTGTTGATTAATGGTCTTCAAGACATCTTGAAAATAAACATAGGGGAACACCAAGTGCAACAGGAGGATTTTATCTTAATAATTTCTGCCCTTGACTGCTAACCCAGAGCTTCAGTGAAAGGATCTGTTCCCATATGCTCAGAGACTGAACATACAGGGGGGACACAAAGGAGACAGCATAGCCAGGTAATGAGCTTGTTTCCCTTCCCCACCACTTCAATTTAATAAAACCTCAGAGACTCTAAGTTGCTTGGGAAAGACCACTGCTCCCAAGGCAGGCACAAATACAGAGTAGGACTGAGCTGAAACAGGCATGATCAGGAAGAGGAATCGTGAGAAAAGGGGGACAGCACTCCCATGAACAGAGAAATTACAAAGACAGCAGAGAAGAGGAGAGGCAGATGCAGCGCAGCAGAGGAGGATGCCTGGATGCCTTTGCCACCTCAGCCGAGGAGAAAACAAGGATGATTTGATGGGATCTCAGCTGTAAGAGGAGACAACAGGGATGCAGTGATGATTGGTGCTGAAGAGGAGAGGAAGGGACATCTATCTGATTTTCTGCACCCTGAAATTCAGACCCTGGGTCTGGTCGAGGATGCTGGCTGTAGGATAAAGATGCTGATTATTGTGGAGATTTAGCAAGTAGGATTGAGCAGCAGCACCATGCTAAGGACAGCACAGAGGAGAGTTTAAGATAAACAAGCTCAGGAGGAGACATAACAATGCTGCAATGGGGGAAGGTGTCACGTTGAACGGTAGCAGAAAAGCCTGGGAGGCAGGAAAGGCAGGTCTGTCCCAGTGCTGCTGCACTACAGACAGCTGCAGGAGCAATGAACTAGCAGGAAAACCCATGGCTCTTGTGTGTTCTCCACCTACGTGGTACAACTGCACTCTGCCTTTGTGTGAAACACAAGCAGCTTGGTGCAGGAGCAACGTCGATCAATCAGCACATCTTCACCAAAGTAGTTTCTGCCTATGTCTGGCTGGGGAGGTTTCTCAGGAAAAACTTAGTTGCACAGATCTCAATGCTTCATCTTATTTCAAAAAGGTATTTTCTCACCTGTTTAGTGACCCAAAACGATATAAAGCTCCCAGACAACATAAAATTTTTAAAAAGGAAAAAGTCACTTGTCTGCTAAGATCTTACAGTTGCTGCCTCCGAAAAGGTGGGCTATGGGTGGGGATGACAAAAGGTGCAAATTGCCCTCTGCACTGCTGCTCTTGAGAGACAGAGTGGGAGACAGGTCCTAGTTCAGCAAAGGACAAAGAAAACCACAGAAGAACAAGAAAAAGCAGCAATATCTCTGCACAACTAGGCTCTAATTCCTAACTCTCCTAAGCCACAAAAGCAAGTGCTCTGGATCTACATTATAAATATGATCAAGCATACGCATTTCATGGAGTTTACCACAAAATTACCCTAAACTGCATATAGGGGATTGCACAATACACATTAAAGGAATATTTTAATTCAAGGCAACAGCAAAGGCTTTTCTTTTTCCCATGGTAAATGATTATTGCGCTATTAAGTCTTAAATTTAATTTTATTTCTATCCATAGCCTAGGTGCTTAGAAAATAAGGTAGAAAGGGATTGTACATCCCCTGGAAATCTGAAACTACTCCTACTAGGTCTCACCTGAATGTCATTTTCACAGCAGTATTTTGTCCCAGCCTCTTTAGCAGCACCACCACCTTAAGGTGCTGACTGAAAGCTTTCCATCCTGCAAGACTATCCTTCAGAGGCCTCTCTTCCTCTGCAAACACCCGGCACAGCTCCACGAATCAGCTGGCACGGACATGCAGAGAGGCAGAGCATGACTTATGGGAGGGTGACGCCACTTCCCACAGACCCAGGCACAGCACGCAGGAGCCAAGGCAGGAGGAGCAGGGAGCTGACATGGATATTAAGCTGAAATGGGAAGAGTGGGAAAAGAGGGAGTGACCACCTTTTGCTTTCTTACCCCACCCCACCGGCATCTTTTATGGAGTGCTCATGACTACAGCATGCATGCACCTGAAGTGCAACACGTTTGGGATTTAGGCTTCCAAGTTCAAGACTCCTTTTTATCCTTAATTCACTTGGGATTTGCAAACCCTTCTTGCTTGAGGCTTTAGAGCGTGCAGGGTGACAGGCATAACAACGGCACACACCAAAACTCCTCTTGCTGCCCCAAGTTCAGCTCAGTGAACAACACCTATAGCGACTTTCCTTGGGGGTCACCAAGGGGAACTCATGGCACAGACACAAAGATTGCAATTTCACAGTAGTCCTGGGCTATGCCAGTTGCTTTTAATCTCTGTCAGGAGAAGCAAGTGATTGAAACAACATCACACAGTGTGCTGAAGCAGTCACTAACTGAACAAACTGCAAGGTTGCTTTTCTCATTCCTTACAGTACTATCAAAATTCCTTACAAGTTTACCCTCTATTTTTCACCTTTGATTCTAGTTGAAAAAAGGGAAGGCACAAAAATCCTGTTATAAAGGAGCAAACAAAATTCTTTGGTTTTGAAGGACTTCTGCCTCTCCAGACTGGCATATAGCTCAAGTGCTCTTCTGTGGAAATCAACCCCCTTCTAAGAATAATATAAGGCAGTATTTTTAATAAAAGCTACAAACTACAAGTTCATATTTCAGGGGTCCTTTCCCTCCCTCTTCCTGCTCTTGCTAACTCTTATCTTTTCACCCATTTTTCAACAGAAAGACTAACAAGGAATAATTGAGAATGATATATGATCAGGTTTACTTGCCATGTCTTTTTATACTCAAATATTCAATTTGTGGCTTCCAGTAATAGCAGGGTAGGCAGCATCCTTTCTCCTGCCCTCCACAAAAGAAAGCAGAAAGGAATTATCCATGGATTTAGATACACTGAGGTGTTCACTATGTGTGAGCTGGCTGCCTCACAGCCAGATGCTGCAAAACTACTCAGCATCACTCCAGACTCCAGACTGTACTTTCATGATGACGTATCAGGAAAGCCTGTAGCAAGTTAGAGACAAGAACCATGCTCAGCACCAGGTACAATGTTTTTTCATTCTAAATGCTGCATGTGAAAATATGCCAGGTGCCCGCCCAGGGTGGAGGTACTTTCTGGATGGACAATTAGCAAAACACATCGGCTTGGTTGAGACTTGGCTTTTCCTGAAGGCAGCCTTGCTGCTTGTGTTTAAACCAAGAGTTGAACTTTAATTTTAGCTGATAAATTATAAGAAAAATCTCAAGAAGTCTTGATTTGTTGCAATGCATTCACGGCATTTTCCCACTATAGTTCAGTGTCCCTTGAAAATGAAGTTTATGCTGACTGGGTGGGCTCTGAAAGAGCCTGCATATGCTTCACTGTATGCAGGGATACTGGGCTCCTCCTGTAACTGCCTGCACCATAGGTGCCACACGTTATGATATAAAAATATCTTCTCATGACCAGCCCTGCTGCAGTGGGGAGTGTGGGCAGTGACAGTCGGAGATAAAGCAGGAGGCCTGGCTGTGCCCTTCCCACCTGCTCAATAAGAGCCACATCGTGCTCGCACAGTGGATCCATCCGGGGCCTGCCCACGGTGATCCCTGGTTGGCCACACCACAGGGAACCACCCGGGCATTTCTTACAAAACAGGGAGGGTATGATAAGCAAATGACCTGCATGTTGTGAAGCCACATATTAGCTGCATGACAGATGGAATAACAGTGTTAAGACTTTATGAAGCACAATAAATACACTGCAAGCACTTTTCTGCAGATGCAAACTGGAAAATTAAATCCAGAGAATGCTATTGGCTCAAAAAGTCAACCAGATCCTGAGCTCCCCTCCTCTAGAGCCCAAAAATATGAATGAACTAAAGCAATCCGGATCCTATTTGGTCGTTCAGCTCTGATGACTCATCTTCCCTGAGCTCTCCTTAGGCTAATGACAGGGAAACAAACACAGGCAGAATAGCATTGAACTTGGCATCATTTTGGCAAAGTCACGTACCCAGGATTTTGTCACCAGGTACTCCTTGCACTTCTTGTGCCACCTGTGCCCCAAGAAAGAATCAAAGGTTTAATAAGCAAACAGTCTGTTTTTCTTTCAAGCCACCAGTAATTTCTACTCGAGTCCTGGGACAGCCTAAAATCTTACTCAAATAAGTGCTTGAGCAACTTGCTGTTTGATAGAGCTTAAGGCAAGCAGCCAGTCAGGGTAGCTCCTGTAGGCTCTCCTTAAATCTGGTATGTCCCCCTTGAGCTGTGACCCAAAATGCTCCATTCAGAAGTAGAGCCACACATGAAGTGCAGAAGCCAAGGGGCAGCCCCTGGGGATCCTCTGTCCTGAATCAGCTACCCTCACCCAGTGAGGTGGTGGCTGCGACCCCTCTAAACCCTTTGGGTGAACGAGGGAAAGAGTTACATTCCTAAGACGAGGCCAATAGCAACGCTAAGAGCGAGAGTCACCGATACATCTCCTGCCCTCGGAAGCTGCCCTCCACTTTCAAGAACTCATGCCCTTGTGAGTCTAGTCGGACATTCTATACAGCATTTTACTTCTGAAGGAACAGGGTGGCACACAATTATTAAATGAAAAGTAAATGTTGTAAACACAATTTTATGACTGAAAACAGTTTAAACGTCCTTGGATGTGATTTTTGGGTGACGGACTATATTTCTTACCCTGGTTTGAATATTTGTGCGCCTATGACCTTGCCTGTTTCCTTCATGCATACTGAGTACCCTTTAAAAGGTACAACTTTTCCTTACAAGTTTCTGGGTCCCCACCAGCAGAAAGTGGTGCCTCGTCGACATCATAAAAGGGCTTTCCATCCTTCTTCACACATTCCAAAACCTTCACATCAACGACGATTTGCCTGGACGGGGAACGAGCTTGGCAATCCCTCAGCAGAGGGATCTAGTGCTGCCCACCCACACCGGGTGACACTGCGACGCTAACTGACCTTTTGTAATGCCGACGCCAAAGTAAATCCTGTGATACCTCAGGGCCTCCGCTGGAAAGGTCGGGCCCTGTCGGCTGCAGAAGCGGGCTGCCGGGGGTCGCACCGGAGAGGGGGATGCAGCCGCGAGTCGCCGCCGCCTGCGCTTCCCTCCGCCGGGGCCGGGCGGCGCTGGCGGCAGGCGATGACCGCCGTCGAGGCGGCAGCGAGACACCGCCCACGCCGGGGGTGGCCCCGCGTGGGTCCGGGGACGCGCGGGCGGCGCCCGCAGCAGACAGGCGGTCAAGGACCGCGGCGCATCAGCAGCGCCCGGAGAGCCGAGCGGAGCCGGGGAGGGATGCGGGCTCCGCCGGCCGCCGGGGCGAGCCCTCCCCGCGTTCCGCACTGAGGGCCGCCCCGCCGCCCGCGCTCTCCTCCGAGGCTTGGTGGGGAGCCGGCGGCTCCCCGGGTCCGCTCAGCCCATGGCCAGCTCCGCGCAGCCCCCGGCGACGGCGGGCAGTGGCGGCCCCGACGGCGGGTCGCTGGCGGGCGGCGNGGCCTGAGCGTGCTGGTGGGGCTGGGGCTCTGCGTGACCATGCTGGGGCTGGGCTGCGCCGTGGAGTTGGGGCAGCTGGGGCAGCAGCTCCGGCGGCCCGTGGGGCTGCTGCTGGCGCTGCTCGGACAATTCGTGGCCATGCCTCTGCTGGCCTTTCTCCTCGCCCTCATCTTCGCCCTGGACGAGGTGGCGGCCGTGGCTGTACTGCTGTGCGGCTGCTGCCCCGGGGGCAACCTATCCAACCTCATGTCGGTGCTCGTCGACGGGGATATGAATCTGAGGTAGGTGCCCCGCTGCCCCTCGCCCCCAGCCAGCCGGTGGGCTGCGGCTGCCCCTGGACGCGGGGAGCGTTCGCTGGGCACCTGCCGCCGGTGGAACTGGGACGAGCGGACGGGCGGGCACGGCGCGCTGGGAATCGCCAGCACTGCTCTCTTGCCTCTCCCCTGGTGGATCGTACACGAGCCCGGACAGACGCCTCCTGCCTCCTTCCCTGAAAAAGCTTGCCTTCCCGCGCCTTGGCCGAGGCAGGGAAAGGGGTGGAGGATAGAGAGGGGAGAGAGAGCGAGCGGGCTCTTGCCGTGAGAAGCGCCCGGCCGGCTACAGAACCCTCTTCCAGCGGGGGTGGGGGCTCCCCGGGGCTGCCCCCCGGCTGAACGGGCGGTGATGGGGCATGTCTTTGGTTCCTCCGGCGCAGCATTATTATGACGGCCTCCTCCACGTTGCTGGCCCTCTTCCTGATGCCCCTCTGCCTCTGGATATACAGCCGCTACTGGATCAACACGGCCGTGGTGCAGCTGCTGCCTCTGGGGGCGGTAAGCCTGACCCTGGGCAGCACCCTGCTGCCCATCGGCCTGGGGGTGCTCATCCGCTACCGGCACCCCCGCGCCGCCGACCTCCTGGTCAAGGTAGGCACGGCGCCCGGAGGGGAGGAGGGCGGCCACGCTGCGCGGGATGTCCAGGGGCGGCACCGGGGACGGGGGGCCGACGGCAATAAGCTTTCTGGTCCCCACAAACCGATGTTAGTCTCTCACACACACATATTCAACTACTTAAGCGGTGAACAAGGACTTAGTCTTGAAATAAAAGGGTGGGACAACGAAAGCGAGGGAAGGGCGGGTTACCCCCTATCGCAGCGCACAGGAAGGAGGACAGCGTGGTGCTGCACCCTGGCAGGCATCCTGGACACTGTAGCAGAGGCATTCCATGACATCCTGCTTTCTCCCCACTCTTGCTGCACCCAGGTCAGGCAAAACCAACCTGCAGGCACGGCCACACTGCATTAAAACATGCAACTAAATTAGCTTAATTGAGAAAGGAAGAGTGAGGCACAAGTCCTGACTCTCGTTTCCTAGCAAGTCATCACTAAGCAAAATTATGGAGGGTGACCTCAGCCCGTTCCTTTCCTGGGATATGATCAAACACCACCAAAATCCCAGGCCAGGAGAAAGCCTGGGAAGGGCAGTGCAATCATGTTTTACAGTGCAGACTCTTTAGCAAGCCTCTACCTGCTGTGCTTATCCTTTTAAAATAATAACCCTCATGTTGTTTATCAATGTCTGTATCTGTTGCCAGATTTCCTTGTGGTCCCTCTTGGTGACTCTGGTGATCCTGTTCATCCTGACTGGGACAATGCTCGGCCCAGATTTGTTGGCACAGATTCCCGCGTCTGTCTATGCCATTGCAGTGCTCATGCCTCTGGCAGGGTATGCCTTGGGATACGGCTTAGCCACGATCTTTAAAATGCCCCCACACTGCAGGAGAACAGTATCTTTGGAAACAGGGTGCCAAAACGTCCAGCTCTGCACCGCCATCCTAAAACTCACCTTCTCCCCAGAGCTCATAGGGAGCATGTACATGTTTCCCTTGCTTTATGCGCTTTTTCAGTCTGCAGAAGCGGGACTGTTTGTGCTAGCATACAAGATGTACGGAAGAGACAGCTATAAGCAAGATACACTTGGTGAAGAGGAAGACACGGATATTTCCTACAAGAAACTGAAGGAAGAGGAGGTAGCCGATACTTCATATGGCACAGTGACTGCAGAGGAGCACAACTCCATTCAGATGGAGCCGACTCAGACAGCGCTTTAGGTGAGACAAAGAGGTAACTCCCCAAGACATGAATGTGTGTTATGCTTGCAACCAGGCTGGGGCTGTGCTCACTGCTGTGCAAGCAGAGCTGCCTGGCCTCCATCATTTCTCCAGCTGCTCCCATTGTACAAGGTGTTTATTACCATGAGAGTTCTACTTCCTCAAAAATAAATGTGGAAAAAAAAAAAGAGAAAAAGTATCACTGCAACACAGACCAGTAACTGTAAAACTTCATTGAAGGACACTGCTGCCTCGCTGAGTGCAGCAGGAATTGGTAGAAGGAAGTGTTCTAAGGAGTCAAAGCCAACTCAGTGTCAGTATGGATGACAGGAAAAACCACGTCGCGCGTGTATCTCTGTGCCTCCCACCTGCTGTAAAAGCATTGTTCTCATTGCTCTCACCACAAATACATGGCGAAGCCGAACCGAACCCGTGTTCTCCGCTGTTTAGTCCCTCGGAGGCAATTAAGAGCCGCGCTGCCTGGTTCAGCTGGGGAGCTGTGAGGCGGGTGGGGGATGGCCCCGCACCAGGTGGGAATGGGAAAGGGCGGCAAGGCCGGCGCCCTTCGGGAGCGAGGGAAGCCCAGCCCCTCCCCGGGGGTATTTAAGGCCGCCTCTGGGGGGGTTGCCCCGGGTCCGGTGCGATGGCCGAAGAGGCGATGGCGAGCTATCTCTACACCTCCTACCACCCCTATTCCTACCGCTACCCACCGCCCAAGGGCAAAGGAGGGGCGGCGGGTGGCTGGCGGCCGCGGGGCAGCAGCTACTTCTCGGGCTACGGGGAGGCGGCCGCCGAGTACTTCGACAACTACCAGCGGGCGCAGCTGAAGGCCATCCTCTCCCAGGTCAACCCCAACCTGACGCCGCGGCTCCGCAAGGCCAACACCAAGGAGGTGGGCGTCCAGGTGAACCCGCGGCAGGACGCCTCGGTGCAGTGCTCGCTCGGGCCCCGCACGCTGCTGCGCCGCCGCCCCGGCCCCGCCGCGCCGCGGCCCCGTGAGGGGGAGCAGGAGCTGGGCAGCCCCGCCACCACCAGCACCCGCGCCGTGCGCTTCCCCCGCACCATCGCCGTCTACTCGCCCGTGGCGTCCCGCAGACTCACCGCCTTCCTGGAGGAGCCGAGCCTGGAGCCGGAGCGGCGGCCGCAGCAGCAGGACAAGGCGGCGGCCGTCGAGGAGGAGCCGGCCGCGCTGCGGGAGCAGAGGGAGGCGGAGGCGGCTGCCGTGAGGGCGAGCTGGGAGAAGCCCCCCGAGAGTGGCGCCGAGCCGCTGGAGCAGCGCCCGGCCGAGCCACTCGGGGAGGGCTCGGCTGCTCCCCCGGAGCCGGCGGCGGAGGCAGTCGAGGCAGAGCCGCCGGCCCAGCCAGGAGAGGCGCCAGCCCAGCCGGCAGAGCCGCCGGCCTCACCTCAGAAGCGGCAGTCGTCGGCGGGCAAGACCCGCCTGCGCTTCCAGGTGAGTGTCGGCCGCGGGGGAGCAGAGCGTGGCTGGGCTGGCCCGGGAGGCGCCCGCACCGTCGAATAACGTTGTCCCTGGTAGTTCCTGGAGCAGAAGTACGGGTACTACCACTGCAAGGCCTGCAACATCCGCTGGGAGAGCGCCTACGTCTGGTGCGTCCAGGGCACCAACAAGGTAGGGCCGGCTGGAATCACCCCGGCGCGAGCTGCTCGCCGCCGCCCCCTTGCTGACCCCGGCCTTCCCCCCAGGTCTATTTCCGTCAGTTCTGCCGGACCTGCCAGAAATCCTACAACCCGTACCGCGTGGAGGACATCACCTGCCAGGTAAGGGACCCCCACCCTACCCCGAGCCCGGCCACTCCCGGGCTCGGCCGCCTCCGCCGACCGCCGCCTTTTCCCTCAGAGCTGCAAGCAGACGCGGTGCACCTGCCCCGTGAAGATGCGCCACGTGGATCCCAAGAGGCCCCATCGCCAGGACCTCTGTGGGAGATGCAAAGGGAAACGCCTCTCCTGTGATAGCACGTTCAGTTTCAAATACATTATCTGAATGGGATGGTGTTTTTTGTTAAGGGTTCTTCTAGAAAACTGCAAGTAGAGCAGATTTTTTTGTTGGTATTGTTGAAGGTATTTGGTGAGATGTAGCTAGGAAAGCATGAAAAAATAAAAGCATTGCATAGCACACTCAAATGATCAGGTGAGTTTCTGCCCAGCTCAGAGGGTGCATGTTGTAAAATTCTGTAACTTGCATAGGTGACAAGCCTAGAGATGTATTGTAAATCAGTGATGGTCTTGGAAGCAACTGACTCAGGACCCTTGTAGACTCCCAGGTGGAAAGGGTTTCTGTTACTGTTCTTGAACTAATCAAATGCATGATGTTAACATCAAATTGATATCTGCAGGAGGTAGTAGACCATCATTCATGAACAAAACACCTGATAGTATTCACTTAATTTGCACACCTCTATTCGATGTACAAAGTATCCTGCACCTGTTTTTCATCACTAGAAAATGATTGAGAAATGCTGTGTAAGTACTGAATCACTTCTACTGGTACAGCTGGTCTGCATTTAGCTAAGTTGGTGTTCTTGTCTGTAGACAAAAGCCAAAGAAAGCTTTCCAGGGATGGTTCTCAAAATGCTGAGGAAGGGTGTCGCATGTTATGGTGGTGGTCTCTTGATAAATGTGTTCTCATCTTACTTGCACAAGGTTATGGAGAGAAGGGACACTTCAGAGGAGCAAGGTACAATACTACATCTGCTTGGCGTCCTCCTCAACCCGGAGATAAAGTGCAAGAGCTGTGCACTTAGTGGACTGTATTTGAAGAGTTTGATCTAGTTACCAGTTTAGATGCCTGCCATGAGGGAAGGACTGAACTGCCCCGCTTTTCTGGGTTGGGTTTGCAGCTAGGAATTGTACTTCTAGTGCTTGGTAGTAATGGCAGAACCAGCACTGGTTGTAGATGATGCTCTCAGTGGTGGTGTCCTCTATTGGAACACCATGCTTCAGCAAAGTGTTACAAGCTGACTCTGGGACTAACTACAGCATCACCATCTGAGCAGATTCATAAGCCAGGAAAACCTACACCACTGCCCCAGTCTACCTTTTAGTTGGGTAAAGATAGAGGAAAACATACTTTTCTGAGAATGCTACTGACACTGTTAATTTTGAAATTGAGCATAATAATGCACCAAGTCCTGCAGAACTCTTGAGGTAGCTTCCCTTTAAAAAGAGTGATTTTTATATTGGCTATAATGCACTTATCAACACCTGTACCCAGCTTACTTGAGAGACTAGTCTACTAAAGGCTAAAGGGAGAACCAGTCTGAGCTTATGCTATAGAAGAGCTTCAGTGCCACGTAGTCTTGTATCTCGAAGTGGAAGCTAGTATGTGGCAGGGTAAGCAAACAGTATCCTTTGTTATTAACGTGTCTGGTTTGAGGGGCAGTGAGTGTTAATTCTATATGCTTAACTCATCTCACTGTAAATTCCTGCCTTATTTCAATATGCCTTTTGAACCTGCTGCAGTAGGCTTAATGCCTCAGTGTCAATTTATTGCTAAGTAATTTTATTTATTCTTGCTGCACTCATTATTACAGCAGCGTGAGGCATTCTGGGAACAAGCAGACCTCCCCCATCCAGAGCAGAGTACCTTTCTATTTCATGGTTCTACGTTTTTCCATGTATCACACTAAAAGGAAATATCCCTTGCTTTACCAGCTCACTCAGACTTTCACAGCAAGTCCCATGCTTGCCCTATTCGTTGTAGATGCATGTGCCTTGTACTCACATATAGTCACTGTGATGAGCAGTGGCAAGCCTCCAACTTCTAGAATGCACCTGAGGCCCTCTCTGCAGCCACCTGGCCACACTGCAGTTGCAGCTGTGATCTGGGATGTCTTTATTTCTGAGCATATTCCCCTCCAAGGATGTTCTTCAATGTTTTCCTGTTTGCCTTCCTCACTGTAATGGCTGTAGTCTTTTCCTGATGCATGTGGTGAGGAACTGTGATGAATGTGTGAACCTTGGGAAGGAGTCAGAGAACTGAAGCCCTGTGCCATGTCAGTATGAAGTCATGGCACTATGAGCAGTTGAATGTTTCCTATTTATACAGGAATCCTCACAAAACATCGCTTTGAGGATTACTTGCTGTGAATACAGTGACTCTTACATGATTATCAGTACTAGGCCAAAGTGGTATTTAGTACAACTTTTAAGGGCTGTCATCTCCATGAAAAAGCAGCAGTTGGTTCTGCTTGGTAAGATGTAGAACAGGCCTGGCTGATATGAACTGGATGTTGTGCTTCAGCAGCAACTGATCAAGCAAGGAGCTGATGAAGGCTCCAAGTGGCAGGTAGAGCCCTGCTTTCATCAGCTGCTGCAAGGCTCTGTGGCTGAAGGTGTACAGTGCAGTGGGCAGCCATATTAAACAAGCTTTCCTTAATCCTGGAGCATTCTTCAGTTCCAGAGTAGCTCTGCATGTCATCCCTCTAACATCAAAATGTTCAATGCTTTTTCTGCTTGATGTCCAAGTACAATTCTGTACTTTCTAGATCCTTTTCAGCCTTACTGCCATGTCATGTCCCTGACAGTACACATGGACTGGGGGCACTGGTTCCACTTTCTTAGCAGGAAGAAGGAGTGGAAGGGAACAGCCTTCATGCTGCCAATTCTTCAAAGCCATCCTGAGCTTGCCCTGTATGGCTTTTTCATAAAGAGGTTCTGTTGGACATGTTAGCTCAGTCAGTGCTGTATTTGCTGCATCCTGTAGGAGGTGTCTGATGTCTTGCTTGTTCCTAGACAGCTTTACCATGGTTTCAGATTTGGCACAAATCTGGCACCAGCTCATGCAGGTGACAGCTCATGCAGCAGTTGAGGAGTAATTTTTGAAAAGCTTCATGAAATTAAAGCTGTATCAAAAGACAGTCAGCTAATAGGATTCTGCTCCATAGGGCAGGTTCTGGTAGCCATTATAAATGGAGGAAGTATAACATAAGGAATTACATATGTGAATTCAGGTTTGAGTTTCATGAGAAATCCATTAACAGCTTCAGAAGATGACTAGGAAAATGCTGCAGCAATGACATGACATAAAAGAAAAAATTACTTCAGGGCACCCAGGCCCAGTGTTTAGTCTGTTTAGCTAAAGTATTTAAACTCTAGCTTGTAGAAATACACAAAATGACAGATACAATGTCTTTTATTTTTACAAAAAAAGCTGGTAAAAGATGATGTAAATAAAAGTGTAATGCGCCCCCTAAATAAAACTACTTATCCCCGGTAAATGCTAGTTAAATAATTAAGAACACCATCTACAGTACCACAAAACCATCAAAATAATTCAATTTTATCAGGGACAGGGAAAAAAAAATACAGTGAATATGGATGTGCCTTGACCAGTTACAGAACTTGTTAGGATAACATAACTACTGTCAGCAGTCCAACAGCGTGCACAGTGCCTTCAATTAATGCATTTCAGCATAATTACATTTCTAGTGGGGCCTAATTCCCCCAAAAAGGCAGAGCTAAGAATTTCAATTCTACATTCTAAACTCTGGAATTAGAGCCCATTAAAAAAAATCACAGTGGGTAAGAGATGTATATAAAAATACTGGGTGTTCCTTTCAAATCACAGGAATTGTGGAACTACATTCTTTTTTTCTGGTTTTTCTCTTTTTTTTTTTTTTTTTCTACAAAATGCTATTGGTTTCAACAGAATCCAGTTTGTTTTATGCTACAGACTTTGACACTGAACTATAAGTATATTGCCTGTTTGCATGTTTTGGTAGTCAGGGTGTTTTGTTTTTTTTTTTCTCTATAGTCCCAATTCCTTAGGCTTCAGTTGAGTCATGAAGATGCATATATGTGCATTCAAACTCTTCAAACCCTGCAGGCTACTCAGACTGCAAGTACTGCATGTGACTACCAAGAGGGAATGCCCCCTTCTCCTCATAGCTTTATACACCTACTGTTTTAACAGTGCATTGCACAAATTTACAAGAAAAATACTGGTTTTGCACTATACAGTTTCTAGAATATATACAGAATAAAATAAGTTAACTTCTAATGAGAATTGCTGATGGGCAGCATATATCTTTAATATACATTTTAAAGTCTCTGCAGGCAGCTACTTTTTGGTTAGTTGTTATCAATATTTGTAACATAAGCACTGGTCAGAGAACTGAGCAGCATTCCAATAAAGTTAACAGATATATTATTTCTTTTAGAAACACTGGGAAATCCCAGTTTAAAATATTATTAAATGTCCTAACATTTACACACTATGAAGATTAGATCTAACAAAATAAAATTTCTTCAAAAATAATCTTGCAGCTCTTTTAAGCATGCTCTGAGACCTTATTTAACAATCATCCATACCTTCAAAAACAACTGTCACATAGCCATACATTCTAACTCACACACATCATTTCCTTATTACAGACAACAAAAGCAAATAAAATACTGAGAAGTCAATGGTTTTTGCAGTCATTTGTCATTCTACTCATGTTTGACTGCACATTCTTCGTGACGTTGCAAAGTGTCTCATTAGGTGTTAGTTGATGGTTTTATCTACTACTGCTGGAAAGCCAGGAAGCCTTGCAGGTCTTCAGCCAAAATAAACCAGCCTTGATTTTAGCCTCATCCCACCTGCGATACTGATTCAACCTGTAGAGGCTGTTACGCAAACATCATTTATAGTTCTGTTACAACAGAAAATAATGCATATGTATGCATTACATTTAAGCCCTTTTCCTTTCATGTAGTTTTTATACATAAATGTAATAAAAAAATACTACTGCCACACAGGCTGCTGTGTAGAAAGAGCAGTCAAGTAGGATGTTCACTTCAATTTTCAGGGTTTTTTTCTGATGAAACAGTTTCTTGCTGTGATAAAAGTGTGTTGGTTGTCAGGATTCCTGGAGGTTTGTTTTTGTTTTTTTGTAAAAGGTGCTCAATAATAGTCTGAAGTGTCTTCATCATCAGTTCTTTTCTAAATGACAGCTGTTCAGAATCCAGTGGACACAAGATTTATTCCTGTTTTGATCTTCCCTAGAAGCTGACAGGATTGCACCATGCGGAGAGACTCTCGAATTTCTAGATTAAGTTCCATCAGCTTTGAGCTGGCCTCAGACATATCTTGGTTGGAGCCTACTACTGCAAAGCTGCCAGTTTGGCCAAGTGTCTGATGACGGAAATAGATGTGCAGCAATGTTTGAACTGGGTCATCTTCAGAACTGCCAAAGATGTCGTGGGGCCAAATAGATCTGTAAACACAGAGTTTGGATTTAAACATTAAAAAAATTTAAATGCTCAGATGTTCTTTAAACACACATTTGAACAGAAGACAGGAAAATGCAAGGGAAAATAACATGCAATTTAGATTTTAGTATCAAAAGTTTGAATATTTCTGTTCTTTAAGCAGATATTTGAACAAAAGAGAGAAATGTTTCTTCCATAGAGTCCTGGTAATTAACAGTATCATTTCTCAGCGATAAATTCTAAAGAACAAGTACTACTAAAATAGCTTTTTATTTTTTAAAAATTATTTTAAAAAATCAAACCAAGCTGTAATGAGCAATAGCATTTGTTCTTTTCTACAAGGACATCCAGCAAGAACTGGAAAAAAAAAAGGAATAGTGCCTATCCCTGTTTTTAATTTGAATAGGTCTATTACGAAACTCAAGATCTGAAAGCAATCCTTAAAAACTTACCTGAAAGCCTTGACCTGTGCCACAGCTGACACAAACTCCTTGGTTCTCAGGGATTCAATGAGAGAGTGAATAGCTGTTTCTGTGCTAGCTTGGGAAGCCTCTGCAATTTCAATTTCTTCAATACCACTGTCAGACACCGCCTCGGCCTCTTTCAGGCAGCTCTCCAAAAGAGCAAGTTCTTCAGACATGTTTATTACCTAAACCAGATACATAAGTTATCTTTTCTAGTTTAAATGTATTTTCAGCCAAATTTGTTTTCAGAAGATCAGATTTTTATTTTTCCTCCTCTATGCAGTAATGAGAAATAGAAAAAGAATACCCAAATATTTTCTGCAGTTGCTTAAGTATACAGTTAATTTAATGGCCCAAGCGTGCATGTCAAGTATTTGAGCTTTCCCCAATGAAGTTTCCATCTTAGTTCTTTTAAAATTTATTTCAAAAAGTAAACTTCTTTTCTCCCTACATTACTTAATAACAAACTGACAAAAAGAATTAAACATTTTAGAAAAGTATGACAGCAATGGTGCCATTATAAGGACATTTAATACAAGGGAAAAAATCCGGAAGACTGGTAACCCAGCACAGCAACTGTAGTGCAGCCAGCGTGTAAATAATATCTTCGGCTTTAGCTGCAATGCATGAGTAAAACACAAGGCAGAACATGATTCTGCATCTGACTAACTTAAGCAAGAAGTGGAACTGATATGATGCCAACCTTCCACAACATTCTTCAAACACAAACTTATTTGCAGCCTCTAAAAAACCCTGGAAATACAATTGAGGAACATGCAAAGTTTTTTCTGAAGCTACTCATAAACCAAAGACTTTCATTCAGGTTTTTTATGTTCCTCCCTTCTGTATCAAGCAAGACTAAGCCTATTTTTTTTTCTACTATCCCTGTTTATTACATGCCAGACCCAGGGGAGAACTTACAGGAGACATTATTAATAGCATAATGCACACAACTTGATTAACATCACATATGTACTACATGTGCATGGCTGAAAGACACCTTTTACTTCTGAAGTTGATACAACTGAAAATCAGGCATAAGAGGTTTAGAATGCACTACTAAGTGTGCTTAGGATGGGGACCAAGGTTGCAGAGAAGTTAAACAGTGGCTGAAGTGACACAGTTAAATGAATCCGGTGGTAGCAAGTGATGGTGTTTGCTATAGGAAAACACCAGGGCGATGGAAAGGGCCTTTCATCACAGAGCACTGCTGAGTGGAGTTGATGTGCCTTGATTGTAGCTTGATTAGAATACACCAGGAGTGCTACTGAAATATTTAAAATCCTCATCACTGGACTCCCTACATTCTTGTCTTTGTTTAAAGAGCTTCCAAGCTGTACAAAAATCTACACAGGTAATTGAACATCTCAGAAAATTCTTGTAAGCTCTACTTAAATATTTTATTAATTTGCTATAAAACAGTTGGAACCCTCCTCCAGTTTCTAAAAAGATATCCCACTGATGAAAACATTATCAAAATGTATTTTAAATTGTCTGCTTTTAAAATATCAACAATTACTAGCTGAATGACATGTTTTTCATTACCTCTGCTTCTTTCTTGATTGTTTTTACTTGACTGATGAGTTTGCAATAGGCTTGGAACAGAAGCAGCAACTGGAAATGCAACTTGTATAGCCTCCGACACAACTCCAGCTCCTACAAATGTAAACAACACTATTATATTCAGGAAGTGCAAACCTCCTCCAGTACAAGAGACAATAAATCACAACAACTTCAGTATAGAGTGTGCAAAATTGGAAGTAGTTAATTTGGTTACTAAAGAAAATGCCAAAAATATCCAGAAGCTAACATACAGTAAGCTAATGAAAAGCAGGTGAAAGCTTTATTCAGTTCTAGATTTACAAGTAGTCTCTCACAGAGATTTAAAGTTCACTTTTTAATAAGTTACATTTCCAAGAAGGGAGGTGGAGTGGGATGTGAAGTGATTCAAAAGGCATTTTGAAATGTCTGGAATATTTCAAGATTTCATGTCTCAAAAACAAGACAAGAGTCACATAGATCACTTACTTTTATTGTTCATACTTTACTGTTTTACATTCAAGATCTAGTATCTAAAAGAAGCAGTTGTGGTCCATAAGTATAGGATCTTTCATAACCATTAATATTTGTATTGTAAGCACAGTATATAACCTGGCCCTTAGCTTACACTGCCTGACAGAGTAGGAGGAGAATAATTCCATTCCTGGAGGCAAGAATAATGTTTTCTTTATAAAAGGTAGCCCTTATTCTGCTTTAGAAAATAACACATGATATTCTTAAGGAAATTAAATAGCAGTTTTAACTTACACACTGTCTTGCTTCCATTTTTATGCCTCTAAAACACTCCTCAGAAGTGCAGACAGTGTTAATACTGCTTCACATACAGACATAAAAGCTAGTGCTAATGGAATAATCTTTGTAACATTTTACTAACTACAGGATCCTATTATCTACAAAGGACCAACAGTCTAATGGGTTAGATGATGCAAAATTGAAGCACACAGCATTTCTGTAATAGTCTAGGACAAGACATCATTATTTCACAAATGGACAAGACAGATGGAGACCAGTTTGGTGACTGGCTTGGTTAAGTATTTGATAAATCAAGAACTGTCACTTACTGCTAGAATTTCCATTTGCTAAGCAAGAAGATGAGCAGGTCACAAAAATACAAAGAAAGAAAAAAGAGCAAGAATTAGTGTAGGAAATCATCTTTATTAGGGTAAAAGATGTCCCAGGTAAAATGGAGGAAGAAATACAAGTAACATGCTCCAAATATATCCTGAATGTAAAAAAATTAATAGGCTGAATCTGAGGTTAAATTGCTTGCTAAAGATACTAACTAAAATTACTATCTAAAGATAGATAATATTGGCTTTGTTGTCGCACAGTAGCATGAGTAACACTCTTACAACCCTGGCTGGTCTTTATACACTGTGTAGTCTGAAAGGTGCACAAATTTAAGGTAATCAAAATCCAGGACACTTAGATCTGAACATCTGTACAACATTTCTTACTTGTTCTGTAACATAGTTTAAGAAAAAATACTGCATTTTAAAACTGGAGATGCCAGGTTAATTTGGATTCTGAATCAGTTTAGAAATTCCTGGGTTTGCTAAACTCAGTTCTCAACACCTCTGAGAGATTTCTGTAATGTAATTGCACTTGGGTTTTACAAGCCATTTCCAAAAAATGTTTGGGGAAGAGGGATAGGGAGAGAAATAGTCAGAAAATATATCTGTCAGACTGGGGACATGAATTTCACCACTCCTGTGCTTTGTACAGCACTAAGCGTATTGATGGCACTTAGGCATGTACAGTGGTCATAGCAAACCAGATCACAGAATCACAAAATATCCTGAGTTGGAAAGGATCACTGAAGTCCAACTCCTGGCCCTGTACAGGAGAACCCCATGGAACCACACCATGTGTCTGAGAGCAAAATATATGAAGCTGTCTGACTGCAAAATATATGAAGCAGAGAGAAGCAGCTAAGCTTTACTAAGCACATCGCTGTACACGATGTTCTGACAAGTTACATACTATGTGCTTCACAGGTTATATACATTGCATGTTTTTGTTACACTGTATGGTTTTGTTCTGCACTCTATTACATACACAGCACAATTATCATGTAATTGAAAACTCCTGATGCACAGAACACTGAAAACATAAGATCTTGAACTGCAGAAGTTAACATGCATTCAATGACTCACTTTAATGAAGCACAGAGAATCAGATTTTGAGAAATGGCAGGGCCGACTATTTAATAATTCTGGTCATTAAGTCCCAGTGTTCTTAAAGCCAAGTCTCATTATTACTGTAAGCCATAATTAATCCCTTTCCCCCAAATCACACCTTGATAGCTACCTTTTAAAAATTCAAGAGAGGTTTTCCTTTAAAAATGGCTTTGTACTGCTTCAGTGTCTTTCACATATGTGCTTACTTGAGAAATAATCTGATTTTTCTACCTGCCCGTCCTGTAGAAACAGTCAAGTCAGAGTCCAGATGCATTCTTTCAGGCTTGCGTGTACTAATAGCCAGAACTGAATAATTAGATTTACTTGCAAGTCTGCTGGCAATGCACAAGCCAGAACAGAATTAATCTCGCTCTTCCTTAGCTGTATGGACCACAGTGCTAAAAATTAGTAAGAAAATCTTATTTGTGTTAGTGAATGAAAAATATCTGTTTTCCTGAGCAAGACAACACTTACACATTTTTAGCATTAACTGGTTGACTGCTTAGACTTAGCAGCCCCACACTCTATTTACAAGGACTTTTGAAGAACTACCAGCACGCCTCCCTCACAGGCTAGGATTAAAAACCAAAATCAAAACAGGTCTTCACAAATAATAATCAGTGTGATTGGTCACAAACTCCTTTTCAGAGGCTATCTTTAAACCCTGGAGAAGAATAGGCCCAGCTGCCTTGCCAGGGAATCATGGATTTTCTAGTACAAGCTATTTGAAAGCCTACATGTTGCTTGTCTTCCATTTCCTAGTTTCTCCAGCTATGCAGTAGGAATGGTAACATTTGCATTCGTGGTAAGAATGGTTCTGTTCTAACATCTAAATGTTAGAACAGTTTCTTGGTGTATGTAAACAAAATTATAAGTATGAACTGAAATACAGAAATGCTGCTTTTTTATTAATATATACAGCAATTACTGCATTGTAATAGTAAATGTTGTTTTATCTATTTCTAAAGATATACCAGTCAGTATACAAACATGTATAGTGTAAAATACACTAAAGTATGTGTTCATAGGCAAGACAAAAGTCCTTGCAAATAGTAGCAAATTATTTTGCTGGTTTTGTAGTACCTAAGCTAATCCACATGATTTTTTTAAAATGTGCAACTTCAGTGCAGTATAAAAATTAACAGTATATTATCACACATTTCACTACTCTAAAAATTGAGGTACATTTTGTGATTGAATTAAAAAAACCCAAGTATATATATATATATATGAAGAACAGGAAAAGAAAACTGTATAAAAGAAGAAATAGTCCAAAGATACAGCAAACATCTCTGTTTCTGAAGACTACATCTTCAGCAGCAGAAACATGATCAAGTGCATCAATGAAGACTTCAATTGAATAAAATAAATAAAATTCCTCCTTTCTCAGCTTGGATTTGAGATTTTTGTCAAACTGTCATTGTGAAAAGGTAAGTTCATCTGCCACCTGCAGTACTTTCTTACATCTTTCACTGTCCTTAGATGGCACATTCCTGGTACCTGCTTATGTCAGGTTTTGGATTTGCTTTATTTACCATGTCATTATTATGCAGCTATTCTGTTAAAAAAAAAACCAACCCAGTCCTAGTCCATTTGGGGAAAAGCTATCACTTATTATAGCAATTAGTAATATTAAACATGGATGACTGCCATGCAAATACATACAGAATATTCAACTAATATTAATGGTTACTTAACCTATTGTTAGATGATACTTTTGACAGAAGTGTTTCATGAGCTTTTTGCTATACTGCTACTTTACTCCCTGTTCCTTCTCACCCAGATACTGTCTCCAGAAAGGTCTTATATAGTTCTATAGTACTAACTGTATTAAATTCAATAGAAGTTTTCGAGCAGACAATGTATCTGAGCATCTAACCAGAATATTAATCTTTTTTTCTTCTAGAAACAGCAGCAGAAAAGCAGACTTGATGGTACACAGATGGTATCTAGTCTGCTTATCTACTCAGTGTTATTAAGTCTAGAACCCAAGACAGATTGCTAGCTTTTATTAAGAAGACCCATTCTTATTACCACTTCATGAGACACTGAGTTTCCAAAAGATAGGATGATAACTGAAATGAAAAGCTTTTCATACATTTTTAATCTCTCTACAAATATTAGAATTTTTGTGCCATAAAGATGATTTTTAATCTCATATCCTGAGACTCACAAATGACATACACCTACCTGGGCATCTGTGTTAGTCCCATGAATACCATCATCAGTACCAAATGTCCTTTTGCAGTCTTCTAGCCACTGCAAAATAAATACAAAGAAGATTAAACATCTTCTGAAACAGAGCAAACTGAAGACTGCTAAAAACAAACAAACTACGACTGCTAAAAACAAACTGAAGACTGCTTAAGACACTTTGTCTTGTACAATCTTGGGTAACGTAAGAAATTGTGATATGAAATCAGTTGTTTGCCAATGTTGCTTGCAGTGATGATATCCACTCTGATAAATCACTTTGTAACTTTTATTGTGTCTCTTGTGTTGTAGTTTTCCTGTAGCCTTCATTACCCAAGATGGAGAAAGTAAACTTCAGCATAAATACTAACCCATGACTGAATTGATAGTGTTACAGGAAAATGTATGAGAGGGTGGAAGCACAAACATCCCTCTTTACTTTCGGCACAAGGTTTACACAAACATGATTTATCAGCCTTTAAAATATAGCACTAATTCACATTAGAGAATAAGCCTGTTACATTTCTTGGAACTCCTTTAGAAACAGAAGGAAATAGAGCTCTCCTGTGTAAGTAGATATACAAGTTTACAGGATGAAACAAATAAACCCAAATTCTCGAGTGAGAGTTTAGCATTACCTCCTGTTCATATGAGCCAAGGAGATGAAGTATTCATCTTATACAACACAAACCTGCAGGTCCCACTCAGGGCTGTTTTTAACTCCAGTTCCTATATTATATTAATAATTCCTATATTAATTTCAGTGGGCAGTCTCTTATTCTATGTTAAACCAACCATGCAAATTTCTCAAAAAATAACCTCCATGTGTACTGGCATTCACATGAATATCTGTGTTACTATAAAGCATTTACAGAATCAAGTATGTTCTTTTTGGACAATACAACCTGATCACCCCATTGACACAGGGCCCAGCATATTTTTCTGTACAGTGCAAACAACTGCAAGCATGGGTATTACTGAAATGGGAATGCATCATGTTGAGATAAAGTACATAGTATCTTCTGAAATGAAGAATAGGCTCTATACATCCAAGGAAGAATAATTTAGCATACTGTGTGTGTTTGGTATCTTGTGTCTCAGAGGGAATCTCGATGACCTTTTTCTAACCTTCGTCTGATGCAAGAAAAAGAAAAATGTGATTTCCCATCTGCTCAATTTAATAAAGGTTACTTAGTGAATTAACTAGGCCTGTGTGCTCATCAAGAGGACAAATGGAATTCTCTGAACATCGCAGTGTCAGCTTCAATTAGTGACATGGATACCAACATCTACAGCAAATCTCATTTTTCTTTTTATCAGACAGCATCCATCAGGAATAATGGAATAGGTTTGCACTGGAACAAACAGATCAGCAATTGGGAAGTTAGTATTTATTTTCACACACCGCCCTTTTAGGATCTATTTTAAAATCTTAAAACCAGTCTGAATAAAGGGTGTGCCTAGAATGCTGTGTGTATAAGCTTGTATTTTGTTACATTTATCAGATTCAGTATCTTTGTCCCTAATGCACATGAAGACCAAGCAGTCTCCTTTCAAGAAAATATAACAATTGCTCCAAAAAGGTGACAAAATTAATTTGCTAGGAATTTTTACAGAATATATGTTCAGCATGGTAGAAAGATCTAATTTTTTTTCTTTGGGAATAGTGTGACAGAATAAATTTATGTGTTTGCTTTGTATCAATTCCAGTTTTCTCTAATCTCCTACAAAGTGTTGATGAAAGCATAACACAGCGAAATCTGGGGCTGGTCTTGGTCATAGCACAGGTTGGTTTGCCAGATTAAACCCTTAAAAGACATGCTAAACACCCTATACTAAAGGTAGTTTTCTGTTTTTATCTTGGTGCTTAGGCAAGGGTTTCAAGCAACTGCAGCCCAAGCCTTTTACTTTCTCAGTCTGATTCATATGAATGCCTGTACACCACACGGCACTGAGAGTCACAAACATCTCTTAGGATAAACTTTAAACAACAGTTTTTCATTAAAGAAATTAATACAGATTAAAGAAGTTAATACATACAGATTTTTCCAGTGGTTGATTCTAGAGGACACCAGTTTAACATGCAAATTACATTTATTTAAATACCTGTTGATTTTTATTTACTTTATTATACAACAGCCCAACCACTTAATTTGATAATTTTTCTATGAAAAAAGCAAGGGTCTGCATTAAATTAATTAAACATTTTGCCTTAATACTTTCAGATTTAACAGGATACATAGCACAACTGTCCACAACAACAGAAATTCAGATTTTACTTGAGGAAGTCTTGTTCAATCATTCCTTATACTCTGTTTAAGAGGACGGAGTAAGAAGACAATAAAACATATCTAAGACATAGCTTAGAAGATTCTTAGTTTACATTTAATATATAATACACCATAGAAAAAGAGGGCGAACAGCTAAAGAAATACTTCTAGAAAAGTTTTAGGAAAAGTAAATTATCTGAGATAGTCACTACTTCTAAATTAACATGCTCAATAACCACTTAATGCACTAAATTGTCTAAATGACATGCTATCAAGAGTCAGAGATGATTGGCCAAAGCTAAACATTTCTTGCTTATCAGTACTGCTTCTTTTTATTTCTAAATTGTTAAATTAAAATAAAACCCTGAAAAAATGCTCTCAGTTGTTTCAGAACAATTCCTTTAACCCTGTGAACCTTCTCCCTGCTCCAATCACTCACAAATCTGTGGCAGAAGACAGCCTGACTGCAGAAACATGTTACTGGACTCCCCTATGACAGAAAAAACAACTCTTTCACTGTGATATAATGACAGAGGCCATCAAACTGATATTTGTATTTGTTTACCTAGTAAAATAAAATACAAAGAAGTTTTTAATATCCAGCATAGATTTATGTCAATATGAAATGTGGCAATGCAAAATTAGCTAAAAATAAATTTAGTGAATTCGTGGCCATCTGAAAGGGATGTAATTTTAGCTTGTTATATTTTGACAAATCAACAAAACAATACCATTGGTTATTGCTGTGATAAACTAGGCTAAATGGGAAGTTGATGTAAAATTTCTCTATGTTTGGATAGTCATCATTCTAATTACACAAACACACACACACGAGTCCCTTTTTACCCTGTCATAAATCTTCCTGAATGACCAGGGGGCAAATCACCTTCTGTACCTCAGTGCTGCTCTCTAAAAGGAGGAATGAAATACATTATGTATTTCCTACTCTCATAGGAGTGCTGATGGCATTATGCATTGGAGATTGCCAGACATTAAATATTACATTGAGTAAAATAATCTTAGTCATTAGATGAGCACTTTGTTTCTGATTAAGCCTACATGGCAAAATGCAGCTCATTATATTAGACCAAATAAATTGTTATTACTACAGAGCAGGGCAAACAAGTGCAGCAACTCTTTAGCAGAAATGCTGGCCTGGATCCTACCAAGAGTTTATCTACAGGGCTATGTGGCATACTCTAGCACTGATTTCAAGGAAACCACATTTCTTTTGAGATCTTTTCCACAAAAAAGTGCATGTCTAGTCTATTCAACAGATGAGCTGTCAGCAATCTTTGCAAGGCAAAGGCCATAATTTCCTAATAAACTCAGCAGGATCAAGAAACGTGGAGCCACATGTGCTGCAAAATACAGCTCTGCCAAAGCATCATGGCTTAAATTCTGATTCTCTTTTTTATCACTCAAACTTGCCTATACTGCCATTGTCACAGCCTCACAGGCTGCTGAGATCAGTAAAATTCAGCATGCCAAATTTTCCTAGAAGTTATCATCTCTCTACAACAAAACCCCCATATATCCTCTCTCCCCCTCTATTTGCAAAACTGATTGTAGATCCACAGGTTTTTCTGGCTCTTGAAATACATACTGTTTCCGTTTTCTGAAGTTAGTATCTTAATTTCTGAACTTCCCACACAGGTTCACAAACCCAAATATACAGACCCTTGCTACAGAAATTTTCAACTTCTAAACTGCATTTCTTTGGAAAAAGGATATAACCACTAACATATGCCTTGAAAACTAAACTGCATTATTCTAAACAACACATAACCATTAGCCTCAATGAGATCCAGCTGTAAGATGAGCCCTAAATTGACGTGTCTATATGTGACACAGCTGTATAACCCCCATTACTGTTGGTGGAGATTCAGTCACCAAAAATAAGTCTAAAGAATTATTAAGCTAAACAAGTCAGTATCTGTATTAGGATCAATGTATTGCTTTCTTGATTTCTTTTATTGTATTGACCTGATCCTTGAATAAAGGTGTTAATGCACTTAATTTCCATATAGATAGTCATCTGTAAATGTCTTAATCTGGAAATGAATCCCTAGTCTAATAAAATAAGCAGAATAGAAATTTAAAAAATCCATTATTTATTGATAATGATGTTAGAAATATTTGAATATTTTTAAAAGAGGACTTTCAAATTAGGAATGTGCTTTTCACACTGTTAGTGGATTTGTGCAGTGTTATATATTAAAAATCAATTTCAGAAATATGTGCAACAAAAATGAATTACACCTAAGGAAAACCCCTCAGGTTCAGATAATACACATAGAATAGTAGTAAGAAAAGGAAACAGGATTTTATTTCAGAAGTGTTTTCCCACAGTTTACCTTTAGATACCCGTGATGAGAGATAAGGACCTGCAACATTTTCTTGATGAGTAGGTTCTAATATTTTTGTTTTGAAATATAAGAGACTCACCTGTTCTGCTGCCTCTCTTTTGACATTATAGGTATCCAAGTGCTCTTGGAGCTCTAGAACACTGAACTTCAATGTTTCTAGCAGGCCACAAGACAGTAGCTGGAAGATAAAAACAATCAACTCTGTAGTCATGTAACATCTGACTATAATCCATACAGCCTAATATCTAAATTATATAATATAGAATCCCAGGTTCACATTTGGAAAAACAGACATTTTCATTCATGACACCTTTGAGTAAGTGAATTAACACATGTAACTGTACCATCTAAATCAGTGAACAACAGTTTTGATTCCAAAATAAGAAGAGTAGTACCTAGTTAACATGTGAAAGAGAGATTTCAAAGCAATTTTTAGATCTTTCATGACGAAGAATAATATTTGATACACACACTATGTGAATAGCCTGTTGAAGGAAGGAAAGGTACTGCTGCTGGATTGCTCCTGTAGCAACCTAAGGAGTATCCACTGAGGGTTACTTGCCCTTCTCAATATACAGTCTAGACCACCAGCAAAGGCTTCTGAAGTTTGTTAGAAACAGGACTTTGTCAAAGCAGGAACCATTCTGCTATTAATGACTGCGTCTTTTAACATAGTTTCAGAATCTCTTTTTCCCTCAGGAACTGCTACCTCAGCTTTCTTCCACACCCTTTCTCCCTGTAGTTTTATTATCATTTAGGTTTTTTTATTAGACCTTCTCCTGACACTTCCTATAATAAAAATCTCTAACATGATGTTTCCTCCCTCACACTGGTCAGTCCTTGCACACATTAAGAGCTCTGTACTTTATCAGTGAGAATCAATCTGACAAGCAGGTTCATTTCACCTAAATTATTTGGAGAGGAAAGATTAATTTATATTGTATTTGTCAATGTAACAACACTAATGTGTGTATGTACACATATACACACACAAGTATTTGTGTGCTATATTTATTATTCCTTTTTATAGTTGTGTTTATATATATTTGCTTTTTTATTTTAAAATACACATGCTGTTCTAGTTAGGTACTAGTTTAACTCTTCTCCTCTTATCCCAAAGAAATTTATATTTCTTTGGTAAACTTCTACTGCTTTTAAAGTGGCATAAGTAAACCCAAAAAACATTACAAGTGATTCCCTTGAAATGCACTATCTGTATCATGCTTTTTTAGTCCTCATATTCTTAAGTGAGACCTTAAGAAAGAGTTGCTCCTTAGTACCAAGGGAAAAAAAAGCAGGTCAGCAGAAGTGTCTCACACTGAGTGTCAAGGCCAAAGATTCATCTACCTCAGCCCTGCAGCTGACAATGTCTAATGGCAGTTGTTCAAAGAAGGGCAAACATGTGGTGATCCACCTGCCCTAGAGAGTTTTCTTAGCCTCTGTCAACACGTTGTTCTGCATATTGAAAGGATCTATCCAGGGCTATTTCTTCCAAGGATTTCTTTAGTGGCTTTTTGAAAACATGAACAGACACCAAAAAAAGTGACAGCATTTCATAGTTTGATTATGTATCACATGAAGGATCTTGGCTCTGTATGTTTTATAAGTCACTACTAGTTTAATTTGATCGCCCTCAACATCAGTTAAGACAAAAATAAAATAATTTCTATCACTTATCCATAATAAGACATCTATGGACAGATTTATCTTCTGAAGGGCTAAAAATCCTAGCCTATATACTCATACCTTACATGGAAGCCACTGTACATATTTCATCATCCTTGTGATCATTCTTTCATCTTTTCCAGTGCTACTACATTTGCTCTGAGAGCAGGGGACCAAAACTGCCCCCAAAATTCAGGATGTAGATATACTGGGAATATGTACATTAACTCAGGGATGTTTCCTGTTTTGCTGTCTCCTTTCTTAATAATTCTAGCGCAGGGGTTTTCTTGACTGCTGCTCAACATTGAGCTGATTTCTTGCATTAATATTTATTATCATCAGAATTTCAACTTGCATGACAAAAAACAACTCAAAGTCTTCTCGTTGTATATTTGTAGCAAGAATGTTCTTCTCATGCATCACTGAATATATACATAAAACAATGTAAAATAAAAAGGCGAAGTTGCTGCTAGATAAGTAGTCTCCCTTTCTCTTACCTGCGCAGAGAACATAGAATAAATACAAACAAGCAGAGATGGTAAAGAGAAAGTAAGGGAATTAAAGTGAAGTCTATTATCAGTGAGTTTCCTTGCTGTTCAGTGTTACAGCTGAAGCCTGTTTTTTGAGAAAATGCATTTCTCACTTGTGGTTTCCAGTTTTATGATACATAGTGGCCACTTTAGATTTGAATACCCTTCTGATTTCAAAGAGTTTCTTTTTTTTCCACATAATAAAACATTATTTTGTATGTTACATTAAATGTTTAAGCAGACAGATTTCAACATGCAAGTTTGAGATTCTTACCGTTTCCGCATCTACAAAGACTGTCGGACATTCTGAACACAACATCATCACTTCCAGAGAACTTTTAAATTTTGTTCCAATGCGCTGTAGACTTTCACCAAGAAAGCTGATTGAATCATTTGTTATAGACACAAACTTTCTTTGAATGGTCTAAAAGTCAAATCAGAAAAACATTTATCTTACATTGTGTTTTACCACTCTTTTGGCTTTTTAGGTAAGAATTTCAGAGCAAATTTCCATCATGACAAATTTCCATCACATTCTGTTTTTTCATTAAATGACAAACTAATATGTAATTTTCTCTGAATATTTATGTAAAATTAGCTCTGGAAAATGCAATAAATCAATAAAACCAGCCAGAATCTATAAAGACAATTACTCCTTTCACATCTATCCCTCTAGCCCCAGTATAGGTGGATGACTATTTGCCTTTATGCAGTACAGATAGTTCAATTTATTCTCAAGTGTTTGCACTGCAGAAAATTACAGAGTTTATTGAGTCAGTATGTGACTTGCATAGCACAAGCTGTGTCCAAAACTGCCACCTGCAGGGTTTCTACCTTCTTCAAGAATCAGTCCCGAGTTTATTATGCCTGATTACGCAGACTGTCAGCTTAGCCTAATGTACCACTGCACTCTGCTATGGACTATTTCATTAATCCTGGAAGTTACATGTAGAATAAAACTATATAAAGATTATACAGACAGCTGCATAGTTAAACACAGGAAGAAGGAGTCAGAAGGCAAAATGGAAAGGTCCAGTTAAACAAGGAGTCAAACAAGGCCTCCCGAGTATCATTTGATCATTTTAACCTTCCTCTGCACCCAGTAGCAACTCCTCAGGAGCATTTTTTGCCCATGCTTGAACATGGGATTGCTATTGTGCAGAGTATTCAACTTTCCAGCTGTTAAGCCAAGTTTTATCTTCCCAGCTCCCTTTTTAATGAACACAAGAGAATATAAGCTCTCAATTTACCACTTCCAGGAAATGAATGAATGTGTGAAAACCAACTGCAGCTAAGCTTTGGTATAATACAGAGAAACCAAATCCTTGACGTCTAGATGAAGCAAAAAGACAAAAATTTACAATCTGTAACAGGAATTTCATGGCACTGTGGCAAAATACTTAGTTCAATATAAAATGGAAAATGGGTATAGATGTGCAAACAAGTTATTCCATGGGAAAGGCAGAGTATGAATTCTTCACATCTAAGTTACTGCCCATACACATGGGACAAAATACAAAATACAATTTATTATGATATGCTGAACAGCACGCAAAATTTATATCACAGATAAAAGAAAGGGCTGGAGTCATAAGGTCTTGTCCTGAATATCCTCTTAGCTCATTTGGCACATTGCCTGTACATAAAATGGGTTAATTATATACTTCTTCTACCCATAGGACTTTGCAAAGAAGCATTACTTTTAAAATGCAAAAAACTCATCTCCTACATATAGGGAGGAGGGAGCTAGGAAAATTAAGGCATAGGCATTTTGTGTTGGATATCAAATCTGTGAGGTAAATATAGTTAGAGAGAGGCATTTGAATCATCCAGCTCCAGGGGATCTCCTGGTGTTTCAATTACTTCTCTGCAGAAGAAACCCTTTTCTCACAAGACAGATGCAAGATAAATTCATTAATGTTTGTCATGCTGCGATCCCATAATAATGACTCCCACAAAAAAACCAGGAGAAAGACATTAATTCTATAATCGTAATAGAACCTGGGTGATGTTCAGAAAATAAAAGAAGGGACACAACCTGAACAAAGAGCTTGCAAGAAACACTGAACAGTTTTTTTTGAGCTTTTCTCAATTTTTGTTTATTGTCTGAGCAGGTTCAGAAATGAATACAGCAGATATCCTATGGAAAAATAGTGTATGGTAATGTAACATTCCTTTAGCATTGTGTTTTTCTGGTCTGCTTTTGATTTGTTTTCTAAAGCTTCTTGCTACCATAATCTTGTGGCTTTTGTGGTTTCAAGGGGAAGAATAGCTTTAGAAGTAGGAGGAAGGGATTTCAGATGAGCAATCATACACTGAGAATTCACTGACCTGAAACAATCTTGAGAAGACATGAAATGTATAGACAGCACAAGATCCATCTGTATCTGACAGCATTTGATTGACGTGGCAGCGCCAGGCTTGCTCTTCATCATCATATGCCACTGGCTGGAAAGCTGCCAATATGGCAGAAAGAAATGGTGAAGGAGGAGGGGAAGTTTGCACTTCTGGGAAACCATCCTGCTCTTCTTCATCTTGGCTACAAATAATAAATAGCAGAAATTACCTCCTCAGCAAATGTTTTGGGAAAAAGACACCTTCATTTTTTTAAAAAGGAAAAAATAAGAATTTGGAGTTCAGAATAGCATATTACAGAATAAATAATGGATCAACTAAGGTAACTATGAGCCAAGAAAAGAGTAAACAATCAAAAACTTTTGCTACTGCAATATATTAAAAAATGCTTATACTCTTCAAAATTTATTAACACATGTCAGTTCTACACATAACTACAGTCAAGGAGGTTAAATATAGGTATACACAGCACTATATATACATTTACCACTAAGAAACTGGCATTTTTTTCTTGCTCCCAAATAACTGAATTAACATCCAGTTCTTCAAATTTTTATTGATCTGAACAGATGGTCCACCAATATCTGTAACAAGTTTTAGCCTTCCTTAAGGGAAGCACAAGAGCTCATTTAGCAGTGTAATACCGTTTTTAATTGTCTAAAATAACATAAGCAAATGGAGATAGATTGAAACACTTTCATTTTTATGGGCAATCGGTTTAACGAGCCTTTGTTCACAGAGCATTCTGCTGTCATACTTTCTGTTAGGCACCAAACATCCAATAAAAACATCAAACTATACATTTATCAATGCTACTACTTCCTATCATTAACATAATGATTAACTTAAAATTTTCTGTATTACAAAGGATGATACATTTTGACACTTCTTGTATACCTGTATGTAGGCAGCACAAATATGTTGAGGATTCCTAGTACACAGACAGTTTATTAAAATAATTTTTTAAAACACATACAGTTTTTCTCTATAAAAACTGCCTCATGCACAGCAGCACTAAGTACATCTTAAACAAAAATAAACATGTCTTAAACAAGAAGTGTGGGTGCTGGTTTTAGATACATTTGTTTTAGTAGCAGAAAGCTCAAAAGCTAAGACAAAACCCTTTTGATCATTATCTGTAAGCAAAGCTTCAAAAAAGATTTTCAGATATTCCTAACTAGTGTACTAACCCTATAATCAATCACCTCTGTCACTCTTTAGACTACAGCTATAGGGTTTTTAATTTGCTTCCTTAGTGTAAATAAAATAAAACCCTGAGAGATTGTTCAGTGGCAAATGAGGAAATAAACTGCTCTTAACTGGTACCAGCCTTGAATTCTCACAAGGCACAATGCAGTAGGTCGTGTATGGGACCACAAGAGTCAGTTTCTGCCTGTCCCAGTAGAATCCTCTCAAATGACTTCTTTTATATCTCCTGCTGTGTTCTTTTCTGAAAAAGCCTCCTTAGGAGATCTCTCTGAAAGGACAGACGTCAAGTCTATGTTCCTGTATATACCAACTCTCTGTATTGTTCAATCTAAACTTCTGAACAGATTTTTAATATGAACAAGCATATGAACAATTTGCAATTTTTTTGTGAGTGTTTTGGTTTGTTTCTTTTGTTTGTTTGGGATTTCTTGTTCCTTTTCCTTTCTTCTTAGACTGTTACCTCCAGGGAACTTAAGAGTTTCACTTTCAATGACTCAACCAGCTAGGACTAACTTTAACTTTTCCTCTCAACAGTAATTTTTGCTCTCCATATTTTACTTTAAAACGTCTTAAAAATATACAAGAGACTTATTAACCTTGATAATGAAAATAAACCTTGGGCAAATTCAAAGACAAACTGATCTGACTTCTACAGGAGCTTTGAATAAAAAAAAACCAAACAAAACTTTTTTCCCTGTTTTTTTTTCATGTCTTTGGGTGCTGCTATAATTCAGAGCAGTTCAACAGCTCTTTTCTGTTACACTGTTTGCAGCTGGTTTTTCACATCTGTCTTACTGATGGTGAAGAAAAGTGCTAGATTTCTTTTATTCAAGAATTCTCGTATTTTTCTGCACAACTCTTTTCCTTGTACCAGAAACAATTGCTGAAGAAAGTATTGAGTTTAGTCACTATAACAGGAAAAAATGATCAGTCATTATTTCAAATATGCAAACTATCATTTTATATCCTTGTATTATGGGATTAATGGAAATCTCCACACCATAGGAAAGCCTGTTTGATGAATGCACTGATAACATGTAATTTCTGTTACTTATAACCAGTATTAATCTTACCTAGACAAACCAGAGAAGTCAGCTTCTTCTTCTTCACATCTCTCATCGAGCTCTTTCAAAGCAAGAGTGACATCCTCTTCACAGACAGATTCAGAATAGCTTCCAGGAGCTGCTGCTTCTACCAGTTCTGGGGTCTCTTCCAACTCCAGAGATTCGTGACAGACCAGACAGTCTTGCTGCTCATGAAGCAGGTACGACCCAGTGTCTTCACTAGCAGTGCTAACCTGTTCATCCCTTACTGCTGAACTGCCTTCCTGTGAATCACATATCCTTTTATTAGAATTACTGTCAGGGCCTATCCTTATCAGTTTTTATAATGGTAAAGTTACAGTTATAAAAGATTATTTACAAATATTTACTTTAACTATTCAGCTCTTTGGCTTGTTCACACAGTTTTATTTGGGCAAAGAAAGGTAGCCTATTTGTAATGTTTATAACTTCCGGTAAACATTAATATCCTAGAATGTGACTTATTTAGAGCAAATACAATTTCTCAAATACATTTAATTAAATCTGTTAGAGAATACTAACAGAAAAACATGCAAACAGCCTCAAATTTAGTGAGATCAAACAAACCCAAGACTTTCATATTTTACTTTTCTAAATAAGGATCAAATTGACTGCCTCATGCTTGCCTTTGGGATCTACAGTGAGTACCAGAACATTTCTTGTCCTTACTCTATTTTAACAAGTTTCTACAGCACAACTACTTACCAACAGTGTAATAGATAAACAGTGGAAAAGGGATATTCTACTATTTTTATTATTTTGCCATTACTGCTAATATGGGCATCTTTAAGGATTTTATCCTGAATCTCTAAATGTTGGCTTTCATTAACTGGCAATTACAGAGAGAGAATAGTTAGGTAGGTAATATTAAAATGACCCTTTCTCCCTTCCTCCATTAGCATTATTATATTCATTAACATCACTATATTGAACAGACGAATTAAGATTCAGTTAATTTATGATGAATTCATTTGAAACCTTTTTATTGGATTTCTCTGTGGAATAAAAATAATACTTGCTATTTCCTAAAGGCACAAATTATCACATATTTTCATTCTTAGTATCCTGGCATATCCAGGATACTAAGGCATATCTCTACTGGCATATCCAAAACTGGTCAAGGAACCTTTGGACAGCCTCTAAGCATACACATCACTTCCTGGCTTCCATCAGTCGAGACAGATCCTCTGACAGATTAAGTAACTGCACACATATTAGAAAAGACAATTCAGCTTTAAACAGAACTACATCATTTTCTTTTACAGTGAACCTTACCAAATCTCACTTTGACCATGGTACTACTCAATGTGACACTGCTGCTGTTTGACATAGCTAGTGACTTCATTTCTAAAGCCTCTTTTGTTAAAGTAAAAGCTGGAATTCTTTTTCATAGAAGAGTCATTTCATCCTACCAAGCAGCTGAGGCACATGGGAATGCAGGACATTTTTACCTCAACAAAATAACTTGGATTGAACCAATGGCCCATTTCTGTTATAGATGTTAATGTAGGATACAGAGTTCCACTGATCATGACTGGTAAATGTACATATGACAGACACTGTTTTTGAAAATATGCTTATTATTAGTTAATAAATTTACTGCCAAGTTTAAGTCTTCATAATGCCATGACTCCTGATTTCATTTCTGTGTATCATTGGATATGACTACCATTACTAATATTCCTGAAGTATCTTAAAAAGATGACTAATATAGTTACATAGTTACCAATGCCACAGAACCTTAGGAAAATGACTTCTAGTAAACCACTCCCTCAAAAATATAAAGTGCAAGTGAATAAAATAGAGAATCATTTTAGTCAGAAATCTTCATATACATAAGCTTGTAAAATTTATTGAACAAAATTATTCTTCTTAGATAAATTCTTAACTGGAATATGAAATGTCTTTTTTTATTTTCTGGGAATTAGTCAAATACATTTAAGTAAACTATTAATTTAAATATAGCATCCTGTGAGGCAAACAAGGAACTCAACTACTCATCTAATCAGCACGCTCTTGTTTATGAATAATAGCTTTAACTTTTCCCATATTGTCTTCGATAAATTTTGGTATATACTTATTTATATTAAAAACATTTTGATAACTGACATTTGGCATAAAATTAAATGCTTGCGCTGAAAGAGTTTATATATAAAGTACAGGAGCACAGGAAAAAACAACTGCCCTATGCTACAAGTTGTACAGTATAAGTATTCAGAATGAAATCAGTTTTACTGGCTTCACAAATATTTCAAAATGAGTCAATAGTGTGTACATTTTCAAGCTCAGTCTGGAAAGAGTTATAAAGGCAGCTCACTTTTTTAGCAACAAAATCCAACCAGATAGCTAGGTCTTGTATTGTAATAACTGAGTGTTTGAATTGTGCTTGAAGAAAAGTGCATATTTGTACAAATCCCATATTCTAACAAGCACAAAATAAACCTGGAACACATCACATCTAGTGAATGCATTTGTATGCACTGGTAGTACTTTTTTATATAAACAGAAATTTGTTCTGAATGCTGCCTAGTCATGGAATTATTTTACATCCCAGTTTAAATGTTTTCAGTATTTTTTCATGATAATGGTGCTTTTTTGTGTGAATATTTTCACCTGGATTATAGCAGTAGAGGGATTTTATAAAGGGAGCTGCAGAATAACAATGAATTCTAAGTGCAGTCTCAGAGAGAACTATGAAAATGTAAAAATTAGTTACAGCTGAGGATGTACTGCAAGCCAACAATGGAGACGACAAAAGTTTTACTGTGGTGAATTTCATTCTGTAAAATTCCAGCTTATATATTGCTTCTTAAATATTAACATAAAACACCTATCCTGTGTGGAAAAAGTTCATCCAGATTAAGTGTTCTTCTTCAAACAAAGTTCTATTGGATCAAAAAAGTGTGTTGCAGATCAGCATATGAAGTGTCAACAATTTGTTCGACAATCTAAGCACAGGTATTCTGCAACAGCTGAGACAATTTATCAACAGCAGTGTAATGAAATGCTTTTTTTAAAAAGCACATGGATAATCATAATGGTAAGACATGAAAAAATGTGGGGAAAAGCACTCTATGAATGTCACAATATGACACCTTTAAAAGGTGTGGATTTTATCACAGGAAATCAGCCTCTCTCCCTTTACTGTACTCTTTTGTTCTTACAGTTTTCTTCATTAAATATTGGTTATATCTGCCTGTTAGTAGAGCGATTTTTCCAGTAGCAAACAGGTAAACCAGAGCCTTTAGAAACTTGAACTAGACCACTTGAACTAGTCAGCAGACTGTTTAAACCAGGCTGGCTGAACTCAAGTGTAAACAGTGCACTCACTGGTTAGCCATATACACATAGGAATGTCTTAATTTTTTGGAATACTCAATAAAACTGTACGCACAGTTAAAGATGCAATTAGCTAACACTACCCAAAAAACCAAAAGATTGCCAAGTAGCATAAATAATTTCAACTGAAGAGATAAAAAGTCCATCTAAACCAAGCCACTTCAAGAAAAATTGTAGCAGATGAGAGTTTGTTTTAAATTAGGAGTGTCTTTTTAAATTTTAAATTATTCAAAAGTTTTAAAACACAATAAACTGAAGTACTCACAGATTTGCAGGCGGCCATTAGCTTCAAATCTGTCTCAGTCCACATGGGCCTTTCCAAAAAAGTATACCACTAGCATCTGTAGTCCTTTCTAAGGGATTATTTAATGGGACCAACTGCCAACACAGCTGGCCTGAGGTTTTATTCCCATATAGCACCAATCACAACCCAAAGAAAGCAAAAAACAAAAAGGGGGAGGGCAGGGGGAGTGAAATAAAAAAGTATTTGAAAGAAAATGTCGCTCAAGAAGGATTTCAACCATATCAAGTAAAAGCATTTTGAATTAGCCTGTTTCATTCTGCACCATGATATTATCACAATCAACCCCTCAAGAATATTTTTAACCTGTGGTAAGTTCCCTCAGTCCACCATCCAAGTAGTCTCCATGCTGAGGGAGCATTTTGTAAGAACATGCCAACAGGTTAGAAATATTAAAAGCAAATCAACTAATCAGTGTAACAGATGAAAATTCAGTTGAAAAGAAAGCCAAAGTTGCTACTAAAACTAGAAGGAGCCCAAATCAGCCATGCACCAGCCCACATTTCTCCCCACCTCAGGCAGCTGGTTGCTAGAGTTATCTAGAGAAGAAGCCTCCAAACTTGGGGTCTCAGTTCTGATTTGAAGCACCTCTTCTGTTCCCACACTGCTAGTGGAATCTTGAGACTGAAGTGATAAACCAGCATGATCTGACACTGTTTCATCTATCGCAGAATCACTGATTAACTAAGACAGAAAAGAAAGAAACAAAATTCTTCACAGAAAACACAAACTGCAGGTATAAAATACTTTCATTTTGAAACAGTCTGTTTGAGCATTGTTAGCTCTTTGAATTTATTTACATATTATGAATATCACAGCTTTACACTAGAACTATTACAAGCATGACATGCATTTCTGAAACATTTCACTCTGAAGTTTTTCCTTTAAGGAAAATTATTTTCCTTTCTTGTTTTAAAAGTTTTTTTGCTAGACTGAAACCATTGAAAAGCAGAGCTCTTTGTTGGGAGCAACATTAATACAAGCTTTGCCTAAAGTCTGAAAAGCAACACTCTCATCAAGCTGCTCCCCCATCAAGTCAACTTTTTCTTAATTGCATTTATGTAATGCAGAGAGACTTCTGAGTGGCCAACATTCTTGATTTTCCGAAGTTACAGGTACACAGGCTTCAAAATCCATAATTAAATTAGCAATTTCTGTGCTTAAACACAACTTAGACCCCCATGTGACCACTTCATACTCTTGATCTTATTTAGCATTTGGGGTTTTTTTTGATCTAGAAATCCACAAAGACACACACTTTATATAAACACATGCAATTTTGTGCTTATATTCAAACAAATATAGTAAGGGTAAAGACACTAAAAAAATTAATATTGTACTAAAATGACAATCTGTTATGTACCACCAATGTGGTAAATTAACTTTTTTTTTTCATTGATGTTGTTATGAAAAAGAAGCTTAGCCACATTAATTTAGTTCTTTACTATGTCACTTAGGCTGAAAGTGTGAGCCACTTATCCATTAAATGTACTAGGGAAAGCTTAAGTTTCAGATTTCTTTCACAGAAAAATAACCTACCATCTGTGAACGAGACAGTATCTGACTTGCAGTCAGTGCTGCTTCTTCTTCTGAAGACTCATCAGTATCCTCCTGGTTGGTCAAGTTCAGGCTGGGTGTGCTACCCGAGTACTGACACTCCTGAAGGGACGGTGTGTCTCCTTTGTCAATGCTGTCAAGAGAGCGCCTGCGAACGCCCCAGTTGAAGTTGTCCATGCTTTCACCCTGTAATAAAAAAATTTGCACACATACAGTATGTACGAATGTCAACATAATTAAATTAATACACAAATGCGACAGAGAAAACACGAGTACTGAATGTGCCATGAACAGAGTTTCAATCAGCCCTTTAGTTTTATTAAAATTTTTAGTACCTTGTTAAATGCTTGTAAATAAAATATATGGCAAATGAAGTAGAAATCTTTTGAATATCTTCTTGGAAAGTAACTCAATATGTAATCTAGAACTATATCAGTATTGATTTTATAATCTGACTAGAAAGTACAAACACATCACAGACAACAACAGATGAACAAGCCAGGGCACCAGGCTGCAACTTACCTGCAGCTCCTGGTTAGCAAAAAGGAAAACACATATAATTAGAAAGAACGAGGACAAACACTTAAAGATACTCTAGAACCAGGGAAAAATGTTTTATTACATAGGATTTGCCAACAGTAAAAGACTGATTCAAGCTCTGAAAAAAAGCTTTAGTCAAAAAGCTAATATTTAAAATAATGTCTCTTTCTAATGAGATTAAATAAAAAAAACCAAACTGAGGACAAAACACTAAAATCAGCATGCTCATGATACATTTTCTCTAGCGTAACATGTAAAGCAACTGTTTCAACAAACATTGATGAAATTGTTTAACTAACACACATGAATCTAAACTGACCACATCAAACTGACAAAACACTATCAACAATAATTATATACAGGGTGTAGAAAAGATGATGTTGTCCCTAACTGTTTCACCAGCTCCTTTGTGTCAGTTTTATGAAGTGCATCCTTTGATTTTCTCAAGCACTTCATCAACCTTCAACAATTCAGCAAAGTTAATATAGAAAACCTGGTGAAGTTCACTTCATCAGGTCTACAGTTACTAAAAGACCACATCTAGCCCCAAACGTTGCTCCAAAACTGCCTTAACAGAGTATCTCTTGACGTGACTTAAGAAATCACCATGACGCATTAAATATGCAACACAAACTAAACATTTTGTAATCTCTCTTAGTGATTTCTTTAGCTCAAAAGATGAAAATTTATGGCAAAGCAAAAGAATTTCAAGTACAACCAATACAACAAGTATTACTACTGTGGGCTGAAGTGCTTAAGTTTAATCTGAGTATTACTCGGATTTTAATGTAAAAGCTCCAGTTCATACTGTTGACATTTAATTATTAGCAATAACGAACATTCTATATTTTCGGTGAAAATAGAAGCCAGAGCCCTTATACCCAGTGCATGATTTATATGTAACACCCTAAATTCTTACTATCTGTACTCCTAATTTTTTTTCTCTAGTACAGAACTACATGTTGCATCCAGGCAAGTAATAAAAAAGAAACTGTATTTTCTTAATTATGATCAGCTATTAAAATAGCACAGAGAATGAAGTTAACCTTTAACTTCATCTGGCAGAGTTTTCAACTTTTGCCATCCTATCTGCAAAGTCCTGTCTAGTGTTAAGGTTTTAATACTACTAAGCCTCAATTCTGAACTGTTTGATTACTTGTATTTAATACAGGAAATAGTATCTCTATAGTGTGGTTACATCTATGCAACAGACCATAATGAGCCTGTACTTCTCCTAGAAGGTGCAAATACTGGCTGAACTAAAGCAATACACAGGAAGCAGGAGGAACAAGAGATAAAACTAAAGAATTAAGGGGGAAACCCCGTAAATCAAGAGGAGAACAGTCAGTGTTTAGATTGGCAGATATTCTTAGCAGCTTGTGGACTCATGACCAGCGAGGATCTCCATTGCTAATTCCGTATTTTGCACAGACTGTAACAAAACCACTGCAAGAAACTACAAAACATTTGCCTTCTTCCTCCTCAGTTCTTTTACAGTCATATTTTTAAGCTTCAGCAAATTCTGAAGCCTTTTATTTATCCAAAACAAGTAACAGTTGTTAACAGAACCTTTACTATTTCTCAATACTTAATTTTGTTTCACCTCCTCTCTCTCTTTTTGACAGAAGGAGAGATGGAGGAAATACAAGAACTGCAATAGACCAGATAGAATGTAAAAGCCAGTGCAAGCAATTATAGAGAGCAAGTATTAATGAGATAGTGTATCATACAGTTTGTTACTTTGAAAGCCTTTCATAAAGTTTTCAAAATCCAGAAACATATCAGAAATAATGATTATGCCATTTTCTTAACACACTGTTCCATAATTAAGTTTTCTCCTGCATGGTACCCAGGTGTTCATGCTGACATTGGCTTGCACTGTCATATCACTTCCATTTCAGATAAAGTCACTTAAATTGCCCCAAAAAAATCTCAAGTCTTCCCTCAAAAACCAACCAACAATTTTCAACAACTTAACCCTGCAAAGTTTTTGGCCCAGGTTTCTTTATCTAAGCTCCATCATGTCATAAATTCTTCTGAATTGGGTTAGTTAGCAGAGCTGCCAATTCCTTAGAATCGCACCAACACAACCTTATTTTTAAAAAGTTCTCAAATGGAAATACACAGAAGAAACCCCAAGGTCTCACCTCAGCATCTTCCAATTCAACATCTAAAAAGTCAAAGTCTTTAAAAACTCCAAACTGTTGTTCACTGGTATTGTCTTCTACAGCCACTTCCTCCTCTTGAATCACTTCTTCTGTTGCTGAAATTAGACTGGTTTGTTGATCTCCAACTTCCAAGTCTTCATTAGAAGAAAACACAACCTGCATAAAAATAAAGATAAAAATAGAACTAAAACCTACCAATTTCTGTAACTCCAAAAGTCAGCTATCCTGCTTCCTGCCATTTAATGAAATTAATGGCAGTCAGCTGAGTACCCCTATACTGATAATACTTTGCTTCAAGACTAGTTGGATTTTAAACTACATCTTTAAATTAGTGGTCTCATTCCGTCCTTAATGTAACTAAGAGTTACAAAGGAGAGAAAAATTTATCACCCACACTTCATTTTCATAACCACAGTATCACTGAAATGTAAGAATGAAAAAATCCATCCTAATAACCATCCACATAACACAGACCATATTGTTATTACCTACAAATTTCTGTGGAAGGACTGTACACCTTCAAAAGGGATCCAGTGCTGACCTACTTCAACAATAACCTTCAGAAATGACAATATTCTGTGTACTTCCATGCAGTGCTTTTAAATCTCTTCAGTTTCAGATTTCAAGCATCTATTTTTATTTATTTTAACTTCCTACACTAGATTAAAGATTCTTCTCCCATCAATATTTTCACCCAGGTGAGAACTTCTAGGCAACAATAAAAAAATCTGTTCTAGATGATAACCAAGGTAGGCTACTCACTTTATTTTAAAAGCTGTCAAAGTCATCACCACCATCAAGCGTAGTATGCCAGTGGGGTTCTTTACACAGAAGTAAAACCATCAACTTATTTTTACTCAACAGTTAAGACTATTGCTTCTATAACTATGTAAGACTATTGTTCCTATAACCATGTTACTTTCAAGGTGTATGATCCACTGGTTATTTTCAATGGATTCTAGGATATTTTCAATACAGCATCAACACCCTTGCAGTCCTCAGCTACTGTTAGCCCTTCTCTCAAAAGCATTTATTATGGACTAGACAGAGATTTAGTCAGAACAGGAGAGACCTAGTTCAATTCTCTTTTCTAGCCAAGACAACTAGAGTTGGCCCACTGGAGTTCTTGAGGATAACAGTAATCCATTACTTCTGAATCTTCTTTTTAATCCTTCGACTGGATTTGTGAATTGCTGAAGCAAAACTGTCTTGTCCAAATCCACTGTTCATAACTTCACCAACACCTAAAAATGCAATAGCATTCCGCTAATTGAGTTCAAAAACCAAACCAAACCACCACCACCACTTACCGAAGGATTCTTGGGAAGACCAGAATCTGGACCACACAGAGAAAGCACATTCATTAGCTTCTCCCGAGTCCTTCTCTGAAAAATATACCAAAGAAAATCACATAGCAGCGCAGCTGCTGGAGGTCCAGGTAAAAATAGAAAACAACTGCATTTTTACCTACTCATATTGCCTATTGACATCCTCTAAAAACAATCTCAAAATTTTTACTTTTCACCAGCTTTTAGTTTATGCTGTATTAATTTATTGTTTCGCTAAGATGTAATACAGACATCAAATAACACTTCAATACATTTTTTTTAATACATTCAGAAACACTGTCTCTAATATCTGTATAAAGTGTTTGAGGCACAATGTACCTGAGATGGCTGTGGTCTCTTCCAGCTGACAGGAACCAGTGCATTTGAATTGGAGCCTGATGAAGTTGAGGAAGTGCTCCGGGTCACAGCAATGACTTTTGGCTTCCCGTTTCTACCTGCTGCACTGTGTTGATCACCATACTTATTCCCAATAATTGGTGTCTAGCAAAGACAACAAACACTTCCTTAAAATTCAAATCTATGTTAGTAAAGACTACGTATTTGACTTCAGAATTCAGCATTATATGAAATGCAGGAGGGTTTGTCTGTAAGCACATGTCTAATCCACTGATCCTTGGTACACTGGGAAATACAAAGCTGGATGCTTGTACCCTACGCAGCAAGCTGCTGTTCTGCCCACTTGTGTGGTTTTGAATTATGCACAGTTTATGCTGACAATCCAATTATATTTTTAAACACACTTTAAAATCAACTGTGTTTTAAGTTTAAAAGGTGCAAAGCTTCTTTGTAGAATCATTCCCTGACATCAACAAACTGTTTTCACAGACCAGCAACTTCACAAACACACACGCTTCTGAAAAAGCAATGATCAAATTCAACCCTTTTGACAGCAAACGCTAATCCAATGAACTCCATGGGAATTCATCTTGTCTCTCCATTATCCACATGCCCTGAAACTTCAGTAGTGAATGTACTTACCAACTTAAGTAATGTTCCTAAGACATCTATATCTCCAACCATAATCTAGAGTTAGCTTCAACCAGGAGCTCTTACTTCTGATCACTTCTAAAGTGCCTACAATTTTCATGTCTCTACATTACACAGCAGTCACCTGGCTGTGCTCCCGTTTTCAGATGTAGAATGAGTCTCATTGGTGCTAGGGGTGCTATTTTTAACTACAGAAGGTTTTTCTCCAGTTGCATCCCTCTTACCTTGAATTTCCTGTATTTTGTATCCTATGCCCTCCTCTAAATTTCCTCCCCCTTCCAAAGCCATGCTAAAACTGCAGTACAGAGTTTCAATCCTCTCAGCCCTTGAATGCACAACCCTTCATTTGTTGAAAGCCTGGTATGTTCAGCTGCAAGCAGCAGCCAGCTGCATCGTTTGCTCTCTGAGACAGCTGAGATACCCTTTAGAATAATCTTACTGACTTTTAGTAATTAACTCTCCAGACATTCAAAAGAGGGAAAAGGCAAACACACAACATAAAGGAATTTGAAATTAATCTTCCATTATGACTCTTATTTACAAGTATGTAAAACTTCAATCTCTGCCATTCTTAAAAACTGTACTTATTTACAAACATATAAATGTAGAAGGCTAACAGAAAATTGGCAAAAGTTTGCAACATCAAGTCATTAGTGCATTGTCATTTAAATATAATAATTACCTCTGATATATCAAAATGAAAATCTAAGGTCTTCCCAGGTAGCTCCTTGGAGACATTATTAAAGATTTTCGTGAAAGAGATTTCAGGAGAACCTATGTCACCTCCATAAGACTTCGGAATATCATTAGGCACAACAAGGCTTGCTGACCGAGACACCACCAGTTTCAAAATATTAAGGGCTTCCTTCCAATATGGACTCTAAAGAGAACACACACAAATCACACAACAATCCCTTCAACCAAGACAACAATTTTTATGTACAGTAGCATTTTGCAAGAATCCCCAAACCAAAACCTCTGATCTTTTACACATGGCTGAAAGGGCTAGCACAGGTGGGAAGCTTCAGACCATGAAGCGCCAGGAAAGCAGTGGCAAGATATCAGCCCATGCCATGGTGGGTGGTCAGGTCCAGCCAAGCAGGCTCAGTTGCTCCAGGTCACTGTGCCAGCCACACCAGACTCTGGTTTATGTCCCCTCCTTCCCAGTAGCTACACTGTTTTTTACCATTGTTTAAAGCATCTGCCCTTTGTGATCCAGGAGACTGAAACTGAGAGTATTTAACTATCACTTAACTACAGTAACTGACGGTATTCAAATTAACTATTCCACCTCTTTAATTATTTTATAGTTATGGGCAGAGTAAATGGAATTTGATACAAACAAAACTATTCTGTGCTTGGAATGTATGAGGAAATACAAAAGATTTTAACAAAGAAATTAAAACATTTTACAAAGCTTTTAGTATCAAAGCAATGGAGTGCTTAAAAAATGCTACAGAAAAAGCATGAGAATATAAGAGGCAGAGCCTGAGTTAAGTGCACTTTCCCTAAAAAGATGATTACAGCAATGTAAATAATTCAGTGGTTTCAATTACACACAATATGGAGAGAATCAGAAGAAGAGACATAAAATAAAAGCCGCTTTCTGCAAAGATTTATTCCTGGAAATGCAAGGATTCTGCCTGAAACTTAAATCATCCAATTTTTGAAATAAGCATATCTGCTTTTTTTTTTTTTTAATTAGGAGGCTGTGTTTGTTAAAATATTTTTTTATTGCATTAAAAAAACCAAACAGCTCTTTCAATGCTCTAAGTAGTATATGCTTTACGCTTCTTCGTAGATAACAAGTTTCCAACAATCTCCTGAATTTCTGTGCATCATAAACATAAAAAAAGGAGTCTCAAACTGGAACTATCCTGTAGCAACTTAAATTTATTTACAGCTGCAGTGATTGCAGAGGACTGAAAAAACCCAGAGCTTAGTAGAAGCACATTTATACAAGACACGATAATTTATGATCTTTTTTTTTTGGTCATTTATAGTAACATATTTTATTTTATCAAAAATACGTTAAGATTTCTCTGGATTATTTTTTCACTGGTACCATCTTTTGATATCTTACATCTAATTAAGATTACATTCCATGGTAGAAAGGGCTTGCATAGAAATCTCAGAGAGAGGTTAGAGGTGAAGCAAGATGCCGCCAGGCCATAAAAACTATAGCTAATGCTAATCATTCCATTTTGCCTAATGCACTCTGACAGGAGCACAATATCTAAAGTTCATACCCATCAATAACAAAACATCCAGGGAACATGACTTTTCCTGGTTAATTATGATTAAACCATTTGATTGAAATACATTCAGCAATAATGGAATTCAGAGAAAAAAAAAAGAAAAGAATGTTGTGCACTGAAATGGTTTTATGCTCCAGGCATTTTCATAAAATCTTTCAGCAAGATGCTAGACTTTCTTCGGTGAAATAGATTTTCAGTAAATTTGTGTTTCAAGTACAAAGGCTTAAATTACCTTGGGCAAAACACTGTGGTTCATCTTTTAGGGACCTTCTTTAATAAAAAATGTACTCAATTTTGTTAAGGCACACCTTAAAAATTCCTCATGGATCTATTACTGAAAGTGATTTAAATATGCATTTAACCATAAAATTTTCTTTTTAAAAGATATACACATAAATAAAACATTTGAGCAGCTTAGCAGTAAACATTTCCTTGTATTTTAATAGTTGAAGGATCATCTTGTCTAGCTACATATGATGAGCTGCCTACATCTCTAAATAGATGCACATCCACTCAGGTAACTTGTTCCACCAGGTGCAAATCACACTGGACAAATACACAAGCATCTACGGAATTAAGTACATAGGAAAAAATCTCAAACCCTGTGGAATCGGACTTCAAACAACAATTCTCATATCTGAAATATATTCCCCCCAAAATTCAAGTGTAATTTTGACACCATTTTGATAATAAGCAGACAGGCTTTTACAGTTCTTCAGAATACCTACCTGAACATATTTACCAATAACTTTTATGATTTCCAAATTAAACTGCTTCACTGGTGCTGTGGATAGGTCAATATGACTTAGAAGGCTGTAAATGATCTGCAGCAAGGACTGTTGCATACTCGATAAGCCTTTCTCTAACAGCTAAAAAAAGGTTTTTAAAACACAAAATTTAATTAGGGCCTTAAATGGCAGCAAAAAGCAAAAGCAAACAATAAAACACAACTAACTTCCCCACATGTTTATTGTTCCCTTCATGAAATTTAAATGTACCACTTACTGTTTTTCAAACTTTTGTTTTAGTGCTAAAAAACCAGTAATGCAACAGCACAATTTTTTTTGTCCTAATTCATTTTTTCCCCTGAATTTTGACATATTTTTAGACAGGTCTAAAGCACCTAATAGTAAACCACTTTTTGTTACATAAAAGTGTTCACACTAATTCAAAATCTTAAAACTGTATGAAAAGCAGCTACACCCTAAACAAGGTTGGTAAATGCAGTTTTACCAACAAAATAGGTACATATAAAGTCATTCGTAAGAATGAACAAATTTTAAGAAGTATCTCAATCAGTTTGAAGTGATGCACTTCAAGGACAAGCTCTACAAGCTTTTCACACAAGGTACTTAACAGCTTTCCCGTATGAATGACTGACAATAATTATACAGATTTCTGTAATTTATCTTTTTATATATTATGCACTACTTACACCTGAACTTTGCAATTATTTTTAAAGTTGTGATAAAGACATATGTACCTGACTAAAGAAGGTCTCTTAAAATTTGCATTGAGCATATTTTGCTAAAGCCAAGACAGTGTATATTCACGTAGTACAGAATATAAATATCTACTACCAAACACTACTCTCACAAAACGAGATCTTTCAGTAGAGGGATTATTGTTTCAAGGTGTATATAAATTACTGCACTCCAAAATGTCAGTAGTCATCCCTTTTCTACATCCTAGAAAATTTTAGTAATATTTTCCTGTTATGGAAGATGTGCTTTATTCCCCTCAATATTCAGGAATTGGCAATGAATGGTCAACATGAAATACTTTCAGGAAAAATTTACCTCTGCAAGATAAGTTATGAGGTTAAATGTGGCATCTGAGAAAGAGTCATGCAAATATCTACACACTACATTAATCCAGTTAGAACAGTCTCTGGAATAACTGTGTGTACTGTATAAACTCATCATATGAGCCAGATTGGCAAGAGTTGGTGACTTCTCCTCTGCACAAACCTGAAAAGCAAAACCATACTTAATTACAGCAGAAATTATTTTTTTTAATCCAAGCATTCATGAGTCATTATGCACTTCTCCCAGATTTCACTCCAAGATCTCATTTCCAAGATTTCACTTCAGTTATTTTCTAACAACTGAGATCAAACTAAGCATACAAGCATGACCTACAGCTTCTGTTGAATTTTGGTACTGTGGCATCCATGTTTCAAGTTTATCTACTTATGATACATTTGGTGTGATCAACCGACATCCCTCGCTCTAATAATGCAAGTACTGAAGGGCAGCAGCAATTTCTGGACTCTCATCAGGCACCTACTGTTTGAGCTTAGTGGTTCACATGTCACAGCCCGGGCAGGCAGAGGTGCATGACTGCATTTGCCATACCAGACAGCTCTTTCGTATGCCTCCCTCCACATTCTTCCTCAAAATAAAGGTTCTGTCAGGCCAGTGCAACACCACCCTGGATGACTACAGCTGGTGTGCACCATGTACTGCTTTAACAGCCACTAGAGTTCAGAAATATTTCAAGAGGTATTTCACTGTGTAAAAGTAATAAAAAGAATATATAATCTTTTTTTCTCTGTCTACCAGTCTGAAAGGTAAGGATCTCATAAAAAAATTATGAAGTGCTCTTAAAAGGTGATTAGGTTTACATTCAAAATTACAAATGGAAAAATCAGACAAGTAAGAAAAAGTAATTGATATCATTAGTAAGAAAATTTGTTCTTGAAATCTAAATTTTACAGAATAAGCTAAATGTGCTTTTTCATTTATAAACAAAGTCAAGGGCCAATATGAGGTCCAGCTACATAAATTAGGACTGGATCACATCTTTAAAATATGACCTCTTATAGTTAGGTGTATATTACTATTTGAATCACATAGAAGTATTTTAGAATCACATAAAAGTATTACATAAGGGACCCCAAAAAATTACAGAAACAATGCTGGTGTATATAGATATATATTCCTGCATACTTCTCCAAGCATCATGTTACATACCTTTGCTATCCTGTCAGCTGTTTCTTTACAAAACTGAGTTGGGTTATCAAAATGTTGTATCAGATGAGGAAGTAGGCACAAGATGTTTAGGGGAAATCCTAAACACATACATAAACAGAGTTATATGAGCCCTTAAGGTTTTTAATATGACTTAATTTAATATGGAGTTATCTGGTATTTAAAACTCTTACAGCCTGACACATACATTCACACAGATATATGAATTATATATACATATAGATGTACCTAAGTATGCATGTATGAAGAATGTATATAAATGTTCTCTGTTAGGTATAAAAATGCATGATGAAAATAAAATCATCACTGGACATCAATTAAGCAAAACTACCATGAAACAGGACAATTTTAGGCACTATAGTCACATTGTTTCTAAAAATGCGTAAATAGTGCTAATTAAGCTAGTTAGCACAAGATACTGAAAAAAATTACACAGCTCTTAAAAACTCACTTGCAAACAACAGTCAATGCCTAAAGTTTACAAGCAATCTTGCTCATCAGATAATCATAGTCTGTATTCCCACTATGGAGCAGCATAATATGCAGAAAGCATTTAACTGAAGTGTTTCTTTAAGGCAAATGTATAATTACTACTGATTTTGACTCCACTTACTTTGATGAAAGAATACATTCTTATTGACACTATTAAATCCACTACCACATTTTATCAAATATTTACTAAAGATACCTGCTAACTGAGAAGGATCCACCAAAGCATGCCGGGAAATTGTGATGAGTTTACTGAGGAGATGAACTGTCATTTCTTGTGTAGAGGCTGAAGTAAAGCCTTTCAGGAAAAGCTGCTGAAGGCCTGGAAAGTTATTCCATTTCAGTTTATTCTGCACTTTTTCTATCTTTTCCCGACTCTCTGATTTATCCAGAGGCATGTGAATAAGAAGCTTGTTGAGTAGCTTGAGAGCCAGAAGGTATTCATACTCATAATCCGACTCCAGCAATGAAGCTGCAATCCAAAATATGGTGGCCATCAAGTTGACAGGGTCAGTAGTGGGCTGCACATCATACATCCCTCCCTCTCTCAGGGAGGAAAGGCTTCTAGTCCTGGCCAAACTTCCACCATGATTTATCCTTCCATCCATTATATCCAGTGTGTTGCTCCGGCGCCGGTCGCCTCTCCGCTCACTGATTAAATTCAGTCTCAAGGAATTACTCCTTGTATTGCTGTAGCATCCCAAACAACTGCCACTATTAATAGGACTTGTGCTTAGATTTATCTGTCCAGTGCTTTTCCTATTAGCTGCATACTTGTTTCCCATCACAGAATCATGGTATGAGGTTCTAAAATAAAAATCAACATAACATATTGTCACATGCTAAATACTTTAATAACACAGAGTTTAGAAAAAGGGAAGAAAGGAAAAAGATGTTATACTAATCCCATACACAAGCAGTGAATACTCTGGATGAATACATCACTTTAAGAGTTTTATAATACATAAAAACACAGGATTTCTGTATCCATTATTAAAATATCCAATATGCTTATGGCATAAAGACAAGACTGCAGCATCCTGTTATCTCTTCTACCAAATCTGTTTGTTACAATCCCAGGATATCATAAAAATTACAGCAAAATCAGAAAAATTAGCCCATAGCATGTAAAAGATAATGCGTAAGTGATGATCTAGCAACCCAACTTACTTAAAGATGTGATAAAATATCATGTATTTGTCTGAGGTATCTGACCTAGGAAACCAAACACCTTCCTATTCTGATACTGAGAAATTGAATATATTCCTAGAAATCTCAGCATTTTCAACAACTTCGCGAGGAAGTCAAACAAATATAGATGTCTGTATATGTAGGGATTTTTCTTCCGTTTGATAAAAAGTCATCAAGGTAACCACTCAAACGGTAATGAGACACAAATGACTCAGACTGTTCAATTGCACTTCTTATAGATGGACAACAAACCTGAGGCCTAAGACAGACTAAGAGCCTTTAAATTGTGCAGAAGAAATTCAGAAGTTTAAGAAGAACTCACAGCATTTCAGAACTGAGCCAGAAGGAACTACTTGAACACCTTTTTTTACCGAAAATTAAATCGGACCCAAGAGGGTAAACTAGAAAGGCAATTGGATATCTTTTGCAGGAAATCTAGATTCTTAACAAATTTTGCTTGAGGCAGAACGATAAAAACATACCAGAGCAAGAAATTTTGCTATATGGATACAATTATTCTGCAAAGATGACAAGAAATTATTTCATTACATTTATAATACAGATTTTTAATAACTGAAATTTATAAAAATGCACAATAACGTAGCTTGACTAATAAAAGAACTTACTGAGAAAGGGCAGAAAGCAGATCATAATGCTTCATGGTTTCAGCCAATGTATCAATAGCAGATTCTAAAGTCAAAAGCAGCTCTATGACAAAACCCTGGGGAAAGCCACAGGTCATTATAAATTATGCAATATGCACAAGGAGATCACAGAAAATCTACTGAGCAGTAACATAAAAATATGTATCAGTATACTGAGCAGTAACATAAAGTCTACAGGAAACAGACTTAGCATTTCATGCTTCAATTAGAATACAATCCTGATGGGACAGCTCAAGCTAGCAGTACAGCTTCAAGACAAGGAAAAGCTTTAATTTATTTATAAGTATTTACTGAATTAATTCTGGTTTGCCTTATTTTTAAGGATGGATTGAAGGATGAAGTCATTCAGGCTCATTTTGCAGTATTAAAAGATTAGATACACTCTTAAGGTATACAGTGACACTAAGTCGAATTACTGTTAACACTTCATCAGGTTAAATTCTTAACAAAAGAAAACCTACATTATTTTTTATATGGCTGATCTCAGTATTGTCTAGCAATGAAAGAGTGTCTACAGGAAACAGACTTAGCAAACTCTGTGAAAGATCCTATTGCTGTAGAAGAGAATGTGCACAACTTTTCCTCAGTTAATTAGGTGAAATTCAGAAAGTGTCACGATTAAAACAGTTTTGATACTTGAAATACTTAAAAATAAAAAGCAACTGAGTAAAACAATGTTTTTGAATTTTGCTGTCATTGAACTAATAATGCACATATGTCATTCAGGCAGATTTAGCTTCCTAATGAAGTGGGGGCAAAATGTCAAATACCTGAGCTTCTTCTCCGGCATCTCCAACAGTTTCTACTAGTCTGGAGAGAACATCGGAAAGTGTAGATGGAGTGAGAGGCTGCTTCAGAGCCCTGAAAATCTGAAAGGACCTCCCAGCATAATGGCGAGAGGAACACGACAGCGCAGTTTGCAGAGCGACTTCACTGAGACGATGTTCCAACTGATACCCTCCTATGAAGGCAAATAAATACTCAAGCAACACCGCTTTACAAAAACCAAATCTACTTGAATTTAATGAAGAGTAAACTGTCAAAGTAATTTCCAAATTTAAAATATTCTCACGTACTCTATATTTCTCTCAGGAAGTATTAGTCCCAAAAATCTTTACAGAAATTATTTATACATTAAGTATTCCAAATATTTAATGCTAGAGAGACTTGCAAACAATAAAATATTTATGAATTGAATATTAAGTGTTCACAAGAAACTAATAAGATGTTTTATCTCATTCCTAAAAGATTATATTTAAATCTGCCATAACAGAAACATAAACTGAAGTGTGCAATACACAAGAAAACTATATTATTTAGAAGCAGTAATTACCTAGAGTGACTTTATAGATCACCTATGTGTTCACATGCATTAAAAAATATTTATTTAGTTTGCAGACTTGCAGATTCGATCATGCACTGTCTGTTTTCAAACATACCTGAGCTAGACTGCTTAAATATAGATACCACATGCTTTAAAAACACAGTTAACTGTTCAGCACTCTTTATATTAGGGTTCTTGGCTGAAACATCTTCATGATTCCAAAGTGGGCCTCTTTTCCTAAAAATATAAAAATAGAGTAAACAGAATATAAAACATAGCCTTTGTCCTTAATATTATTTAAATGAAATTCGAACCTTAAGGTTAGTTGCAAAAGAATCTACTATGTACCACATAAAAGAAACCATCTAGAAGTGCAGGCATGAATTGGAAAAACTTTTGGCAACTGACCAATATTATACAATATACAGTAAGTTAAGACAAAGTGAAAAGCAATGTAACAGAGCCAATTGAAATAACTGGGTAAATTCAGGCAGAGATATTCTCTGGTATACTTAGACTATAATAGTTAGCTCTCTAAGAAAGAACCAGTACAACTACCACCATTATGCACTTCTTAACTTCCTTTCTTCCCATTTTGTTTCCATCAATACACCACACTGTTACAAATTGGGGAAAGGCAAAAGTATCAAACACATGGAGAAACAGGTAGGATTTCAGATTTACACCATCTTGAAAGCTTGATATAAACTATCATGCCAACTGCACAAATGTTGGTGATTTTACAGATGTTCTTTGCAACAAATTCCTCATTTCTGAATAGTCAGCTCTCCACTACAAGGTAATCCCTAAACTGCACACAAATTTGCACACAAATCTTTCAGCTCCCTAATCATCTCAATGAATTCCTGCCCTAATTCAGAACAAACCACAGCAAAATACTTTTAAACACTCAGTACTTGACAGGGTGGTCAAAATTCTCTGAAAGTGTTGGAAAGTTAGAGCTTTTCATATGTGTATCACATAAGAACACTTACTGGTAATAAAACAGAGACAGAATTAGACAATATGATGCTAAATAGTAAGAGGGTTTCCATTTTTCCAGAAAATACGTCTTGACAAAAATGAAAATTGAAATCTTACCTTGAGGTAATAAATTCTATGAGAGTTTTCACTTTTTCATCCTGCTCTACTGAAATGTCAACCTCATTGAGGATTGTGGTGTGCAGTTGAGAAATGGCAGCACTTGTATTTCCCAAACTGATGCTAGAAGAGGTAGAACTTGAACTAAGCCCTGAGTCTGTCATTGGGGAGGGCTGGTAATCAGGTATAAAATCATGAACACCTGCTGAAATTGAAACAAGATGATTACGTGCTTTTAAGTTGACAGTTGATATTAAATATATACAAAATAAAAATAGCCCCCTAAAAAGTTCGGTAACTTAGTAAATGTAATGAGAATACTTAAAAGAGAATAAATTAATGGATGCAATAATTTCAACAAAATCAACAAGTCACATATATGCAAATTCTTCATATGACTTATACGGTCTTTAATTGGGAACTGCTAGACCCCTTTTTAAAATCCCAGTATTATTCTTGATTTTTAACTAGTAGTATGAGAGCTCATCAGCTTCTGAGGTATCTCAACTTAATTAAAAAAATTATACAGACTACTTTCTACTAATGAGAAGATAATTTTTTTTTGTTAAAACCCAGTCCCAGTGTAACTGACAGTACTTGAAATCAGTGAATACTAAGTATTATCTAGTGAATTGACTCTAAGCAGAGCCCCTGTGGCTGTACAAAGTTTCTTTGAAGTTAGCTTAATCTTGCGGCCAGAAGATTTTTCTCTTCTGTATAAAGATCACGTGGCAAAAAAAAAAACAAACCAGCAGTGACTTCTCACATTGCCCTTCTATCCACCTAGGAAGGGCAGAGAGAAAGTAAGCTAGCAGGGAAAACTGGCAGAGCCTTTGACTTAACACTTGTATTTAAACAAGCTTAAGACTCACTGACACCCACCGCAAATTTTTGCTCTATAGAACCACAGAGTTTGGACTGGGGTATTAGCCAACTCAAATAAAATTTAAAATTAGCTTGTCCAACCTTGTGCTAGGCATGCATACCTGTAAATACCTTATCCTAATCGCCAGCTGGAAATATTTGATGCTGACCTTATTCTAGTTTCTATCAGACATCTCTGTTTTAATGATAGCAGAATATTGTGTCATGTTTAGACAGTTTTATCCAATATGGTTTGTATATACCACTGTGTAGATGCAACATTAAAGTTCTGCCATTTGTATTAAATAATTCTTCCACTATACACAGTTTTTAATTCCTCATTGCTACAAAAACCAAATTCACAATTAGAAGACAAGTTTTGCTAAGTAATAAAACCAATGCTGATGTAAACAAAAGAGAATGAACAACTGCATGGCAATATGCTGCCACCTACTGAAATAATATGAAATACTACATATTTTAAAAAAAGAACTATTTTAAAAAACTACAATACACTCTCACCATCAGAATACTCCCATTCATAAAGAGATACATAGAAATATAAAGTGTACTGTATAATCAGAACATTGTAAAGTTAAGGTTAATACTAAAAGGCAGTATCTCAAAAATGTATTCTGATAGCCAATAAAGAATGCAATCACATTTGACAAAAACTGGAAATTTAAAGTTGCTATAACCAAGTAAGTGATGTATTTTCTTGGGTTTTATTTTCGAAGGCATCATAAAAACTTCTGTATTAAAGCTCCAAAACCTAGAGCCCCCTCTTTGGTTTCCACTACTATTCATCATTCAACTGTCATTCAAAGCTCCCTACTTTGATGACTGAGCACAAAATGCTAATGAGAACTCTATTCATTTTGACTTCATTAAAATCCAAAGAAATACATTCTAATGCCAAGGGCTCAGGAAAATCTTAATAATGCCTGTAAGAAGAGATAACTTCCCATTGTCATTTTAACCAGCAACACATAATAAATCAAAAGCATACCTGTGAAAGTGTAATCTAAATGGGTAGTTTGCTTGACAGTAAGCACCCTGGACTCATTGAACTCTCTGTTTCTGAGTAGGACAGAAGCAACAGACTGGACATTACTGCCCGAGCCCATCACTATCAGTAGATGCAAAAGTAGTCGTTTACAATGCTCATAGACTTCAGGGTGACAGTGGTCAAAACCTAACACAAAAGGAAAAAGGCAAGGCTTTATGATATTCAAAGGGCATGCTGAATTACATTATTTTAAAAATAGCACTATTCAAATTGGTCTGTTATACTTTACCAAATAACAGACATATAATTCACTAAACAATGCTTTTTCAGTGCCTCAATATAGAAACAACAGCATAGAGTTTAACAAACTATGTTGATCAGACTAAAATACATCTGATAATCCTATGCAGCAGTTAAGTACAAAGTAATTTTGTACACAGTACAAAGCTTTTAAAGAACAAAGTAATTTTAAGTAAGAACAGTTTTTAGTAAGAACTTAATCTGTGCTCTATATGAAAATTAATATACATAGAAAGAGAAAGGAAAAAATTGAATTTTACTGGGTCTTCTACAAGAGGTAAAAGTGACTCTGAAAGAAAGTGCCTTAAAACAACTCCAAAAAAACCTTAATTATACTAATCAAGCTGAGAGACATTTAATTCAATTTTTAAAAATACTGTAAATATTATCAAATTAATAGGATTTCAATACAATGGCAAAAATTAATTTAAATATCAGAAAGAACAGCTGAGAATTCCTCAGGCTACTGTAAGTATTTCTGTAAGAAGTTAGTTACCTATAAAAATTGCATGAAGCAAAAGATGCAAGTATCCTCCCCATTCCACCTTTACACTGTGGTCAACTATCAAATCAGTCAAAAGAATCACTGCTATATTGCATCTAAAAAAAAAAAACTTTGTTAGAAGAAGGTAATATGAACTTCATGAAGAGCTGCAAAGAGTTTCATATGCTTCTAACTTGTATTCTTCAGTCTATAAACATTCACAAAGTTGTTTTATAAGGGAAAAGATAAATGCTCATAATTAAAACAGAAACACTTTAGAGAATACTCAAGATTAAAAGGTTGAGTAATCTTAAATTTTTAGACCTGTGAGTAAACCCACAGAAAACAAATGTAATATCAACTGCACTTTAATCTGCTATCTTCAAATTACTGTATTTGTGCAACACAAATGAAAATATAATGAACTGCCATTGGCATTGCCAAAACAGCTACCTGTGAAGTGACATGCCCGGAGGAGAAGTTTCAGGCAAGTAATCCACCAGTGGTGACCAGCAGCCTCCAGAAGGTGGGAAAGGGAGAGGCTCTCCTTGGTTGTGCTCCATCACCTTCAACCGCCAGTTTGAATACAGAGGCATCGAATCACCTAACACAACAGAAAATTAAACCAGAAATATATAGATAATGCATATTTCTAAATCTTACAGTCTTCTGAAGAAATATTTTTAAATTCTTGAAAAGCTGAGACCTGGGAGAGGGGAAGAGGAGCCAGCTGTAAACAGTAGCAGTTGGACACAGTTTTTTAAAACAAAAAAAGTGGTTATTTCTTTTAGTATAAGGATGATTCTGCAGAAGTTACATAACACAGTAAGATGTTTTTGAATAGGTTCATAAAGACTATGATAAAAGGTAAAGTGATCTGATGTAATTTCCTTGAATTTCAAACGTTGCATCAGATAGAGAGTTAATTAAGGCTGAGTCCTAAGATTTAACTGAACTCATCTTGAAGAGCATTTCAATATAAGCTAAGGAAATATTCCTCCAGAGCACATCTTTATAGGTCTTACAGCAAAACCCCACCAGTTCTGTGTCAGACAATGCCGGCCTGATACATGGGGTAACTTGGAAATTGCCACTTTTACAATAGCATAGCCCAATCCCCCTCACTGATAGAAGTTACTGCTCAGAAAATCAGTGAATTTGTCAAGAAAACATAGAAGAACATTTAGTTTTTGATTAAGCAAGCTTCAAAAGTGCAAGAAAAACATCAGCTATTTGGTATGAGAGTACACTGTGTTAACACACCCAAAATACTTTTCTGGTTTAAAAGGTGTTTTGGACTTCAGAACTATCAGTTAAGTCTAGAAACAAGGAAACTGCCTCAACAGTTCAGTGTTTCAGTGATTCTACCAGCACTCTCTTTGGAAGTATAGCTGCTGAAATTTCAGATGTTCACACAAGTATGAGCTCATTATCACCTTCTCCACTGGAAGTGACAAATTTCTTACTGATGGAAAGTGTGAAATATCATCTAGTTTGGGATACTCAGTGTTGCTATCATAAACAGCAAACAAAACCAAAAATGACTACAGCCATGATAAAGGACAATGCCTATCCAAGCAGTAATAAACACTCTGGCTGCCCAAAGTCACCAACCTGTTACTGACCCAAAGTTCAGCAGATTCTGCATTAGTATGTGCAGCCCTTAAAACAAGCTCTGTAGAGGACATAGGTTTCATCTCCTTGACAGAGGCAATAAGAACCACATATTCACTCTAATCTTCACAGTGTGCAAAGAATCAGTTATGGAGGAGTAAATCAGAAGATCCTAATGAACTCTTGTTGCTTCAATACAGCATGGACAGACTAGATTCCACATGGACATCAAAAGCTCAAAATGCAGAAATTTAACTCCCGTTGCTCAGTCACATAAAAAAAGTAAGGAAAAGGCAGTGCTGCACCATGTGCTGTAACATACCCAAACAACTTAACTGGTAGGAAAATCAACTGCCAATAAAAAAATTGATTGAAACCTAAGTCTGTGTGACCACTATAATGACTGAAATATATCTGACTATCCCATGCAGGGCGAAGCACAAAGTCATTTAAATTACTAACAACCTGTTTGCTGAAACAAGAGTTTCAGTCAAACAACTCCTCTGACCAAGCACACAGAACCCATTAATACAACACATCATTTACTGTCTGATCACTGTCCTCATTTTTGCCTGGTTACATCACCTGTTTAGCTTTCCCTAGTGTTGTCATGGTGATTTTGTATCTTAGGCACTGGTACAAAAGTAGCCACAGTTAATAGACCTCTGTTAAAGAAATCTTTCCAAAAGCATAATGGAGTTTCAGGAGAATTTTTACCTCTTTCCATACTTCTGCATCTCAGAAAAAACAAAACATAGATCACAAAAAATAACCCAAAACACATTTTCAAAACAAGCTTGAAAATTAAATGTACATAAAGAGGACTTTTTTCTCTGCTATATTTTCCTTTGCTATGGCTTCAAAAAAGCTTAATTCCCTTTTTTCTAAACAAGCCAAGGAATGCCATCCCTTAAAAGAACAATTACTTCTAAGTTTCTTTTTTTAAAAAAACTTCTTTTTTATCACCTTTTTCTAAATCTCGTCTTCATCCTGCTTGTCTGTTTCCTTATGCCTAACTGTCAAAGGAAATAGAGTAAAATCATTTCATTTAAGAAGATGTTCACAACTCATTCCAGTGGACAATGAAAGGAACAAAGCGTATTATCTTCCTTATACATTTCATTGCAGTCAAATGTATGATAGACTTCAATAGTAGTAATAAGACGGAAGAAGATTTAAAAAAACCCTAATTTTTAATAGGTTTATCCAAAAAACATTGATAATGCCCATTTCTTTATGTTCCACAACCTTTAGTAGAAATATTAACTTGTGAAAATTTTGTTTTCTATTCATAGAAATATTTTAAAATAAAGACTATTACTTTTTTCCTCTTCATATGATCCTCCAGAGCTGCTGCTGTAGCGAGATTCCAGTCTGTGGTGCTGGCGGTTTAAGTTGCTGTTCAACCCACTGTAGATGTCTAGGTGTGCATAGCTGTAGGTGCAAATAAAGCAGAATTAGTAACTGACATTCTTAATGTCAAAGAATGACAAACATTAATCAGGGTCTCCCAGTAAAAATATTTCAGCAAAATCCTTATACAGAAAACAATTCATCTTACAAAGATGATCAACACAATGCCAAAGCATCTCAGCCGTTTAAGACATACCTTCTCTAGCAACACTAGATAAGGGGATTCAAAGAGATTATCCACTAAAAATTGTATTTCTGTTCTATCATTTTCACTAACATTTAAGTACATTAAAGTATTTGTTACCATTATACATAAGTTGTTCTCACTCTTGAACAAAATAAGGAAATCCATGTGTGATCTGGCAGAGACATATGCATGTATACAGATGCAGTGTCCAAGATCGTACCTTGCTAATCTGATAAACCATAAAGAAATCAGAGAAATGAGAGTGCTAAAAGCACCATTTCCAAGCTGTTTCTATGTAAGTTTCTAAAATTCTTTCCTCCTGGCAAGTCCAAAATGTATACGGTAGATCTTACCAGGAAGCATATAACCTGGGGAGGTTTCAGACAACCCTACAGTATATGCCCAAAGTTGCAGAGACTTTCAAAACTGCCTTCATTACTTTACCAGTTTCTTCAGCTCCAGCCCCCATAGCAGCCAAGTACTTGTCCGTGCCTTGCTAGGCTGAATTCTGAATGACACTTTGCATTCCAGGGTTTAGTGATTTATTATCAAACAGCTTACCCCAATTTAAGTAGTGGGGTTGCCTCTGCCAAAATATTTACTATTCTAGCTATATTGACATAATTACCCTAGGGAAGGAAAAAAGTGTCCAACTGGGAAATTATATTAGAACTGTACTTATTAAAGCTCTCAAGTTGTCTGAAACTCATTTGCGAATTTACTAGCTGCTACTCTACAGTAATGGCATGTGCACACTTTTGCTCATGCTAATTACAGTCTCCACCCCATTTTCACTTAAAGGTTAGCTATCCATATTAACACAAAGTGACAGCATGCCCACAGTCAGTTACTGTTGAGCTCCAAGTACACAGCCTGATTAAGCCTATATCAGCTGTTTGCTTTCCACCAGCCTCAGTAAGAGTGTCTGGCAAATTTCTCCAAAAGAGTATCCTTAAATAGCTCAAAAATTAGGGAGGGAGAAATCTGTTTTAAAGTTAGCTGTAAGGTATGTTGACACAGGTAGCAGGCATCCAAATAGCCCAATTAGGGAAACAAACTACCTTGCAACACATAGGCACTGTTCATTTCCAGTGAGGTAACAAACCAATTTGCAAATCATAAAATCACAGAATGACTTGGTTTGAAAGGGACCTTAAAGATCATCTTCCAATCCCCTGCCACAGGCAGGAACCCCTTCCACTAGACCAGGCTGCTCAGAGCTCCATTCAGCCCAACCTTGGACACTTCCAGGGAGGGGGCATCCACTTCTCTGGGCAATATGTTCCAGTGTGTCACCACCCCCAACTTACAGTATAATTGTTCTTATGTGAACATACATAGTTCAGTGTAACAGTAGCTAATTTAGGCACCAACAACAATACAGCTGTAGCAACACAATGCCTGACCTGGACTGGAGTTCAAACTTCAATTGAGGTTGCTACTGTTAATCCCAAATGGTATTCCGGAAAATTCCGCTGACATTGATGACATGACATGGCATGTAATCCTTGCAATGTAGACATACCTGGAGCTGCTGAGATGTGAGTATTTATAATACCTACCAGGAATTCCTGTAATTCAACTAATAACTGCTCTTTGAGGAGATACTTACTTCTCTTCGATACTGTCTTTCATGTGTTTACTGTCAGGGTTGCCATCTGTGGGAGCCACCATGGTATTGCTACTAGAAGTGGTACCTGTGAATTACAGACAAGAAAAATGGTTGGTTAGTAAAAAGGAAAAGTAGTCTTAAGCACTACATGATCACCCTTATTTATTTGTCCTTGCCGAGAGCCCTAATCAGTTTTACTCTACAGCAATTGGCACAAACACAAACTGAGCCTTACAAACTACTTTCACTAAGCAATAAAGGATTGTCAGCTGCTACCATAATTTCACTAACTGGAAAAAATAAAAAAAAAATCTTTTCCAGGAATCTCTGACTCTTCAACGTAAATTAAGTAGAAAGTTTTTAAAGCAGTATCTATAGACCTATTTCCGTTTTCCCTGCATTATACACCTCATAATAATCTGTAAAATGTAGCAGGACTTTAGTTATCCAGTTAATTCAAACCACAAACAGATTAAGGATTAAAACCTAATAGCCTGCAGTGAAGCTTTTAACAATTTTCTTTTAGGAGAAATTCACAAGCATTACACTGAACTGACAAGCCACAATTGGAAGCAATTTTGCACCCTTCCAGCCTTTGCTGTTCTAAATTACATTAAGCGCAAGAGCCCCAGAATTTCTTCATATTTTTAAAACACTTATAAGAACAGAGGCCAATGCATTCACCTTGTGATAGAGATAACTCCATGTGATAGGCCCAGGCTGCTTCATAATACTGACAAATTTGCAGCACAAAAGTTAAGCCCTTGCTTAGATACGCTCCCCACAGCCATGTCTTTTGCAGCTCACTTTGACAGATACTCCACCAAAACAAGACAGCTTTTCCCCACATTTCTCAGCATGTTCTTGGATTGAAGCATGAGGGAGACAACTCTGGTATTTTCAGCAGTTTGGGGTTTTTTGATGATTGATATATTGCTAATTAATTCTAGATAAATTTTACTAAGTAAGTGAACTTAAATCCTCTCGAAACAATTCCTATGGATGCAGCTTGTGTCTGTAACAGAACTTAAAAATTACAACTTACATGGACTTAAAACTATATACATTTCCCCTGTGGTTTGACTGACTAGACATAAAAGACATAGTGAGGATAAACAGTGCAAGGTCTGAACATAGACAAAGTCTGATGCATATATTAAGGCAAACCTGCCCCTTGTGAACCTATCAGATGTTCTTCATTAAGAACTCTGGGTACACCAAAAACTGTAGATCTTGTAAAACAAACTTATAACCATGTTTTTAGAAACAGAACCTTGTACTCCTATTGAATATCTACAAATGATCTCCAGTAGCATAGCTGATTGATAGCAGCGTGTTTATAATTGACAATAGTAACAGTTTAGGTTACTTAAGTCAGTAAATGCTTACCTGAAGTAACAGAGGGGATTTTGTAACTGGATGTAATGCGGTAATACGGTGGATTATCCATATGGGTGACTCCTGAACTGACAGGATCTGTAAGCTGAAGTTCACTCACCAGCTCTTCTAATAGTTGCATTGTTTTGTCTCTACCCAAATAAACAATGACTTTCTTTACCTGCCATAAAAAACATATATCTATATGAAGAGATTTGAATAGCACAACTTGTTAGAATCAGTATCTACCTGCACTGCATGTGAGGACATGTGAAACTTATTCTAGTTCTAAAAGCAACCAAAATTGCTTTCCCAGTTGTCAACAGCAGCAAGCATGGGAAACATATCACAACAGTAAGAAAGTAAACCTTCTGAGTTCCAAACTTCTCACAATAAAGTCTGAAAGCAAGTCTTCTGAAAGTTATTTAAGAAGCAAAAGATTTTCTTACACAGGTTTTAGCAGCACCTGAGATCAACACTGGAATCAATGTATTCTGATATAATTTCTTTTTGATACTTCACAGTTCTGTTCTAGACTATTTCTTCTCCTGCAGTTATCATATTTTTCTTCATACTATCCAGCAGTGCTCTCACATACATTTTGACATAAAATAAATAGGTTTTGAGGGTGTTTGGGATGGTTGGTGGGGTTTTTTTGTACAATACTTTGTCGTGGGAGAATGATGCCTTACATGGTATAACAGGTGCTGTGTTTTCCTGTACTATCTGTCTGCTTTTCAGATATATACTAAACTGTAGTGTGGGGAAAAAATTGTTCAGTGTATACTCTTAATAAAATTAATCTAAATTTAGCTATCAAACTCTTAAGATTTCTTTTTACGACTAAGGAAAATAAAATGCTAAGACATATGGAGCATTTTAGTAACTCTTTTACATTTTTTATTACTTAATCACTAAATAAAGTCTGTGGTCCTTGTATAGTCCTGAATTTTCACAATGCATAACTGTTAAGACAACTAGTGTACTGTTTCAGACTTACCAGCCTCAGCAAATTGCAGTAGTCAGTAAGTAGTCTAAAAGGAAACCTCAGCAATCTTTAAGGTGAGATACTCTTTCTCATTGATTTCCCTTCTCAAGCCCATTCCATGAATGACAAATTAATTGATTTAATTGATTGAAAAATTGATTCTGTCATTTTCACACAGATGTCTAAAGTAATGCAAACAAAAGAACTGAAGGGTGAACATTTTGATACTATAAATCTTACCTCACATTTTGTTTGGTGACCTTTGCTGCTAGACATACCACCAATTTTTAAAATATCAATAAGCACCAATGAGAGATCTGTCACATACTCACATAAGGCAAAAGACTGGGTTCACTGTTCACTCCACAAATACTGATCAAGAAGTGCAAAATTATTTTCAGATTCTTCGGCCAGCTGTCTGCCAAAGTAGTCCAGACATTTTCTATCTCTGACCAAGCCACCTCATCACCGTACTAGAAAACAAAATAAATGTATGTCCTAAAAACTCCATCAAAAAACACTGTACTCAGAAGTGATCTGTACTGATCAAGTGGAACAGGCTCTAGAAAAAGGAGACAAAAATGTTGTAGGAAACTGTCGCCTTTTTAATGTTCCAGAATGATGCTTTCACATACACTAATTTTTAAAAACACATTCTGGAATAACTATTTTCTTTTATAGATATAAATGTATAAAAATATATCTAAAGATACGTGTACATACTACATATTTTATTGATATATAATTAGAATGAGGAAGATGAGCCTTTTTAGTCTAGAAAAGACTGGGGGTGGGGGTCTCATTAATACATATTAATATCGCAAAAGTCAAGAGGACGGTGCCAGACTCTTTTTGGTGGTGCCTAGTGACAGGACAAGGAACAATGGACATACACTAAGACATGAGAAGTTCCACCTCAACATGAAGAATTTCTTTTGATTGAGGGTGGCAGAGCACTGAAACAGGCCACCCAGAGGGGTCACAAAGCCTCCTTCTCTGGAGACCAAAAACCCACCCAGACTAGTTGCTGTGTAACACGCTCTAGGAGACTCTGTGTTAGCAGGGGGGTTGGTCCTGATGATCTCCAGAGCTCCCTTCCAACCCTAACAATTCTATGAAATGTAGCAGAGACCCAGTCTCCCAGTTGCTGACACTCCTGAATAAAACTCCATGGACCACACTGACAAGAGTTTTTAATTTATCCATAGGAACATGATCTCTCATCAGTAAGATTCTCACATAAAAAGAATTGGCAGGAGCATTGGATGTGAGCAATACTTCTTCTCTGTTGGATGTAGCTATGACACGAAGAAGAGTCAATCAGCCTCTGATAGCAAGATAGGTTCCAAAACTCCACTTTGAGACCATAGGTATACAGTCAGCTTGGTATTCTCTATCCAGCTAGACTTCTATATTGCAAAACATCAGTTATATACTGTTACTATAGATAACAAATACTATAACATTCATATTACATATTACATATTTCTAGGAATACCTCAAAACTATAGGGTATAGTCTGGGTATACAAAGCACCTCCACAAATATGAACAATAACTCTTGAAAGCTTGGTGACATAGTATCTCTGAACAGTATTTTCTTGCATCCTAAACAGAACAATCCACTGAAACAAGACAAGCACATAAAGTAATTAATTTTACCTTTGCAGTCATGTACATCAGATTGTTCAGAACCATAGCCGTAGCCTGTGGTGATCCCCAGCCTTCTCCTCGTAGCCATCGTCTACTGTTCACCATCATTTCTCTGTCTTTCAAAGACTCTTCTTCATCTTCATCTTGCCGACGAATGGTTGGCAAAGGTTTCAAGTCTACCAACTCAATATTGTTCATCCATGGCAGCAGATAATGCAGCATCACTTGTCTCCCAGCCGGGTGAGCTGTTTGGATTCTCTGACTTACTTCTGCCATTCAAAAATTAGGTACATATATGAATTCCAAATCAATAATGAGAACTGGTTTGGTGATAACAACAACCATGAGCCCAGCACACCACACTGATACAAAGTATTGCTGATACAGACGCGATTGTTTTGTTTAGCTGACTAGTGCCATTTCCTAATGATGAAGTCCATGGTCTTCAGCAGAGCTAACTAAACAGGCTGCTGACAAACAGTTAAGCTGAAGAAATCACACTAGTGTGCATCTCTGTGTCTGTGTGTATGCATATACATATTTCAAACACAAGTGAACAAAACCTGTCACTCAGTGGGCTTTTCTATCTCCATTCGGAATGATGATGTCGTTGTCCTGATTTTAGTGAATTACATATAAATCAGTTATTGAAAAATAAGAATTATGTATTTTGTACAATGCTTTTGACTTGATGAAGTTTTTTGTTTTGTTTTAAAATCATACCTGAGAAGATAGCCAGTGTCAGTTCAGGATAAGTCCTTGCTAATTCTTCTGACAGTTGATAATACGACATAGAATACAAATGTGGTAAAGGAGAAGGCTGTCCCAAAACCCCATCCATCCGCTGAACTTCCAGTTTGTGAGCGTAACGGAACATCTTTGGTTCCAAGATCTACAAAAGTAATGGTCCCAATTTGAAGCTAACTATAGAGCTACTGTGTCGCAATTGAGCCTCAGATTCAGGCATGAATGACATAAGAAACTCCATAAAGATTCAGAAGGCAAAGATCTGTTTCACTGTGAGAAGCAGTGTAAAGGACAGTTACCATTGGTTGAAAGAACAAATGCCCCCTTGAAAAACAACCCAGTGCAAAACAACTCTTCAAAACATCAGTAACAAACAGCAGGTGCAAGTTATTTTCCAAGACTGTTTACCATTCTTTCTGCCTGGGAAAATTATCTTTCTCACAGGCTCTGGCTACACTGCTTCTTGAAAATCCCTTTTCGACCAGGATGTCAGCATCTATACTACTGCAGAAATTTTTCTATAAAAATCACTTCTTAAATTCATGTATCTACTCTCATCTAATATTTCTTATCTATGCAGATCTCCATACACCCACAGCATTTGCTAGCACTGTGGTAATTTAATAGATGACTAGTAAGATACATTTCACACGATGAGTTTCCATCAATAAAGTCCCAAAATCTGCTTTCACAAAATACCATCTTAAATACAAATTTATCTATAATGAAATGTGAAATACTATTAACATATGAACTTCCAAACAATATAAGTTTTTGTTCATCTATGAGACATGGATATGTTCATCTATGAGACATGAGAGCAACAATCTCTGATGTGGCAGAGATGCAACAGGAGGCTAAATCACTCTGATACTTTAAAAATCAATTTGGACTGATCTTAAGCATTAGTGTCCACTTGAGAAGGAAGACAGGGATGATGTATCAATTGGGGTGTGACTTCAGTGGAGACTTCACTATTGAATTTAGCTGACAACAAAACCTGTAAAGTCTGAGCCACAAACAGCACAGATTTATTTATTTTTAAACACTAATGCTGCTTGTAAGATTAAGCTTACCCCTAAACGACCTCAGAAAGGAATACACAAAAGTAACTTAAATGGGTAACAAGATTTTCACTGTCATCTCTCCACATGGACAGATGAAAAAATGTTTGGTAATAGTGCAAAAATCAGAGAACTGACTGCTACTTCAGCAGACAGTGAAGGCTTGGGAAGCAATTTGCATCTCTCTGAGGTGCTTTTGGACAAATGGAGCTATATATCACTCTCTTTCAGGGCCAAATCAAGAGAATTCTGATTTAGGTTTTGTTTCTTGAAAAAACAGGTACTGTGAAAATGCAGGTCTTGAGTGCATGGAAATAGACGCACTTTCAGGGAAGCCTATTTGTGCTGGGAAAGGATCTGGTTTAACTATATACTGAAATAGAGAAGAAAAATAAATACATTGTATTTCATAACTGAAGACAACCAAATAATAACAGAATTAAAAAAAATATATATAGAACAATTCTTATTTTAAAACAAAAAATAATAATAAAAATTAGCTTACAAACCTGCAATAGTTGCATAGCAACTTCATAGATAGCCCTAGTAGAATCAGCTGCTTTAAATAGTATCAGATTCAGGAGGGTCACTGTATCACACTGGTAATCCCTAGGAAAAAATTGCAAGTATGAAAAAAGTAAAATTGCACTTGGTTTTCTAAGATTTGAATTTATTGAAGTTTAGTTTAGAAGGTATATGATAGGGATAGCATAACATTTTGAGAAGTTTCTCTAGTAACACATACACACAAACAGTGGTGATTTTTTTCTCCCTACGGAAACAAAACCCATGGTCCTACATGAAAACACACTCTGAAAATGGAAGTTTTGAGGTTTTGAAAAATGCTGTAGTACCTGTTTTGGAACACGCTGGCTATGGCTTTAAAGCAGCCAGCTGCTACCCGCTTGGAACCTGTGTAACACCGGTCAACGGCCCAGTACATGAGGTTACTCTGGTCAGGATTGAGTTCCAAGAGCAGCATGACTGCCTCACAGCCGAGCTGGTGAACCTAGGGAAGAGTAAATATATATTTAAAAATGCAGAAAAAAGACCAACTTACAAAATGGCATAAAATAGGAAAATAAATATTTAAGAAACCTGAAACCTTTGGGAACATAAAATCTGTTCCATCCAAAACCAATGATACAACAGCTTAAAGTAACAGCAGATAATTCTATCACACTGTTTAATGTTCAACTTGCACACAGTCATAAATTACTGACACAAATAACTAGAAAGGTCTACTGACATCTTTTTCCCTTCAGTTCCAAGGCTACTTTGAGCTATTTATTATTTTTATGTCTTCCACTGAACACTGCCCTGAAAGCACTAGATACAGAGAAGCATTTAAACACGTGCAGGAATTCCAGTGGGATACAAAGGATAGATCTGCATGGAGACTTGCACCTTCCCTGGAATCGAAGTAGCCCACAGGAGTTGTATTTTTAGGCAGTCCTAGCGTTATAGGGCAATAGAGGTCCTACCTCTTAAGCTTGCCTTACTGTTTAGATGAAAAGCTTGGTCTTCCTAACTCCAAAGGACCCCAAGGAACTCTACAGTCCCACAAGAGTTCATGTTCAAAATCTCATCTCGTTTAAATTTGTGGAACACCTGCTTATTAGCATAAGTGATCAGTTTATAAACAATGTACAGTGCTTCACCCCTTGTCCTTTCCTCTTCCATTCTATCTGTCTGTTCTTAGACTGATTAGGGACCACCTTCCTCAACAGGGTGAATACACATGAAGGACAGTGCAAAACCCTGCGCTACTAAAACAGCTTTGAGCTTAAGGCACTCTAGACCATTCCGGCAAATCTGACTGCAAACTCGCTAAAATATATGTCTAAAGGCACTGACAGCTGCAAAGCAATGTTGACATTGCCTGTATTACCTTTTTATCTTGTGAATCCAAAATATTATCCAGCCATTTGTATAAATAGCCATCAGATGAAAGCCCGACATTGTCTGCAACAGGGCCACAACACAGTACAGCAGACATAGCCTTTGGAAAGCAATTGAAAAACACATTTTAATAACTCGGATACAGGAAGTGCTCTTACCAAGTCCATTAAAATATCAGATAACTGAATTCTAATCCGTTAAGGGAGGAAGATCAAGGGTAATAAAGAATGTTTAACATTTTACTCAAGAAAATATTCACTCACATTTTTCTCAGCTTTCAAATATAAAGAAGGGTCAACATTCCCTAAAATGCTGACATACTGAAGAGTTAAAATGCTAGTTTCATTGTCAATGTACATTTAGATTAAAGCCTTTAACTTAAGCAAATGAGAACTAAAGTCACAGGAAGTGAACATTCAGTAGTAATTTTAAGAAATTTCTATAGCAAGTAATAAAGAAGAACAAAAAAAAGGTGCCAAGTCACGAATGGCAACATGGATGTGAAAACCACATCTAAAAAGCCCAAGTGTCAAATCTGCACCATGTCAACATAACAATCTATTTCCAGTATTCCAAAGTGTTAAAATACCTTTAATGCACAGTACTGGTGTCTGTTTATTCTCATGTTTCTATCACTGTATCTGTCCAGGGGAGTAAACATGATACTGAAAGGACCGGCCCAATGACTGAACAGCATAAATAGACTGTGGCGTAGACTCTGCTGTGGAAAGACACTTCTTCTCTGGTGTACTGCAAGAAAAGTCCACAGTTATACATACTCCACTTGTAATTCTTTAAAATAAAGTATGTAACACAAAGAGACCCAAACTATGAATATAAAAGGAAAAATCCATGTAAAGACGCCCTATTTTAACATCATAATACCTGGACGTAGAGGTTTACTATTGTCCTGTTAAATCCCAATAGTGTACAAGAACAAGCTACTTATTAGTCCACAGTTATTAGTCCACAGAATTCAAATACACACACAATCAACAAGACTTTGCCAAACAGTACCAAACACCCCTCTTAAAATCCATGTTACTAAAGTTATACTCAAAACTGATGTCACAAATTGTTTTAAAAAAAGTATTCTCAGAGTTCAGATAAAAAGTGTCTTTTTGTTTAGTTTCTGCTTGGATGGTTTTGGTTTTTGCCTATTAAATACAGTAATTACAAGTTACATTTTTACATACCTGGAACATTTTGTATGATATTTGCCACTAAGGCACTAAAATGGCATCGGATATCTTTCAATGTATCAGAATCCTTTTCATTTTCTGCTTCTAGGAGTTGTCTTGTTAGATCAACATACTCAAGTAAAGTGTTGTTGAGGGAATGTGTTTCATTATCAAGGCCACCACTTGCACTGAAGAAATAAAATAAATTTAGAACATCAAATAGCATGATAATTACATACATTTGAAAATCATCCTTATTTTTTTATTTTTAGAAAACCCTATACCCTCATCACTGCAAATACTTAAGTCAAAGTAATGTCTTCATCCAGCTTCAACTTCAGCATTAAAACAAAAATCTCCAGTAAAAGCAAACTAACAATCAAACCGAATTATATGAAGTCACTCATCCTTTCATAGAACCAGTTCTTATACTGGGAACAACTGTTAAAAATAATAATTAAAATCCTCAAACACAAAGTTCCTTCCCCCTCCCCTAGTGAGAACCATAAAAGATAAGGGAAAGATTTTAATAGCTGTTCTCTACGATATCAGCATGCTGAAAGACGTTTCAGCATTGCTTCTGAGGTAACATTCTGAAATATACTGTAGTAGCTTGCTTAAAGATTGAGTATTTCACAGATTACAGCATTAAGGTTGACAAATGTCTAACAGAGTGGGAGGAGATGGCTAACCATCTCTTAACCTACTTGTTCGTACACAATTCCACATGCATAGGGAAGAAATCTGCAAGGGACATGTAAAACATATGCCAAACCTACTTCTTTCAAAGTGTCCCTACACAAGTAGGGTAAACTGAGAAAAAAGCCTCAATAACCAAGTTAACATTCTGCATCTTCCAAAAGTCCAACATTAATGAGCAGCAGTGTTCTCTGCAGAGGATGTGCTGACTAGCACCAGCACTCCAAACGAGGCAGAAGTCCCTGAATTATCACAGAATAATTACGATTTGCACAACTGGGGCAATGTTTGAGCACACACAGAAAAGAAGGAACATGACATATTCCTGTTCAAAGTAATGTCTTGGGGAATAGTAGCATTTAAAATAAAACATAGAACATGGTGACAAAGAAAATGGGAGAGAGAGGGATCCGAGAGCCAGCAAAATTCTGAGTTTTATAAAACTGTGTCTTTTTATTTGGTGGTATATTAAAACTCACTGATGAATTTTGGAAGCTTGTTATACTGAGTAGTAAGTATATCAGTGACAATTCACAAACACTGACAACTTCTCATCTGTGCTGCCCCTACCTGTGACTAATGACACCAGCATCCGCCAACAGTTCAAATATTCGTACTAGTTGTACTCGTAAAATATCTCGACGCCTGCGCCGTTTCATGTTCTGTTCATCAGATGAAACACAAAATTAAATGAAGCAGAGAAAAACTAAGTAGAAACCCAATGTGGAATATAAAAGCATTATTATATCTGTACTACAACTGGCATCAGTTATCAGAGGTGCCAACCTTTTAAGACAAGTTACCAAAACTGCTAACAATTTTAATAAACCAGACAATGAACAAACATTTTTTCTGTTGCAACTCTGAGATATACCAGGCTTGCTATTACATGTATTATCCAGATAATGGTTTTTGTCAGTCTCCTGTCACTAAGTGCAACATATAAAACAATGAAGTGCAAAAGACAGTCTTCCTACGTGTTTTGAGGGAGGTGATTCTGTCTCTCTGCTCCACTCTTGTGATACCCCACCTAGATACTGCCCTCTGGGGTCCACAAGCATGGGAAGGACATTGGCATACTGGAGTGGGTCCAGAGGAGGGCTGCAAAAATGACTGGAGGGCTGGAGCACCTCTCTTGTGAAGAGAAGCCGTGAGAGCTAGAGCTGTTCAGCCTGGAGAAGAGAAGGGTCCAGGGAGACTTCATTGTGACCTTTCAGTGCTTAAAAGGGGCTTGTAAGAAAGACAGGGACAAACTCTTTAGCAGGGCCTCTTGTGATACAAGAGGCAATGGTTTTAAACTAAAAGTAGGTAGATTTAGACTAGATATAAAAAGGGCTCTTTTTATGATAAGAGTGGTGAAACTCTGGAACAGATTGCCCAGAGAGCTGAGAGATGCCCAATCTGTAGAAATATTCAAGGTCAGGTTGATGGGGCTCTGAGAAACCTGATGTAGCTGAAGATGTTCCTCCTCATTTCAGGGTGGACTATGTGACCTTTAAAGGACCCTTACAACCCGAAATATTCTATGATTCTAGGATCTGCATGCCAGCCTGACAAAGTAACATTTTAAAACAGAAGTGCTGTTCCTTCCCATCATTTTCATTAGAGCAGTCAGGTGAGTTTACAACCTTTTTCATTAAAAAACAACAACAACAACAGTCCCCAACAAGTTGGTGGACAGCAAAACTCAATTCTGTGTCACAGGTATCACCAATGGTGGGAATGTTACTGATGATATAACAAAGTAACAACTGTGTAAAACTATGATTAGGTTAAATAAACTACAAAAATGTGGAAAAGGTTACAGTATTTTCTCATCATTTGAAACAAAATCTCTGATACAGAAATAACAGAGCTCAAACATGAAGCTCTTCTAATGTAAACATCTCACAATCATTTATAAAAGCAATATTTCACCTTTTTATCTGTTATACTGACTGCTTTTACATGCAGAAATTAAAGGACAACTAACACTTCCTCTCTAAGAAAAGACAGTTAAAACTGTACTCAGTATAATGGAAATTATTTAATTACCTCTGGCCTTCTTTCAAGTGCTTCCTTAATTATAGGATGTAATTCTTCTATAAGTTCCCTGAATTAGAATAATTAAAAGGATAAAAACAAACATCAAATTAACATCTCAACTGAAAGATGTTTCTCAGCAACTAGTCTTACAAAATAAGTTGTACACCCTCAGGTTTTCCTCTTTACCTGTACCTTTTAAAAGAGAAGTTTCCTAGAAAGATATTTTCCTAATTGAGAGCAGATTATTAAATGAATGTCTAAACAACTGTCCCTAAATTTGCATTCTGCAAGTATTATGTCTTATTTCTATCACAGATGATTTTCATTTATATTCATATTAAGTGTTTAACAAAGCCATATGGTGCAAACAGATATCATTAGGGGGAAAAAAGATGTTGGCAGCTTATCATACAATGCTCTTTCAGCTATTATGATGCACTTAGTTGTTAACATTGTTTCTTTAAGTCCAGTAATAATACACTGACAGAAGTCAGACCAGTCTTTTTGAAAACTGAAACAGGTTTTGACACTGTGCTTACATTCCCCATTTGTTCTGAAGCTCCACAGTCTTTATTACTACTCAGTTCCTTCTGCCAAACCAAGACTCTTACAGCTTCAAAAAGGAGGCAGGGAAAGAAGATCAGTAGTACAGAACTGTGCAGACAAAATACTAAGGTAAAAATATATTTGGTTTACTTTTATTTGTTAACATAGTACTGCCTCCAGATTTGTTGGAGTGGACACATTTTTCTACTTCCTGTGGTGCTGTAATTGAGACATATCAGAAGCATAAACCACTTCAAGTTTTTGTGGTAAATTACTGATTCTGATACCTCATGTAAAGTTTCTCCTTCAGAGAATGTGTCCAGGAGATCAAAATGTTGCACAAACTTTTGTTGCATACTCAATTACAAGGAAGTTAAGCATGGTTAGATATTGTTCTGTATTTTTTTCCAAATACAGAAAACATACAAAATAATTTGGAAGAAACTTTTTTGAGCTAAAATATAGTAAAGGGTCAGCTTACAATGGAGATCAAGAGATACCTAGAAGAGTTCTTATGATGAGTTACACAAAACAAAAATAATATTCTAATAAATTTAAGTGGATTGCATATACATATGATCTACAACAGAAAAAGTTTCTGGGTAAACCTAACAAGTGGGGAGGAACAGTGCCTAGAATCACAAAAGCTAAAACACCAAATCAGTGCAGAGCAGCAACGGTCAAGGGTGGGCTACAGCTAGTATCTGGTGTGAGTACATGCATTGGACAGAGAAAAAAGCTGGTCATCAGAAACAAAACACATTCTGAATAGAGAAATTATAAAACTCATGAGGATCAGATCTTTTTTTTTTTAACTTGCTGAATGAGTTGCTTCTAATTTAGATATCAAGGATGTCTGGTAAAATTATCTCTGAAAACATTTTCTAGACTTTTGAGCTGTTAAGCAGATCTACAGGATCCTGGCACAAGGTCTTGCTTTACTCCTGGTAGCAGAGCAAAGTCAGATATTATATAAAAGTATAAGATTATCAAGGAATATAAACGAGAATACGACAACTGAGGACATGGCATTACAGTTTCAATATTGGCTTTTTATCTATGATAATAATATGGGACACAAGTGACTGGAGAGAATCATCATCTCATTCAAAACCAACAATATTAGCAATCCCTGGTTCCTTCAGCAGAAGCAGAGTTGGTTGCTATGCATGATACAACTTTATAACTCTCATTTTAAGAGACTGGTTGCTGTCAGAGAACATCTGATGGCCTTCCCTGGAGGCTTTCTTCCCCTCATATGTTCTCACTCTTCATTCATCCTCATAAAGAGCAATTGGCAATACCAATAAGGAGAGTTTATCAACTCTTACAAACTTGATTCTAATTAACATTTCAAATATTATTAGTTCACACAATCTTTTCTTTCAGATAAGGGCAGTTTTTAATACCAATAAGCTGTTTATTCTTTCTACAAACTTCTTTTTCTTTATGCAGGCATGATCTCTACATAAAATTCTTACAACCTCTAACTATCTCTATCATGTCTCTAAATGCTAGAAAAGACAATGACAATCAGTTGTCACAGCTTTCTAAAACATTCTTCAAAGAAAAAAAAAGAAAAAAAAGAAAAAAAAGAAAAAAAGAGCTCAGATTCCACAGCTTTGTAATCAATTAGCATAGAAACAGATGAAACACAACAGTTACCTAAAAGCTCCTGGGTTGGTCCTGCCAAGTCCCAGGACAAGGGATTCTGTAATTTCCATGCTCTCAGAGCGCATCATTGGAACTATGTGCTTAAACAGGGAGGAAGGGGATGGAATGCCAATAATCTAAAAAGAAAACCGGAATAAAACACAATGAAGTAGTTACCACAATGTGGTGACATGAAAACATCTGCTGCAATTACACAGTTTTCTCACACTGGACCAGTGACCCAAAATGATAAAAGTGAAATTTACACTTTAGACACAGAAAAGATGTTCTGAAAACAGTAAAGTAGTATTAACTATTTCTTGCATTACTGAATTTTCATAGTCAGATGACATTGAATGACTCAACATGACATACAGATGCTTTGCATGTTTAGTGTTATCTGCCCTCCTTAGGGAAAAAGCAGACTTCTGGTGTCCAACTCCTTAGACTCCCAAGTGGTTCTCAAAGAGAACAAAGCTTTCACGCTACAGTTTCTCAGACTTAGGTAAAGTATCTTGCTAACAAACAAGTAGAATGGGCTGCTTCTGCCAAAAATCTGCTGAATAGTCCATGAATTATCTTCATGTCTACTATACTTTTTACAGGAAGACAAAATGGAGATGAACAAAAAGAAACAAAGAAGAGGGAAAAAAAAATCTGCAGATGATATGAAGCAAGGCAGACAGAAAAGTGTCTGTGATTGGGAAAATATAACAAGATACATCATGCCTGAATCATCCCTGTTTCAGTTATTGAAGTGAGAGGCTATTTGCTCAGAACTGCAGAAGTCTAAGGACAGCAAAACCACCTCTTTAACAGCGAACAAAAAATTTCCTTATTACTGCTAGATAACACTTTCAGATTGGGTAAATGCTTTCATTACATGTATAGATTTGCCTTAAAATCATATGCTGCACAGACTTGGAAAAGTAAACTAAAACACTATTCTAAACAAATTAAAAACAAATGTATCCTAAAAATATTTTCAGACAAATTATACCAGTTTTTAATTATGATAGTTATTATAGCCTTTGGTGTTGCTATTTCCAATAACATGTAGACTTATTTACAGTAAGCATTAGAAGAACCTACTCTTGAATCAATGCTATAACCACTGTCAGGGGTGGACGCCAGCGTCTCAGGAGGGGAACATCTCACAGAGCCTGTGGAAGTGGAGGAGTTTGAAGAAGATGCTGCACTGCAGCAAAGAATCAGGTAGTTTCTCCAGAGCCCAATATAGGAGTCACTGTTTGTAGTAGTATTTACTTTCTTTGCATTGATAGGGCTGCTATTAAAAAAAGAAAGAGAAGAGCTCAGTAGAGTAAATGAAGCTTACCACATTTTACTTTGGTTTTCTACTGAATTTATTTTTTAATGATGCATACGCCATTGCTTCCCAAATTGTTAACATGGTAAACTCTAAGTAAATTATTCAGAGCAGACTTGTACATCAACAATGCATGCTTTTATATTCAAATCTGTTGAACTACAACATGGCCAAAGGCACTAATTAATTAATCTTTACAGCAGATGATCTTTTTATCCAGATAAATCTGCTTTAATTTTTTTCTTATATAAAGCCACAGACAATATCAAGAGTTTATATGTTACCTCAGTGAAACAATAATGACACTACAATTATGATAAATCTTGAAAGAATACTCAATATAATATACTGTATTTACTTTAGAAATCAACTTACTTGATATCCACTTGTGGAGACAGTAGCTGAAGTCTTGTATAAGCAAACGTCCAAGCATAGCTTACAGCTGTTGGGCAGTGTTTTGGAAGATTTTCCTGCTTCATGAAACTTGAGAGGCTTATAATCCATGGATCTTGGCCTTGAGTCACATGTGCAAATATCCAAATATGTGAGGGACTGACCACATCAAACTGGTGGCTGATCGGTGAGGAATTCCAATCAGCCAGAGTTTGTAAGTCTATTGAACTGGGACAGTACAGTAAAGTAGTCTGTGTGCATAGAAAAGATAATGAGGCAATATTTAGTATTCAGGTACATTAAGTAACAATCTCTTCACTGTTATTTGTCTCATAAAGTATCAGTCAAAACCACATCTGGAACAGACTAAAAAGTAATTTATGGGTTTTTTTACAGAATTTCTTAATGTGGACAGTTATAGAAACATTTTGTTTGAGAACAAACAGGTATTAGGAAATAGCAAACCTAGAAAAAAGGGCCTAGAAAAAGGCCCTTTCGTGCATAATGATTTAATTCTTCCAAAAGATTTGTACTCCAAAAGCCTTACTACTGAATTCCAACTTGTTTCCTAATCCCAAAATCAGAAGTTTCCTTGATACTTAGGAGTTTACAATAAATACATAAGTATGGAATTCAGTTGTTATTTACTGACAGTTACCACAACTTTCATCATGGATAAAGGGCACATTGACTGTTACGACACTACACTACTGCAGAAAAAAGCAGAGCCCTTTGCTTTTAAGAAATTGCAGTCTATGAGCAAGACGAGAAAAAACAGAAAAAGACACAGCTGTCAGTGTTTATATGGTGGTGATAACAACACACTATCAGTAAGAAAGTTTACAACAGTGGGGTCAACTACACAACGTTCCTCAAGATTTTTGCCTTTTTCTCTTTGTGGTGATAAATTGCTGATAAAATTAGCATGAACATAGTGACACTATCATTTAAAATATATACTATTCATTTGGAATAGCTTTGCAGAATAACCTCATCTTACCAGCAACTTTCCATAAAAACTGTCCTACCTGGTCAGCCCCCGTGAGATGTATGAAACTCTCAAGGATAGTAGCACTTAGTCTGTCCATTACATCTATAGCCAACTCATCATCGCTCTACAAAACACAAAGCAAACCAAGCTCGAAGAATTTCAAAATGAAAGCAGTTTCAGCAGGCAGTCATAAGAATGGGTCATCTACCCTTACCTTTGAAATTTCTAGAAGTGTGAACAAGGCCCTTATTTCTCTGAGAACGCTGACAGCTAATCGCCTGGTGGCAGGCCTTGTGCTGCAAAGGATGACCAAAGCAAAGCCTTCCACCACATGAAACACACTGGAATAAAGGGTCCTCTCCAGGGGAAGGGTATGGGCAGCCCCATTGGATACACCATGCTAAGAAAAACATCACAGAAGTTAAGCAAATGAAGAAAAAATAAACACAACTAAGATACAGTTCCATTATTGGCGATGGTAGATTTAATCATAAAATATTTAGATTTTTGGCTACTAGTCAAATTTTGCATTATGAGAATGACATAGTCACTTTAGTGACATAGACATTAGTCACTTCATTTTTTATTATCTCACTGAATTTAGTCCAAACAAGTATCACAAGAACATCTTTATTTCACTTTCTCACAAGATGACGCAATGAGAGCAAAATTAAATAAACCTCAAGCAATACTCTTTTGTAAAAGATTATGATATTAAATTATTTGCACCCTTTCTATTGGCTAGTAAAAAATGGTAGGTTTAGTTCTACTGCTTAATAACTCCTACATATTTCCAGTTACACATGATGACCTACAATCTAAGCAAAATGTGGTCATGAATTAGTGTTTAGGTAATACTCAAAAATCTGAGATCCATATTGTTTTGATAAAAATTTTGATTTAAAATAAGAGATCTGAAAGTCCTCAAGTACTGTAAGAAACTTAGCTGAAACTTAGTAAAACCAGTAAAGTCCCCTACTAAGTTTGTATGTAGATTCAAACTATGTTTTAACATCAAAGGACCTTATATAGATATACCTGAGAATCTTGAGTTTTATTGTGCATTTGGGCTGCTTGTTTCCACTGATTTATGAGCTGCACTAACATTTTTACTGCATTGTCAAGAAGCGTTGGGTGGATGTCAGTCACTTCACGCACAATAAAATACACAAATCCTGAAAGAACATCTTCCCGCCAATCTGGAAAATCAAGCATTAATGCTTGGAGTGTATTGAAAGCCAAGGCACGAAGTTCTTCATCCATATGAATTGTCAGCCTGTTTAGAAAAAATATTGGTATCATCACCCTAGATAGGCATACTCTTAAACAGCCTTTATCATTTAAAGTTTGGTGTTTACTCTTCCTTCTTTACTGTACAAGGTAGAACAGTTCCACAGAGATGCACTTTCTGCACTGAATAAACCTGAAACTGGCTAGTAACAGAAAGCACTTCTACTACGGCAAAAGGATGCAAGGTTTCACAAAAATTACTACAAATAAACTGTTTTCAAGAGAGACAGTCAAGTCTTTAACCAAGGTACATCTTTGCAGGTGTCTGAACAACCACCTTAGAGTTCAGTAGACCAGCACCCTGTGATGTACAGGCTATTTTCTTCAAATTAAAATTGAAAATAACACATTATTTTTGCAGTTAAAGGAGATTTATTTTGGATATGAGAAAAAATTCACAAAAAAGTCCTCTGCATAGACTTAAAAATATGTCTAACCCTGCTATGGTAGAAGCCATTTACCCCAGTATTATATTATTACTTAATACTTTCATGTCTTTTATACAATTTTTAAAACTCAGTTTTCTAACCGAGTGTAAGAAAAATCTTATTCTCTTATGTTATTATTAACTTTTTATATATTTAACTTAACACATTATATGAAAATGAATTTATAATTTCAAAGCTATAAGCTGTTATCTATTTCTGTGCCAAGACTATTCTTGCATAAAAATTAATAAAAGTCTGTCTCAACTATTTATCAGTACTGATAAGGTACATTCAATTTAAACTGAGATAAGAGATGAAAGAATATGAGTAGTGTTTGATCAAAAAAAATGGAAAAACAAAGCAGGATTAGTAGAGAAAAATAATAAAGTTTCCTCCAAGAGCTTGTCTCAAATTTTGGTAATGTCAAACAAGAATGACTTCATGAAAATTTATAGTATTCTCAACAGAAATAAAGGAAAAAAAGTATCATAGCAGTAACAAAAAGATAAAACAAGTTAAAAAAAACAAAGCAACAGAAAAAAATTCCTACTTCTCAAAATACTCTCTCTAAAAATAAATGCAAGGTCTGCAGGATAAATGTACCTCCTGCTACCATGGCCAGTAAGACTTGACCAACTGCAGAAGGTTGGCAGAAGCAGCAAGGACGGAGTCTGCACGCAGCGACTCACACTGCACAGTGAGCAGACAAACGTGCACACACAGCATTTAAAAAAGAACATCCACCGAGAGCAGAATTCCTCTTCTCTTACCTTGCAAGCAATTCAATGAGGTCAGTCCTACTCATGCCATCTGGAATCAGTCTTGGGATAGCAGCAATGCAAGTTCTGAACAAATCAATCTTAGGTTTCCTCTCACCCCTACAAAAACAGTTTATAACCAACAGAGAAACAGGAAAACCTACTTTAGTACACCAGACATATATTTCTGACTTTATGCCAAAACTAAGGAGGTAACAAACATTTTTATCAATAATTAATAAAACTAACGTTCACTTAATAGTCAAGTAAAAACCCCGCAATTGCAACGCATGAATGATGGCATTTGCAACATTAGAGCGTCAAAATAATGTGATGCTACTGCGACAGCAAAAATGCTGCAATTCAGTACATACGTAATCATGTCTTCTGGTTCTTTATTGGACATCTGCACACTAGTCATGCACATGGGTCTTCCAACTTCTTTGTCCAAATGCCTAAGAATGCTATCCAGTGCTTTTCTGACTTGAGGATAGTAGATGGACATTCCTGAAAAGTCAGAGTTCCATCACCTTATTTTATATTTTTATTAAAATATCTGCCACTTATTCAGCTTAGGACAAACTTCTTACTGCACAGATGACATGAAATACATACTTTAAGTGTCAAAACAAATGGATGTACATATGAAATATATATTTATAAATATATAAATATGAGATATTATACAAAAGTAGAAGTTTCCTTCAGAAAAAACATAGGCAATGAAGTAACCATTAGTTGCTTCTTCATTTTCTCAATTCTAAGACTTTTTAGTTCTAGTTAAAATTTAATATTTTGAAACAGTCCTTTAGAGATGACTACCTCATTCACAGATGATCAACAGAGCACAGGGATCAAGACTGTCTTAGTCCACTCAGCTGTGAGACATTTGGGATATTTTAGAGTGACATCAAGGCAAAAAAAATTGCCATGCTATTTACCACACTAACTGCACTCAGGCGTCTTTGTGCTTATTCGACAATGCAAAACACTTCAAGAAAGACATGGATTTGGTCGGAGACACCAGAGGGCCAATACTGTCCAGCAGCCCTCTAAAGAATCAAAGTAATTCTTGCTAACAATTAAAATGAATATATAAATAAAGTTACAGAAATGTACTGCTTGAGAATTATTAAGAATATATGCATACATATTGAAATGCCAACTTACAAAAGAATATAACATACCTATAACTTTTGCTTCCTCATCTGTCAGTGTTTTATTAAGAAAAATTTTCTTAACACGTAGAGTATTTCCTGAAGGAAGAACAACTCCTGTTGTTGGCATTGGTGGTTCACCATCTTTTTGCTGCAAGCTATCTGCTATGACAAGGAAGACTCTGAGGCCAATATTCATCCTCTTCAAGAGCAAAAAGAAAAAAAAGGAAAGAGAAAACATAAGAAATTAGAATATTGAAGTAACACAGAGACAAAACACAAATTGCATTTCTCATCTCTTTTAAACAGAGAGTAGTACAGTTCCAGTAGGACAAGCTTATTTAAATGTTATGTATCAGGGTAATGAAAGTAACAAGAATAAGATTCAAGCTTTCTGTGGCACTTCACACTCTCATTCAAGTGAACTGACTTGGCCCAGGCTAAGGTAGAGAATCTTTTATAGTACTGAGCACTAAAGGACTTGATATGAACATCTAAAGCAACACACTGAAGACAGACATTGCTTAAACATCCCATCTGTTAGACTGGGTCTTGAAGGGCTAGGTATGACTTTCCTGAAAAAATGCTTTACAGTTACACTGTAACAAAAAAATACTTCTTGAAATTATTGTTGAAATTAGTCTTAACTGTAGAACGGCTGCTGGCTTGTTCACCCGAAATCAAACAGCAACTGTGCACAACAACAATTCCTTCTTTAGTGTTAGCAGAACACTCCTTCAGATACTCATTAATCTGCTTTTAACCTGGCTCAAATATAGTTAACCACTTCCAGCTCCCAAAAATCCCTCAATGTCCTGTTCTCATGGCATGCAAGTAATGAGCTGTTATTACCTCTGGATTAATAGTGAAGGTTTTAGGTGATTTTCCAACACTAAGAAGATCAAATATTATTTCTTTCATTGCAAAATCCAAACGTTCCTATAAAAAAAAACAGATTATTATGATCATCTCTTTTCTGTTAATATGCATAACTTCTTGGCTTTGCTCAGGTACTGGGTATCATGTCTTAAAAGTTAAAAAAACAAAAAAAGTTTAGAAAATAATCCTTTTTTCTCTATACTCTTACGACTTAATTTTTTTTTTTAAATCTAGTACAATTTAACACAGCTCATGCCCTGATATGGTTGAACCATTTCTCCTGAAAAAATTTCCAGAAAATTTATCTCAGATCAAACACATTTCTACAAATAAGACGAGCTTTTATAGAAAACTAAAAATTAGGGATAAAGAGAAGACCTAAGAAATAAAAAAATATTACACTATAAATACAAAAAAATATAAACAGTGATGAGTTGTGTATTCTGCCTCATCCCTGTATGACCAAAAGCCAAACAGTTTTGGCAGCTGAAGCATAGACAAGCTATTTCTAAGACAGGAAAAGATGTCTATAATCTATAAGGCTAAAGATTATTGAGAGTTCATCTTGTGAGATTGTATCGCATTTTGATATTAGGACAAGAGATGAACCTAAAATAATACAAACTGTAATGCAATGCCAACTATACACTACTGCATTCATTGCATACTATTTCTGTCTATAGAGGCCAGTCTCCAGGCCAAATATAAGTGGATAATAATGTTCCAATGCTTTGTCCCTTATAAAAATATCATAATGGATACAGTAATTACATTAGTGTACTATATAAATATATATATACACAGCTACCAACAGTCCAATACAAATGTAAATACTAATCACCATAACGTTCGTTCACAACAGTTTTTGAAGTTTAAAAAAACATAGTTTTGCCACTACTAGAAAGAGAATGAGTTCTTTCGTTTGTTACACATATTTGGGAAAATTCTACTCATGATATGAGACCATTAATTCAGTGCAAACATTTCAAAAACTAACCTTAAATTTACATTTCTTCCAAATAATGCTCACCCTATTATTATAGCTCTACCTAGATGCACTCTTACCTGAGCAATGAACTGAATAATCTTCACAAATATATTCAGAGGTGTGTCTCGCGGGACCACACTACGTGATCCTTTTGGGAACAGTGCTGATACAATGCTCATGAGACGGCTGAAGAATTTAGAAACAAAAAGAAATAAAAAGGCCTATTAAAAATAGCTCCTTATAGAACAGCATAGATGTTACAGTTCAAATCTGGAAGTGTGTGTGTGTGTGTGCCTACTATGAAATAATAGAGAAGCCTATGACAGGTAGGACCACGTATAGGAAGTTGAGCCCTAGCTGACACAGGCAACAGGATTGTGAACTCTGAAACTTTATGAACTGAAAAATATCCTGTTTTAAACCATTTACTAATAGTCAGGAGGAGGGGCAAAATTTGAATTACTATTCCAAATTCTCATTACAGACAATTATAAACAAAACCTTTTAATTTCCCACCCATACTTAGTGATGGACACTTCACACCTGATTTGTTCTGGCACCATCAGTGCCTTTTAATTTTAATAAATTTCCTGCTTATCTCTCTGCCCTCTTCAATCCCTGCAAAGACAATTCTAGACTCTATCCCTTCTTTCCACCAAAATACTCAAGGGCTTTTGGTTTTTTCTATTAAGACAAAATGTTTGGTCCTGTTTACTTGACTAAACCATTCCTGAGCTGGCTTCAAGATCTCTTATGCTATCACTAGGTGGGAATAAAATCTCCAGCAATCAGTAGTTTAAAATACCTTGCATAATGAACTTACCTTTGAGTTACAGTGTTGCTTTCACATTTAATTCTAATAACATAAACCCACAATAACCTATACAAAGATTCCAGTGCAACTCGGGACATTTTGGGATCTTTATTCTGTAAAATAAATTTTAAAACACAGTTATTGTTGCCTGTGAGACACTGACAAAATTCTATTATGTCTACTTACTTTTGAAAATAAAATTTTAACAATGAAAGCAGATGGGTTTAATACTGACTACAAGTTTTTGACATATTTTCATAAAAACCATCCTGTATTGCATATTTCCAGTACTCCCTAGATTTTAAACTAGTAATTCCAGCTCATTTTACATGTCTCTAACTCTGAGGGCAGAGCAGTAACTAAAAAGCAGATATTCCTCTTGAGATGAACACATCAAGAATATATTGCTTTCAAGAACTTTACGCAGAAAGCCATTGGTAGCAAACACCTATTTCATAGCAAACTAATTTATAGTTTGTCTAAAACAGTTGAGTAGCTGCTTTGGATCAGGCACAAGGTCTCATTCCATCACTCAGTCTGTGACAGCAAACAGCAGCAGGTGCAGAAGAAAAGAATGCAAAACAGGGCAGGCACACAAGGATGCTTCTCTGGGTGTGGTTTCACACAATGTAGACACTTCCTGCAGGCTGTATTAGTGTTTACCCACTTTCAATTATTTTTTATTTTAACAATTATGCTACCTTATCTTGAATTAATATAAAATCTTGCAGCACAATTCAGTTTAAATTATGTACTGTATGCAAAACAATTTTTGTCTTAAAGCTGCTACTACAATTTTATCTTTGCTCCTCTGAGCTCTTAAACCATGTAAAACAGTAACTAACATCCTCTGTACCAACTCCAGAAACCTCCTTTCCAAATAGGGATTCTTGGAGTACTTACAAGCTAGAAGTGTCCAGCAAGATTCCTGGTCATAAGTATAAACTTCTGAATATAATAAATGATGCCCAGTTGTCAACTTTTCAAGCATTATCCCAATTCAAACTAATAAACCCAAAAAAAATCAACAAAAAACCCAACAAAAGAATCCCACCACCTTCCCCATCTCCAGTGAAATCTCTCTGTTTCAAGACATATCTATATAATGGCTTGAACATAATTAATTTCATATTTTGTGCCACAAGCCAGTGAGTCAGAATAGCAGATGACTTGTCTTTCCAGGTCAGAGTGCAAAATTCACAAAGGGTGTAAGTGGAGCTACAACCATACTGTTCAAAAAGAGATGGTCTCATTCATGGTTCTTTCCTCCACAACCTCAATTCTCCCTCTGCATTAATCCTAGCAGTAAGAAAGTCCAACTTGCACCAGTAAGCTGATCAAAGTAATTTCATATCCACGTCTTGTGTAAAAGGCTATATAGACAAAGGAGAGTAATTTTGGTGGTTTTAACACAGGTGGGTCTGGACTACTGGTTTTGGCAACATCTTATTTTAAAAAAGGCTAAAAGCCTATCACAGAATCACAGAGGCAGAAGTGGTATTTCAAAGTAGTACAGACAAGTAACATATGCGACTGACTACCAGAATATCAGAGGGAATAACTTAACCCAGTTTACATTGGTGGTAATGCTCTTCATCAATGTGTGCTGCCATCACTTCTGAATTAGCACCTGAAACTAGGCAGTGGGTGAATTTAGGAAAGTGATGTGGAGAAAATCTATCCAGTAAAAGGTTACACCTGTCCCTGATTACTATTCACACTCATAACTGTCCCACTGTTCAGTTAATTTACTTGTAGTGCTACTTGGAGGAAGAAGAAAACGCAACTGTACCAGAGGGTTAGATTATGATAACTTTGATTCTAATCAGATTAAACAGCAAAAAACCCACAATATTATTACTCATTGTATTCAATTTACAGGTCAACAATTACTGATTGTCAAAGCAGGCTGAGGAATTCATTGGTAAATGTGTTATCAATGTCCATCTGAAATACATCTGGAACTGAGTAATGCTCTAATTTTCTTATTTTGATATTCTACAGGAGAGTTTAATTTACAGGCCCAGAAATAAACCAAAAAATTACTGTTGGCTTTCCATGATCTAATAAAAATATGGTAAAGGTAGCAGACATTTTAATAATAATATAGCGGATATTTTAATAATGTGTAAACAACATTCCATCTGTTAGCAGGTGTATAATCCAAGAGACCTACTTCTAAGTAGCTATGACAAAGTTTGCTTGTTATAAAGAATAAAAAGGAGCAAATAAAGAGGCATTAACCTTTTATAAAGAGTTACAAAATAAATCCTGCAGTACTTTTATTATTTTAAACATTGAAAATTTTCATTATCACTTCCTATAATGAAGAACTAAACAAATATGCTAAAAGAAAATTGCTTTGGGGGTCTGAATTACAGCACTCTTCATGTACGCCTGGTGTTAACATGTCAGTATTTCTTTCAGCTTAGACATTAGAGCAACTAGAACAAGGAATAGCTGGCTATGTAACTCAACAACCTGGCTGAATTTTAGTCTTTTTTAGATGATGTCTGTCAGATTTTAAAGTACTCTATATGGGTTTCTTTTAAACAGTTTTATTTAAAATCCTGAAACTTTTAACATAAATTATGGTATCAGCAGACTATGAAAAAAGTTGTCAAGAACAGTATCTGTTACAAAAGCAAAAATGTAGGAGCAAATCACGGTGGTTTTACACGACACATTAAATGAGTCAATGAAACAAATCTCAGTGATGGCAAGAAACAAAATAGCATTTTTTCCATGTTAGTCAAATGTAGTCACTTACTGAAGAAAGTACTTTTTAATACTGATGTTAAACTTTTCTTCTGTTCTGAACTAAAACAATTTCTACTTTTTAAAACCTGCAAAACCAACAGTGTAAAAGTCTTTCAAGTTAGTGCACTGCAAGTTGTTACAGTAAATCAGTTTCACATTTTTTTTAATTGTGAAAATGTTTTCAGTTTGCTCACATGCAAGACTTTTTGAAATGAAGTAACAGAAAAACCCATACATCTGAATAGGTAGTTATTTCCAGAGGAAACATGCATTGCCGTTCAGGGAAACCAGCTGTGATATTGATAATCAATCTCACAAAGCCACACTTTCACCCCCAAGGAAAAATTGGTATTAGACAATTTTCTGATCTTTCTACTTTACTCCCTGGCAAGAGAAAAAGATCTTTGAAACATTAGCTATTCTTAGTCCTGTTGCTTCTTAACAGTACTAACAGCAATTTTACAATGAAAGGAAAGCACAAAATACAACAAATAACATAAACCAAAACAAAAGTATTTACAGGAGACAAAGCAACATTTCACTAAGTTACAACAACATATTAACTCACCTGCAGTGTTTCTATTTGTTTTCTGATACTGTTGTTAGATGGCATCTAAATAAAGCAATGTGAGACAGCAAAACATAACAAACATGAGAATGGAAGGCACATGCTTGTTAGATGAAAAAAAGCACAAAACCAACAGATAGCTGTCTAGCAAGGACTCTATTCAGTAGAAATAAAGGGTTTGCTACAGCAGCAGAAAACGTTCCTTCAACTTTCAAGGTTTTTTGGTAACAGACGCTATGGGTAAACTGTGAAAAAAACCCACTCTTTTTCCAGCCAACAGTGATGCAGAATGACAGACAGACACTGTTCTCTCCCATTTCTGCAGCTTTTTAAAATGTTTCTTCCTCTCTCCAGAAGAGGTAGTAAAAATACAACAACAACTCAGATTCATCCAAGAATTTATCAACTTTCTGACAAACTTGTTAGAATTAGTCTGTCTAAATACTAGTCAAAAAAAGTAAGCAAAGTGTTTTACAATACTGACCCAATACTGTCTGCTGAACAAATTCAGAATTTTGCCTACACTACAGTGTGTAAAAAAATGCCTGTGGGGCTCAGTGCTGAAGCAGCATCCCAACAGCTTTGTAGGACAAAGCCAGCTATACATATATAAAAAAAAAACCCTGTAGTACACTGGTGGTCTAAACTGACTCTTACAACTCGCTGATGTGCTATATGCATTGGTTCAGACCACTAGGTTTCCTCCTTTCAGCAAGGCTAGGATGTTCTCCCCAAACACTAAGCCTGCTTTGAGGATAACTAAAGGTGATGTGCAAAGGCCATAAACACTGCCAGGTTTAGGATTCAGAGCACTCTCAGGAGCATTATGAAATTTAATGTAGCACCAGAAGGTAAGGCAGGGTATGAACAAACTCTGCATCAGGTACTTATGGGGCAACTGCAAAGGTGTGAGCTCTCACACCATGGCAAATGGGAAATGGCTTATTTCAGGCAAAGTGCGACGTGGTGTTCATGGCTAAGTAAGAGTTTGCACTGGGCAATCACCAGCGAATAAAGAGAGCACCATGAATCCATGACCTACATTACCTCTTGGTGACTTGTCAGCGTGCCTGTACTCTTCATAGAATATCCCTGGGACAGACTCTGAGTGTTATCACTATTTCAATTCCTAATTTGTTAGTTTCAACAAATACAGTAGGGGTAGATGAATCCTATTAGTGCTCTAAGTATCTCCTAGTAACTCTCAAAATTACTTTATTAATTACTAAGACACTAGAGGCAATGGATTCAGAATTTCTTATTTCATTTTACATATTTAAATAACTGCAAATAAAATGATTTTAGTAATTAGAAAATCAGGAAATAAAATGGGGAAGGGGAAATCTAAAAGACTAAACTGTGAAATTCAGATTTATAAATTAATGAGATTACTTATTACAGAGTGCATGCATTTAATTAGCTTCAGAAACAAAGGAACACATTAATTCATAAGACACATGAGGACAGTGGGGGGTGTATTTTTCAAGATCAAGCTCAATAAAGTTTCTGAACAAGGTAGACCCCAAAAAACTTGATAGTATTGGGGGTGCCAAATTAAACCAAGCCATGAAATATCCTAAAGAACTCATTGATGGCATAGCATCATAACACTACAAATTCTGAATTGCAGAAATTCGTATGTGGAATTTCTGCTGAATAGAGTCTTACAGTAAATGTGTTAAGCTGTTAGTGGTTAACAAAACTAAGTAAAATATAAAATGCATGCTCAGCAACTACCAGTTAAATTCACTGGCATTTATAGTTTTAATACATCCATTTTCAGCAATGGACATTATGCCAGAAAAAGGCAACTCCTAGATTGTAAGGAGTTTTTTTAAAAGCTTTAAAACAAAAGCACAAGCAGCCTCCATAAGCAAAATAAACCACAAAACAAAAATCAAGGCAAATATTGCAAAAGAACTGCAATAATGTTAGATGAAAAATATACAGAACCCAACAAGCAACAGAAAGATGTGAAAGATGTTGTAAGAATAAAATGACCCTTAAAAACAATCCAAGCAGCTAAACTGTTTTCCTTTTGACTTTATGCCAGTTTACGTATTTTACGAATAAGCTTCATAATATACGAATGAGCTTCACTCATACCTAACCAGAATCAATGTTGCGAAGGAGGATCAAAGAATTTATTAACATTTTCAAAATCAATACATTAGGCAAAATCATGAATCATGTTAATCACAATCAAGGAAAGAGCATGTATAACAATTAATGCTACAAGAAAGTCGCTAATTTGTAAGAATCTTGATGTCTTTATCAAACAATTGATGTTTACAATGATATCAACAGAAGTCACAAGTTAAAGGGACACTGTAATTGTTTTCTTTAAAATATGTATCACAGGCTGTAGATGTAACATCTTTTCTGGTCTCATAGTTCATTTTCTATTCCTTTGATAAGTGAATAAGAGACAGAAATTTTGCACTTTCTATACATTCTACTTAAAAGAACAGACAAGTCACTTATTTTCTCACAAATAATTTGCACATAAAGAATTACAGGTTGTATTTTCTCTGGCATGAATAGCCCTTATTAGCAGACACTTTTGCAGATTTTACTCAATAAAAATGATAATCCCCAAGGGGACCACACTTATTTCCAACATGACATAGTATCACAAAAACTTACTACTAAGTTTAATACAGAGACTTGAAACATTTAATTTCTTTTCAGAAAAATATTTCAGTGTCCTTTTAAACAGCCAAATATTATTCATTGTTTATTTGACACAAGAATGCTGAGAACATAGTGTAATAAATGCTAGTGATTTGCAACAGTTCCTTAATTAAAAAGGATTCTTACCTTTAGATGTGACAAACAGTTCTGCAGGAAAACGTGCCAGTTATTTAAAAAAAACTGTTTCTGACTGACACACAACAGGCAGGTGATCAATGGATACAAAGCCTATGAGTAGGGGGGAAAAAGAATTGATCAAATTGCTCTTTGCAGACCTCCTAAGTGTTGTACATTGAGAATGAGACACACTCTCAGCTCTGGCACTGCATGGCAGCCTCTCCCCTGCACTGGGACACTCGTGCCAGGCACAGTGCCCTGGGTAAGCTCCTGGGTGCTGTAAGAGCTCAAGGTGTCAGACTGCAGCAGTGGCACCAAGGTGAAGCTCATCCCCCAGCAAGGCCTGATCTCAAGCAAGGACTGAGAGCAGTCTGACCCTTCCTACAATATTCATGCTTTCCCTGCAACCACAAGACTCAATTCATGTAGTCCTGCATGCTGGGCAGGTGAACTGCCTCCAAGAATACTCAGGAAAAACATCAACTCAGTAAAAACTGAGGCAGACTTTAAGTTGCCAGAAATGATACTTCTACTCAAGATCTAATTTTAAGGAGGAATGAACCACAATATAATTTAATTTAAATAAATCTGTGAATATGCAGAGTGCGATTTAGCTTTGCTTTAGTAACATAAGATTTGTTTAAGTACCACATACTTTAACACATAATGGTGATTAGTTCCAAATCTGACTGCAGATTTGCTTGTTATGCGGCAAAATTAAAGGATGAGTAGGTAAATTGTACTCTGATACAAAGTTTCTAACTTCATAAATAAAATGACATTTTGAATACAAACATCAACCACTTTATGTTATTCTTACATTAGGAGTTTAACCAATACAATGATATATGCTTTATATGTGCAGAATACTAGAAAGTAAAGTTTGTCCCTAACATGAAAGTGAGAATAAAACATTTTAAATTCACTTGCATTTACTGAATATGCCAACTTAAATGCAAAAATTAGCTCTATATTTTCAGCAAAGTGAAGTGAATCAACTTGAAACATGACTGCCATAGTCATCAAAAATAACTAAATAGTGCATAAATAAGAGATAATAAAAAATACTGGAAAAAGAAAAACAAAAAGAGGAGAGAAACAGGCAGAGCAGGGCTATTAAGAGGATGCTATTTTACTGGAAAAGTCTTGTCTGACACTTGCATCTTTTAATTAACCCTAATTTAAATATATTCAGACTCAAATTTGCTAATTTTTTATAAATGCAAATTTTGCAATTTTTCAAATGCAAATTTTTTATAAAAAAGGCATTAGGTTAAATAACTGCTAAAACCCATTAAATAATCAAAAACAAGCACTGATTTCAAGACAATCTCACATGTGAGATAACAAGAGCATATATCTGCACAAAGAAACAAAAATTAGAACACAAAGCAAAATTAGAACAAATGCATATACACTGTGGGAATTTAATTATACTGAGATTAATTACTGATTTAATTTAATGAGATGTTAAGATTTAAATTAATACAGCTGATAAGCTTTTCCTCATATCATGTACTAGCTTAAGAGCCTAATATGAACAAAATGGAGAAGCTGAAATATTTCTTTAAAATACCAGTGAGTGCTTCTTTCTTGAACTCAATTCAAAGGTAGTCTGATAAAGCATCTCCACAAAATTTTTCAAACATGGCACATTCACTTCATTTTTAACAGCCTATTAAAAAAAAATACACAAATTAATGGGCTTAAAAATTTACACAGAAGGCAATTTAAATATACACTAAGATGTCTACGAATTCAAAACCATTCAAAAGTTAAATTTTACATTAGGAAGGTATTTGAGTGTATTTATCTGAAATATAAACAGAAGCATAAGTAATCATGCCAAACACTACAACCACACAGCTAAAATTAACAATTAAAGCAAACATACGAAACCCCCCCCACCCAGCAAAACAGTCCACTAAAAAAAAAACATTTTAAGAATGTGGCCTCTATTCCATATTTAAAGAAGAAAATGTATTTGATACCAACTAACAAATAAAAACTACATTGAAACTCTTCATATGCATATTTTTATTTATTTAAAAAATTAATATCTCTAACATTAACAGTTCCCCTCTTAACCGCTCCTGTTTTCTTTTTTGTCCTCCCATACTGAAAACTGAAAACTTAAGAAATAATCCACAGGATTACCAGTCAACCAATTATGCAAATTGTCTTTGTTCATCTTTCAGAATTAATGAAACACACATGGAACCCTACACCCCTTTGACCTGCTCTATTCTTGCACACAGAATAGCTTTCCTTTCCAGGCAGTTACCACCTTCTTTATCAAAACTTCTGCAAGGCTCTTAGGCTTCTCTCTGGTTACCTATGATGATCCATTTAAACAATATTCTCAATCTACTGTTCTAACCTGTTTCTGCTTTATTTACCAAATTGAAGGGCGAGGTGTTGGAGACTGAACTGGATTTTTTGGAAAAGGTCCTTTGTACATATAATTTCCTTACAACGTAAGATAATTTTTGTTATTTTTGTTATTTGTAGTTATTAATATCATATAAACATGATATCAACTAACACTATATAAAGAAAAATCATGCCCACCTTGCTAAGAACACTCTAAAAACATTCACAATGTAGAAGCATAAAAATAGTATGTATCTCTGTAATGTGTACAGATCCAAGAAGAAAGAACTGAGTAAACAGCTACGATTTAAATCACTTCCTATGTACCAAATTGTTTATCTTTTCCTTTTCTTTATTTTTAAGATATAGGTTGATTAGTACTCTCCAGCTCCACACAAGAAATCTGTCAGTTGTTGTCATCACTGCATTGTTGCTTTGGGATATGACCTTAGGCTTTCAGAGCAGTCCAAACTTCCCTGCTATAAAATGTGCTGTGATTTGTCACACCTGCAGGGTCCAAATCAGGTCACGTTTCTTAAAATGCCTGAATGACTAAGCAAGAGAATGACAGTAAAGAAGTCTCAATGCTGAAACCCAACAGCTTCCTCACTTGAGTAATTTTCTGTATCCAAGATACAGGAAAACCTACATTCACTTACTTCAGCTGCATCAAAAATACTCAAACTTGCATCTCACATCTTCCAAGAGAATGACTAACCTGCTCAACTGCACCTCCCTCTGGGAGCAGGCTCTTCGCTTCTATTTAAGAAGCTCCATTTGTATGAAATGATTAGAGACTCAATGAGTCAGAAGGAAAGATCAAGCCTGGCTCCCCAAGTGTCTGACATGCTGATTCAGGCTGTGCTTGTAGGAAGGGATCACACACCACCACAAGGGCTCCACACAGCTGGTGTTCCTGCCTCCACCCATGCCACCGGATAGTCCCAAGTCCCAAATGCTGCTTCTTCCTCATTATTCTAAGGGTAGTTTTCACCATGTTTATGATTCTGCAAACTAATATTTGCATTTACCTAAATGCTAAGTAGTTTCACTCGGCACTCCCACACCAACTGCTAAGCAAATATGGAATTCAAAATGACAAAACGTGTTCACTCTCTAATAGAAAAAGAAATTCTTCTCTAGAACAGTGTAAGCATGCCTGGGTAAAATCAAAACTTCTTCCAATAAAAAGTTACTAGAACCACCTCTTTCTAGTTAAGTCTTATGAAAAAAGATTGTCTTCTTTCTAATTTAAACATAAAAAACCTCCCCAAACCTCCAATAATACCAAACCTAACCAACCAAAGAAAACCAGCCAAAATGAAAAGCTCACAAACAAACAAAAAAACTCCACCCAAAAACCCCTCAAAAAACCAAGATTCAGACCAGAGAAGGGAAAAAAGCATTTGCCCATGGCCCAGGGCAATATAAACTATTTAAAAGAGGATGAAGAGTTCAGAGAGAGTTATCTTTCTTTTCCCATGATCTTGTACAGATGGGATGCCCACCCAGCGTGCTAGTCTTTGTAGATCCCATTCTCCACATACTGGAAGATATATCCCTACAATCAGTTGCAACATAGAGCCACAACCTGCCATTTTTTGGGACTGCATGCCAAACACAGTGTGGCCGGGCATCTGCTAATACAACTAACATTTTAGACAACAATCATACCAAATATCAATCTACTATGAAGAAATTAACTGAGTTTGGCGGTAAATGGTCAATTTGAAGTATGTATACTCAGGTGCATTATTTCTTCTTGACCTGTTGAACAAGCTTCACACAACCAAGCAAAGCAGCCTGAGAGGAGAGAGAGCCTGTCTTGACTGAAACATTGTCACAAGGAGCATTACAGGCACTGTACATCCCACACTGTGATGATATCGAGGGTTTTTTTTCCTTGTTCATGGCTGCTGTGTAAAATTTCTACTTTTAGACTTAAAACACACACAGGAGATGATTGACTGCTCTTCCACTTGAAGGATTAAATCTAGTGGACACTCACCTCTACAAATGATTTTTATTTAATTAGCCAAAACCTATGTTCTTCCTTCTTGCAAAGAGTTCGCACTCTCCTTTATCAGACTGCAAAAATGTTACACATCTCAGCTTATTCTAGAAAGAGCTCAACAGGCTTCAGCTAACAATGAAAAGTCAACAACACCCTTGAGAAAACAAATATCAAATCAAGGAAATTTCAGATTTTTAGAGTGTTTTTAAAATTACACAATGGTCTGATTATAAAGGTGTCTAGAAAACAGACAATTTTTTTAAAGTTCTGAAAAAACTTTGGAAACTAGCTAACACACAAGCCAACATATTTCTCTTTAAGACTGTGAAGGTGCTTGTAATCTATTTAACAGTCACAGAATAGTTTGTGTGGAATGGACCTTGAAGATAATCTAGTTCTAACTCCCCTTTCTGCCATGGACTGGGACACCTTTCACTAGACCAGGTTGCTCAGAGCCCCATCCAACCTGGCCTTGAACACTGCCAAGGATGGGGTATCCACAACTTCTCTGGGCAACCTTTTCCAGTGTCTCACCACTCTCCCAGTAAAGAATTTCTTCCTAAAATCAAATCTAATCCCACCCTCTTTCAGTTTAAAACCATTCCCCCTTGTTCTATCACTACATGCCCTTGTAAAAAGTCCCTCTTCAGCCTTCTTGTAAGCCCTCCTTAGGTACCAGATGCCTTATTGAATCTAAAAAAAATGTAATATTTTGAGGATTAATTGAAGCACTTTTAATAATGAGAGCCCAATTTAAAGTGGGAGGAACAGTGTGGCAGGGGGGATTAAAATACTTACAGCAGCCACAGGTATGAGAATTTCCACAAACAAACCAGCAAGTGCATGTTTTATATCTTTATCCTTTACTTCCAGGAAATATTGAGCACACTCCTTATCAAGAAAACATTAGAAAAACATTCAGAAAAAAGAATACAAACATAACTATGCCATAAAAATCACTAGCAGTATAACATTAGTTGCCTGTTTTAATTTAAAACATGCAGTGTGCTTGAGTTAGTCTTATATTCCTTAACAGTATCAACTTCACAAAACTTAAGAAATTTTAAAACCTGTTTGTCCAGCAATACAGCTCAATAAATTGAGAGGAGAACATTTGTAGTATCAGATAGCTATTTACTTTTCACTCAGAATATAAAGAGTACTCAGAATACAACAGAATATAAATATGCACATTTTCCCTCAGATTATTCTGAAGCTTAAAAAAATTAATGCTTTTCTCTATTAAAATTATTAGAAAAAAATATTTTTATATCATAATTTACATTTTCAAAGTATTTTGATACAAGGAAAATTAATTATAATTAAATATTCCATGCACATTAAATAATCCATAGTGTTTCTAAAGAAAAGTATGTCCATCTCATCTATTAAAAAAATGATATATCAAATAATTCTTTTTCTCTAATACACTGCAGGAAATTATTTCATTGTTACCCATTTTCATTCAGTCTTAAATTCATATATTACAGGTTTGCCACATTAGCGAGACAATTATGAAAAGTTTCTCCTGATGCCAGGTACTCACAAACTGCAGAGAAACAAATAATTCACATCCCTGAAAACCTGACTGAACAGAAAAGGATGAAGGATGGCAAACAAGTAGAGTGAGTGACTGACCACAGCAAGTGTCATTGTAGCTTCATGACTTAAACATTTAAAATTATACTCATTCTAGTTATCTGTAATGTTTGTTTACCTGCATGAACTGAAATGATGCTTCAAAATCCTCCACAGGATACATCTTTACTCGAAAAAACTTCATTCCCATAATCAAACTGATGATACTCTGTACTACATGAGGACTCTGTTCTTTTTGCCGCAGTTCCTTTAATTCAGTGACAAACTTCTTCCTAACAGCTTGAAACCTGAACGAGGGATACAGATGGCAATTATTTGCACTCTTAGTACCTTTTGTATGAGGTCTATAATTTTGAACCATTATCTTTAGTCTGTAACAATAACAGCAACTACTGTATGAGAAACACAAGAAGATGAACCCTGATACTTCAAATCTAGGCATTTAAGAGTGCCTGCAGAGATCAGCACATTAGAATACACCAGTTAACTAAACAACAGCTGACTGGCACAGGGCCTCCTTTCCTTGCCCCTAACAAGCTGACTGCAAAGTAACTGTACAAAAGATTATTTCTTGATTTGTTCAATTTTCCTGTGCAGGAACATAAGACAGACACAAAAGACTACACCTGGCTACACTTGACACTACAGGATTAGTTACTGGGAACATAAATAGATTCTGAATAGTCTTTAAGTCTACACCAGTTTGTCCCTAACACAAAGAGTCAGAGACTGAACTTACTTTGATTGAGCAAGAACCCCTGTCACTTCTGCATATAAGTCTGCAATAATATGCACATTCCCAGTGTTGGTTCCTGAATACCTAAAGAGAAAAAAACCCCAACAAATGGAAAAAAACCCATTAAATACAACTTTGATCATCTAAACCCAAAGCAAGTTCTCAATTACAAATAAAAAGGCTGTCCCCTAGCAAATCAAATGATTACCATAAAAACAATTAAATTCAAACACAAAATGCATGGGTGGACATTTAAAGTAATGTTTCATTTCTTATTTCACAAGAAATATATACTGGATAGAAATTTTACTGCAGTTATCCAAACTCAGATTTTTCTTACTGTGTCTGCGTATGCAAATCATCTGTATATTCGAAGCAGAATAAACTCAGTGTTACATTGAACACAGCTGTGTTCTTTCAAGATATGTTTTCAATTTAAAGACATCAACTACTGTTAATTTACACTGGTATTATCACCAACATGTCACATGTGAGGCAAAGGAGAGCATTCACAACAATCAAGCACAGGCTGGTAATACAAAGTATTTTAAAGTACACAAGTGAAACTTACCCTTCCTTGTGTTTAAAGTGCTTAAAAGCCAAGTTTAGAACTTCATGTACTAAAGGATCTGGCACTGGGTGAACAGGTATCTGAAAAGCACATATCATTTACATGTATGTAGTGCCTACACATACATGCATGTATGAAGCAAATAAACAGTACTGTGAGATGCCCTGTAGAAATCTCTCCCACCAGTGTCCAAGGACACATTCCTTTCTGGCATATATTAAGGTAATTCTGAATATATGAATATTTACACAATCTGCAGTGGCATTCTTAGCCAAATAAGGATAATTCTAAGCAAAGTTACATCTCTAATTTTTTAAATGACATTTTAGTCTCATTATTCAACAATTTCACTCTGTATTTCAAAAACATTTAAGCTGACAAAGGGCACTGAACAGAAATAAAATGTTATTTATTACAGTTTTGCTTTTTGCAGTACATCAGCAGCTTTCCAAGACACATGAACTGAGATAATGCGGGCATGTAAAGAAAACACAGGAGAGGCCAAAGGCTTTATGTAACTGAGAGTATAATTACATCCTTGCATATGCTCATCATAGATACATTCTAGTTTTTAAAATAAAAATTTAAAGGAGATGATCAAAAAACAACATTAAAAGCAAAATATTAAAATTAATTTTCCAAAGCAAAAGAGCTTACCTGTTTTAGAACCTCTATTAAAACTAAACAAAAAATGAAATCTACAGCTAAGTCCCTCCTTTCAAGTAGATAATCTCTTTCACGTTGTTGGTCATCCCTAAAACAAGAAATCAAGAATGCAGGTATCATACACAAGACTGAACACAAATATCGCAGAGACAATGTCTGCATTGTTTTTCACATAATCACTGCTGCACATGCATATAAAATGGATGGTTGGAAAGACTTGGGGATTTGACACAGCACTGACATCTTGCCCTCACCTCCTAACAGGACCTGCCAACAGTCAAAAAAATTTGAAAAGGGACAAACTAGCTTAGAATTACCAGTATCCAACTTCCTTCTGTATATCTGCACCAAAACCATTAAGTCACTTCATGCATATCCTACACCTACACAAGTTAAATACACTACCTCAAAGAAGTCTGTGTTCTTTCTACACAAAGTTAGGTAAGGACAAATCCAAATATAACACACTTGTCACAGAAGTACAAAGCACACATTTTCTTATGAGAGAGCACACAAAAATCAAATAGAATTCACTTTTATAAACCCTTACCCCTTTGATTTTGTGCTTGACCGAGGTCTGTATTCATAAGATTCATCTTCTGTTCCATTTTGACGCCTGTACCAGTCAAACAAGGTGCGTAGTAAGGAGGGGAGACAGTGCTCTGCTACTGAGCTCATAGAGCTTATCAACTGAAAGAGTAAGAAAAATACTTTAGCATGATAAAGCAAAGAAAATCCTAGAGTTTACTTATTCTTTCATATTATTTTTTAATGTTAAAAACCATATATCATGTAACTCCACAAAGTGGCAACTTAATATTAACTTTCACATAGGACAATTACTGTTAATATTACACACTAAGTCCATTATTAGAATAAATTTAAGGAAAGTGTTCCAAAGCTCAAAGGGATCACAAAATGACAAATTTATACATATATAACATGTATAAAACCACTGAGAAAACAGCAGAGGTTTTAGGATCTCCCCGAATTTTGTCGTATGTATCTCTGAAGTATACACACCTTCACATCACAAACGACAGGTAAGAGGCAACCCTCCTAAACTGAGGAAGTACGTAACTTTAAAAAACCTGCTTCTTTGGTTATTATATAAACAAAAATAAGAGCCTTTTAGATATTCTACACTGCCTTTAATACATTTGACTGGTCTAGGTCTCAAGCTATATTTACTTGTAGTACAACTCCCCTATCGACTGCTTTCTTTCAGAAAACTCATATGAGTTGTAAACTCATCTGTGCAACAGATGTGCCAATAGAAACCATTATAGAAGGAAGTCTTTAGGGTGTTATTAAACTTAAATCCTCTAGGCTTCCTTTAACTAAAAACTTTAAGAGAACTCCTAAGTAAAGGAGTTGGAGAAAGCTTGGAAAGGAGAAGAATGACTGAAGACATCATAAAGCCATTATAATCTTGCTTCCAGGAGGCAGCAGGGAGCAGGCCCTTTCCCAAAACACAGGCTAGAATGGGGAAGTTACCATGTTGCTCACTGATGCCATGTATTACTTATATTACTTACCTCTTGGATCTTTCAAAAAAGACGTTTTAACAGAAGCCATGCTCATGCTGTAACTTATAATTCACTATTCCAGATAACAATATAATATTATGCCACTACATGTTCTGATACTGATGCCTTAGGTTTTAACTTTTATATCTTTTCAAATCCTGTACTGCCCAGTGTAACTCTGAAGTTTCCTGTAGCTCATTAGCTGCTGCTCTCCTATGCTAAGACAGACATAACAAAGCCTCTCCAGCTCGCTCTCCAAGGACACACAGACTGTCCTAGGCCCAAAGGCATAAACCATCATCTTGGGGAGAGGGGGGCAAGCTTGGGGAAATTACATCATTAGTTAAAGTTTTAATTGGCAAATTTATGCTGATATAAAAGTGGGAAGAACTTGTGACCTGTCATCCATCTTGGGATCCACTGAGGCAGGAGCCTCCAGACCCCCAGGGTGTACCTTTGAAGGCCTTTCAAATAAATACCTCCTTTATTCCCTTATTCCTGTCTAGTCTCTGTTTTTGGGTAGTCATTTAAGGCATCAATATAGACACTATTTCTTTTTCCTCATTTGAAGCATCTTGGGTTTTTAGGCTTGTGGAAGGGATGGGGACAAGTAAATCATGTGGAAACCTCAGAAGGATCTCTTTCAATCTTCTGAATACATTACTCAGCTTGTTAACCAGTCAGTTATACAAGTCACAAGAATTAAACAGTGTTCTGAACTGATGGGTTTATTAGCAGAAGAAAAAGAAGCAAGCTTCATTTTAAGCTTTATCACACTTTTTCCTTAGGTTTTCCTGCAAGTTTACACAGCTTGTCAATACTACTACCATTTATAAATGTTCCAGTAGTTAGGCAATTTACATTGGCTTCCACAGAGAAAGCATGTATCACATGCATTCAAAAATGTCATTGGTAAAGTGCTAAACCCAGAAACTACTGGCATAATGAAGCATTTTCCTCTTGAAAAACATAAAGTCAGTTTTGCGTAATAATTATTTATTTCCTTCCACGTTTTGCATTCTTAGCATTCTAATGAAAAGGCACTGGAATTACCAGGAAAGTTACATTTTTGGTCATACTGCATAACATCTAATCAGAACATCAGCTATTTTTCATTTTAAATAATTACTATTCTGCTTGGATACTAAATTCAAAATCATACTATGTCAAAAAATAATTTCTTATATTAAAAGTACACATTATATTTCTTATATAAGAAAACTCTTATTTTAGCATTGCATTATGCCTAGGTTGAAAGAAGTGGTCCAGACAAAGAGTGCTCCTGTAATACCCAGGAGGAGGACAGGGTTGCAAATAGTCATCACGACATATATTTCAGTTCCTCAGAATGGAACAGCAAATCCTGCTCAAGTCTTAAAGGCTGTAACATAAAGCTAACTGCTTCATGTAAGATATCCAACAGCACAGTGAGAGGTAAAAAGAGACATGCAAAATTATATTAAGATGCCAGAGCACAAATTTTAGTTTTGGCCAAAATCCTGATCCTGAAAATATTGCTCAAGTTGTGCCTAATCATGAACAAGCCTGAACCTCACACACATCTGCTTTCAGTCACTGAGAAGGCCAAGACAGGCTTCTGTGTGATCATACAGTTTTGGTGTCTTAGGACAAGAGTAGGAAATTGCCAAGTATGTTTCCTACAACAAACAAAAAAAGAAAAATACAAGCTATTTCAGTTTCAAGCTGTAGAAGCAAAAATATTTTAAGAAATGCAATATGTGCTCTATAAATAACCTCTGGTCCGGTAGCTTCCTGATGTGCTAGGAATGATAAAGGGAAAGTGCTGGTACTAAAATGCTAACATTTTTAACAGTTCATGAGTTTAGAAACATACCAATTTCCTTCTCATTTTCCAAAATTTCAACTCTTTTAGCTGAATTTTTATTACTGTTCCCATTGAGATACCAAATGACAAACAGAAGATTTCTACTGTTTGAAAATTAAAAGCTATCGATCTAACACACTTGCTTTTAATAGCAGTCCTCTTGATCTGGTTATGCTTCCAACAAAAATTACTTATAATCCCATTAAATGCTATTTTACTTTTCATTAGATGGGCAGACAACACTACGTGCCTTCCTCCTCCATCCCTCTTCTCATCACTTACTGAGCTGAGAGAACAAGTCTTAATTAGTTAGCACCTTAGTTCAGAGTCCCTCTTGTGTTCCAAGCATGCTCCCTTTATTCACAAAGTACAACACTTACTAGCTCAGACCCCATTATCAGTACAGGTAAAGGCATATTTTAGACTCAGATTCCTGGCTCCATAAAGACCTTTGGGTGAACAAGATTGGCCCAGCAACAGCTCCAGCTTCTCTGCTGGATGCTGTGGCTGTGACCTCTGGATACTCCTCATTCCCACATTTTGCCAATCACTTTTTAAATCTGTAATCCGCTGCACTGCTGGAGAATTGTTCTTAATAAGGGTTTTATACATCAAGCAACGAACAGAGAGAAGCAGTCTTAATTCCTTTCACCAAACAATGTGCAAAATTCCCTAACAAAGTTCGTAATCCCTGTCACCATAAGGCAGCCATTCAATTCTGTCTAAAGCAGTTATTCAGTTGCATTAAAATTCAGATCTCAATGAATCCAAAGTAGATTACAAATAACAAAGAACAAAATAAAAACTCATACACATATATATACACACAGAATCATAACAATTTCTTTGAAAGCACCGTATTTTCAGGAAAACGAGCTTGTTTCTACATTACCAAATGTTAAAAGTTATGTGTTTCATTTTTTATTTCTCTCCACTCAGCCTGTTTTTAGAACCTCTCTGTAGTTTAATAAATGTCAACTAGTGATTTATAGAAAACATCCTTAAAACTGAGGAAAAAGATTGCAGTAGGAAGAGGGAGCAAGTTAGCAGGAAAAATTAAAAATAGTACTGATTTACATATTTCCCTAGATCATCCCTATCATGCATATTTTTTAGGTTGTGGTCAGCTTTAAAACAATATCATATCCTGTGGCAACCAAAGAATTTAAACTCTTCCCCCTCCCCCATCTCCCTTGCTTATGAATAAAATTTCATTTAGGAGACAAAGACAGCAGGTTAGATTAGAAGATATTAAAGGACTGTGTGGAGTCTTTGGTGGTGTTTTTCCATTTGTTTTTCTTTGAAAAGAAAACTGTGCATGAAATATTACATGCTACTATTTGACTCTCTTTTGGGATGACAGAAAAGAGGTTTATGGATGGCTACTCATTGAAAAGCAGAGGCAGGTCCATGGATTTTACTGCAATGTCTAATACCTATACCCAAAGAGCAATGGAAGCATGAACCACAAATTCAGTTACAAAAGATATGGACAGAAGATTAAGCTTCATATAGTAGTTGCTATTCAGTAACAGTCAAGAACAGAACAGGCAATTAATGGGGCTTCCTCTGAACGCTGCCTCTTCATTGCAAGGAAGTGGTTATGGGACACAAACATGCCTATACCATTGAAGAATCAGAAATACAGACAATAAATATGAACAAATTGAGCAGAAAGTCGTGCCAGACACAGTTCCCTGAGAGTAAGTGAAATGGGATTGCCTAGCAGTGCATCTATATTCTCAGCAAAGGACAAAGTAACACTTTGAATCTACTCTGTATGTTCTGCCATAGAATCAAAACGCCTTCAGTAAAAGCCATGTTACTGAAATACAGTTAACACTGTTTATAAAAACAGAATCCCAAACATTCAAACAATAAGTGATAGTAGAAATAAACTAACACTTTTTGTACTGTAGCACATTACAGCATCTTTCTTCCACCAGTTTTCACTGCCACCTTCAAATAATTACCTATTCTAGTGGATTTTACTATCATATTCTACAATGAAAAATAAAGTCTAACATTCAGAGTGTAAATCTTCTGACACATATTCAGATGTGGATGTTCTAAGTTATTACAACAGTGGAACCACTATTCTGCAAAAACAGAGCCCACTTTAATCCAATAAAAGTTGCATTTAATTATATGTCTCCTACCTGATCAAACTGAAGATCTTCACCTCTTTGAAGAGATCTGGACAAGAGCTTTTCCTGAAAAAAAAATAAAAAGAAACATACATTTCACAATGTAATTGACTATCATCAAAGATAGATTCCTTCTTTCTCAGTTACATTACAGAATAAAGAAGTAACTTCTAATGTAAATATTTGCATTGTTTTTCAGATGGAAACATTTCTGGAGATGGGAAGTATACTCCCAAAAATTAATTCAGTAGCTAAACAATAGTAGCATTAAAGACTGACAAACAGAAGACGTCAGGGCCAAAAGGGGACCAGCTGGTGGTGGGTGTCAAGTGTCACTTAGGAAGGCAAGCCATTCCCATCTCAATTAACAAGTGTATTCATGTCCATATATGGCAATTATTCCAAGTTACAATAATTATTTTTAAAATGTCCTCACAAAGGCAAAGACAAGTGTTCAATGCATTTCCAATCAGCTCTTCTGAACTGCAATGAAACAGCTAGAAGACCTATTCCAGGAAAAGGGGAATGTGAATAATCACTTGCTTTAATTTGAAATAATTGTGTACGGGACCAAAAAGAAGCTATATTTCTAGAATTTTACTTATTGCAATATTTATTGCTACCAGTAACATATGACATACTGCTCTGTTAAAAGCAAATTTAAATTATATTCCTGAAAAAACAATTTAGTGAGGATTAAAGCATTATGGAAACAAAACATTCATGAACTCTAACAGTAAATAGTAATTCTTACTTGTCACTGTGTAGAGTATGAAATTTTTCCCTTATAAGAAATACAAATTTTATACTTGCTCAGGTACCCTGCAAAGTAAAAAAAAAAAAAAACAAGAAAAGAAGGAGGAGGAAAAGAAGAAAGGAAGAATAAAAAAAAGGAGAAGGAAAAAAGGGAAGAAAAAAAGAAAAAGAAGGCACACTGAGTCCTGTGCACTGGCTCTGAGGGTCAATGATTTACAGCAACCTAAGTGCTGCAGTAACAGCTTTAAGGGCACACTGCAAAGTGGTAACATATATAAAGATCTGATGAGCATTTCCTGTTATTTTAAAAAATTTTAAGCTACTCTTCACTTAATAATATTATAAATGAGTCCAAAATGTTATCTTTCACAAGGAAAGTAGAAAAAGTACTCAGGGTAAAGAGTTAATACCACGTTATATTGCAGTAAGCAAACAAGGAAGTTTAATGGAGCAAGGTAAGTCAAGTAGTTAACTTGCCTGGTTTGGCACGTAAAAGGAGGTGTGAGCAATACTGATAGACAGTACTGCTCCCAACAGGTTGTAACTCAGCACAATGTAACTGCTCAATGAGACAACACCCATGCTGTCAGGCTGTTGACAAAAACTTAAAATGTCAACATTGCTCGGTGATTAACACCTGCAAGGCTGCAAGAAACAGACTTTATGTTCAACAGATAAAAATTCATACTGCATGTACCAAATCCAAGGTTTGAACTGGCACCTTATTTTTTCTTTTCCAAACTGTAATCTTGAAAATACAGCAGTATTTCTGGCCTTTTCTAAGTCCAGCTGCATCTGGTGTTCAAAAGAACACAGTATCTGGCAAGTTTTACAGCCTCTGAAAACTTGAATTCAACATTACCGAGGCAAAAAGCATTTGCCTTCTCTGAAAGTATAAATTGAAACAATACAGATCACAAGTATTCACAAGCCATTTTCGCTTTCCATAATACAAAGAAATCCACTTCATTATCTAGGAAAATATCACCATATATGTTAACCTCCAGTATGCCTAAATTAAAAATTATTTTAAAAAGGGGTTTCAGGAAAATGCATTTATTATGCTGAAAGAGCTCTATTTGTTGATCAACTGAGGAATTAGTTAATGTTCTTTCACTGTCTATTCAAAAGCAAGGGGGAAAGGTTTCACTTTCTTGATTCTTTCAAATTTATGTAAGTTTACATGTTAAACCTGTTCAAAATACTGTTATGAGAACTGGTATTTTGAAGCATATACTACAGGCTCCAGAGAGCACTTGCAAAGCAGAATTTTCTTTTAGCTAGCACTCCTCCCTCCTTTTTTTTTAACATGGAAATGCCTGCTGTAGGTGAATTCATGTTATATCTGTGTTATGCTTTCAGATAAACTGCACAAATAATTGTTATCTTATCTACGAAGCAGGAACACAAGAAATGTTCCACTCTATACAAACACATTATCATTGCTAGTTAAGCTAAAGGAGAAAAACTAGAAAACTACTTCCTCAGAAGATGAAGAAGTGACTTTCCTGCATGAAGATGGGAAATGTCACGTTCCTTATGTCTCCTTAGGATAGAATGTCCCAACATACCATGTTTCCACCATACTACAAAATACTACAAATACTACAAAACTATTACATAGGTGAAGAAACCCTGGGTTCACTATACCCACTGCATGTGCCCAAACCCAAAAATTGTTATAGAAAAGAATGACATATCAAAAAGAAGTGAAATAATCTGTAAGTCTTTAGATAAAGAAGTTGAAATCCATGCCAATAGAGAGCAAACTTTTAAAGATAGTTCTGAAAGTTAAGCCTCCCTCCCATAATCCATGCTAATTTTGATACTTCTGCATATCAAATGTTTAAGATTTTAAGGTCAGAAAGAACAAAGACCTTACAAGTTCAGAACCCTCTCTATTATGTTTCCTCAGCACTAAGGATCTTAACTGTTAAAAGGTAAATACCACTGTAGAGTTAATGTAACACTGACCAAACAAAGGTGACATAACCAAATAATACTCTTGAACCCAGTTACAGGTTTATCAAGGCCTTTCAATTATTTGTATGGCTTTAAAATTTATTTTCTTTTAATGTCTTCTTCTACCTCTGCTTTGTCATGGCTCCCGTCATCTCACATGATTTACAAAAATCTATTCAACAGCATGAAGTAAAGGTCTGGAAACTCTAACTGAATTAATAATTTAAGATTTATTTTCCTGGTTTCCCGAAGTTCAGAGAGAGATGAAAATAACAGGTCTACACTTATCTTTTACAAATGAAATGAAAAAAACAAAACCCTATTGCATTAAGCAAAGAGCAGTTTGTATCCATCGTGTAAAGGAGAAATGTCAACATATGGCAGGCAGCAGGGATCAGGATGTAGACAGACGTGCAAGTGCTGTGCAAACAACTGCACCCATGGAAAAAGGTACCACCCGTTGGCCCCTCTCCAATATTCCCTGGCACCATCCTCTGGTGGCTAGCACAGCTCAGCAGGGTGGTTCAGGTGTGCACAGCAGACCAGTGTATTTCTGTCTGTCCTCCAAGCTGCAGGAAAGAAACTGGACAAGGGATGTTGCCTGTTCCTGCAGCCCGAGGGCTGGGCAGCGTCTGCATCCTTGCCGCAGGGGCAGACAGAGTACTGTGCTAAAGTTTACTTCAGAAAGCTTTTGAAAGCACCTAGGCAAGACTTGCGAAGTGTACAGTGCTTGTCTGAGCCACGTTTAGGATTTCCACAATGGAATAAAATCTCTTGTGATGGTAACATTCTTAAATACTCTTGCTAGTTTTGACTTAAACATGAGACAACTACAGTTTAAACTTACAGTTTAGTAAGTTAGCAGTTTATCAATTTGGGGGCACCATGTTAAACTCTGCTTAAATCTAACCTTCCATATTTACATGCAGCTTGGCAAAATACAAAATAATTGAGTTTATCACTAATCTTTTTAACTGGTATAGTTTATGTCACATTTGGAGAAGGCTGGTGTCATTCCTCAGTGTCATTTCTCAGCTGAGAAGGAGTATTTTTTAAGCTACAAGACTACTCTTGGGCTCTTTTATCCTTTAAAACTATATACTGCTGCAAAAGATTTAGAATAACTGATTAAAAAAAAAAGTGATTTCATTTCATTTATTCACTAAAAGGATGGTCTTCCTTCCTGTCATTACACTTGCTGCTTTCATTTAATCATTTATTTTAAGCATTTGCTGATAAGCTCTGTCTGTAACTTTGAAAACGCTGAGGTATTACAATTTTGCAAGCAGAGAACTCTTAATTAAATTAGTAAGAAGAAAGTAGGTAAAATTCACAGCCAGAGAAACCATTCAGTTAATTTTTAAAATCACAAGTCAGTTACTTTTAAATGTAATCCATATATTTAGTAAAAATGACAATACCCTTTACCCACAGACGCTGTCTTGATCCACAGCAACATTTTTTAAATTTATATTTTAATTAATTTTGGCTCCCCTACTGACATGTTCAAGTTTTAAAAAGTGTCTAGCTCCCAGTTTTGATTGGTCTGACTTTAAATCCTCTCAAACAGCCTCACCCAACAGCCTAGCTTCATTAAAGATTTATGTAACCCTATATATATTCTCCACCCTTTAGTTTGTAGCCAAGTCATTCCACAAAATCAAATCACACTAAAATAATAAAGGGCTTTCCTCTCTTCCATTAAAGCCTTTTATCCAATCACAATCAATACCTTTCTGGTGCTCTTCCAGCCTTTTTATCTTTCTTTTTAAATGTCATAGACTAGAACTGAATGTTCAGTACTTAAATTCTACATACAGAAATAAAGCTGCTTCAATACTTGAGTATTTCCTTTCAGTGGGACACCTAAGGATTCCCTTCTACCTCTTTGTTATACAGGCTCAGGTTGTTTCACTTTTCCACAGCTTTTGGCACCTCTCTTCATTTGCTGGTTTTCTATATAGTCCTTCTCACCCTCCAATATAAAATAAGGAAAGCTGGCTATACATATAAATTACTTTTGATTCCATTAAAATACATTTTGTTTAAAGGAATTCAGCTCAGCAAATGAACCCAGACGAAACTGTTTAAAACCTTCATAGAGGACTACTTTAGTAATATTTGTAATTTCTTACCATATCCTAAAGAATTTTATACACAGTGTATACACACAAAATAATGACTTCAGATTATTATCAGTAAAAAATCTTGACCAAAGTAGACTTCATGCAATCACCATAAAACCTCACCAGGCAACAGAGCTGGGAATCACTCTTCTGTGAAAAGTGCATTATTTCATTAGTTTCATGGGGTTTCTAATTTTTAATCTGGCAAGATATTTCAATTTTGTATGATTAAGAGATTTAAAAACATTTGTTTAATTAACAGTCAACATCACGGCAAGGAGACACAACCTGGGACTGCTGACAGAGGATTTATTTAATCTGGTCTAGGGACAAGTTTTGCAGCACAAGTAAACTCCAGGACTATAATATTTAACTTGCTACCAGTATTCTGGGTTAGATTTAACTCCAAACTAGCTGTGTCTGCAGGAAAAGCCCTCTTCAGCTCATGTCAGTTACAGGTATCCACCAGGTCCCTCTGGCCAAGCACTACTGTCCCTGTTTGTTCAGCAGACAAATGGAAATGGGGCTGGAGGAGCAGCGTTTGGCACACGGACAGTGGAGCTACCTGCCTTTCCACCCACAGCATCACTGCCACTACATCTTTCATTTTTTAGCTAGGTACTCTCCATCACTTGTGTGCCCCTTTTGCTACAAAGTTTTTGTGCCTTTTTTTAAACCCCTCCTGAATACATGACTTTTTTGGATGTCTAAAAGCAAAGAGACAAGTTATGTTTAAGTTGTAGGCTTGCCTGGTACACAAAGACATATATATAAAGAATAGGTATGAAGAAATTTTCGTTTTCCTCAGCCTTTTATCTACTAATGGTTGTAGTTGAAGATGATTCCATAATCCACAAAGCAGTTTTAGCCTCGTATTTGTGTTCTTTTGGACTGCTTCTTAAGAAAATGTTTTCCTAAACTTCTGCACATGAACTTCAGCAAGCAGCAGCTGCCAAAAGCTTTCTGTGAGCTGGTCTTCTGCAAGCCACAGTGTCTCACCTGCCCAGTGCATTTCCAAGTTTATGAAAACAAAAGTTGGGTTTTGTTTGCTGTGGTTTTGGTTTTTGTTTGTTTGGGTTTTTTCCCCAGAAATTCCAAAATGAAAAGAAATACATTTATTTCAAGACCATGAGGTCTGGATCACCAATGGAATTCTGCATTTTTACCTAATCTGCAATATATGTGGACTACTATATTATTCCAGGTGTTAGTATCATTACTTTGGAAAACAAATCAAATGCATCTTTTCTTGAAAGTATATTGTCCACATATTACTTCAAAGAAACATTGACAGGAAACACACTTTACAATAATGAAGGAACATTAATTAATGAAGGAACATTTTCTGCTGTTGCTATTTCCTTTTGTAACTTCATAGACCTTAGGGGTATTAAGAGGTCTTGTTTCCAGTAACCAGTAGGTTAAGTTTTAACACAAGTCAATAAAACAAATCAGGTAGCAAATCCTGTTTGCAGAAGCCTATTTATTCCTGAAGTAATCCCTTTGAAAAGTCAACAATATCTAGGAGTGCTTTATTCAGTAACTATACATATGATAAATCAGCCTATTTCAGAAAAAAACAAGACCATTTCAAGGGATACTATGAAAAAAAAAGACTCACCAAAGGTTCAGCCATTACAAGTTCAATTTTCTTTTCAGCTTGAACAGCAAATTCAGCAAAGAGGCTTTTGATGACATACTCTCCAGGTTTCACATCTGGGTCAATAGTAATGTTAGACATGATGATGCCTCTCTTTTCCCAGGTGGAAACAACACTTGGAGAAACTCTACGTTTATTTACTCTGCGTGGTGTGGAGGCTATAGGGAAAAAACAAGAAAAACATAGAGCTATAAAGCAGAGCTTCTAAATATGGTGCCAGTCACTTTGTATTTTCCCATTCATCACACACATATATTCACACAGTAAATTCTCGAAAACAGAAGGAAACATCTATAACATACAACAAGAATTTGTTTGACTTAGGTCAGAATTTCTACTCTTAAATTGCACAAGGGTTTAGAATGTAGATCACTTCTGTTACTGATAAAATGCTCTACAATGACCATGATTAACACACAGTACCTTCAGTTCAAGTATGACTAAAAATCAGAAGGTTGAATGAAAAGGGTTATCCCCCAGTATTATGAGAGGCATCTGCTTGATTTCATTTTATAGATCACCCACGAAGTTCACATTTCTATTCAGTATCCAAATACCTTCAAGAGAAATACTTCCTTTTCACTTTTTGTCAGTAAGCTGATATTCCTAACAAAAATGCAAACCCTTTCTAGACATGTCATGCTAACCAATCTTCTATGTTAAAGACTTGTTCCTTGTAAAAAATATTAATTAGTCAATACAAATAACAGCGTATATATCAGTGTCATTTTCTAAGAATTAATGCTTTTGCTTTTATACTGAAACTGTCATATACAAACTTTACATACAGTTATCCACCTTTAATTTTATTTTTTTCCCTAAGCACTCCAAAACATTAATTTCTTGTGAAAGCTGCCAGCAATGTGAACTGCAGTACTGAAAATCATGTTTCAGAACTCACACACATATCTAATACACAAAACAAATAGGGTAAATAATTACAATTCTTGTCTTGCACACAGTATGTCAAAAGAACTGCTGACACCTCCTAATGATGACGCAGATGTAGAAAGGGAGATTGGATATTTCCCTTGCGTATTCCATGACTGAAGATGCTATTTTTGAATTTATATTAGGAATTGGTATTAAGAATTCTTATCTATTGATATTAAGACTTTTTTTCCTAAGACAGTCATGCAATGAGCCTAGTTCCCATCTGTTTTATTCTATTACATTTCATGATTTGTTCAGGCAAGCTTTTTTAAGACTTTTTGCAGGTAAATTATGAAGAGACCAGCTTTTGGTTTATTTTGCCGAACCTAAAAATTTTTTTATGTGTATTCAGTTTTTACATGTGCAAACCCTATTAGCAAAATATTATCCACTTTTACTCAAACTTTTTTTCAACTCATTTAAGAAAATACACAAGACCAAACATGGACACCAAACCTTTGGTACTTCACATTTAAGTTTAAGTCTTGGCCATTCATTTTATCTTGTATCAATTCAGAAAGTTACATTTTATGTAACATAACAGAGATTTCTGCAACTTCTACTGAAATTTATCATTTATCAAATGCATTAGTGAAGTGAGCAATTCTGCAGGAGTGAAAACTGAATGCCTCCAACTACCTGAGCTTCTAATTAAAAATGAAGGTTACCTTGCATAAGGTTGTGACTACTACAAATGACCTGTTCTTATTCTCTACGCTATTGCACAAACTTGCTCTTTTGCTGGAGTATTTTTTTCCTGTATATAAACTGCAGAATCCTTTCTTCGAGGCTGGAAAGACTTGCACAAGGTGACAAAAGGTGACAAAACTGAGTTCCCAGGAACCAGGGGTAACACCAGAACATGCACACACTGCACATGTCATAAAACATTTCTAAACATTCTCCAACACTTCAATCCAGCACTTTGACCTCAGTAACAGAGGCCCTAAAAGACAGAGAAGAGCACGTTGTCCCACACAGCAGAGACCACAGGACATCACAGACACTGCCATGATCTACATCCATATGGTAGAAGTTCGTTAGATAGAAGTACACAAAAGCACTGAGAAACAGAATGAAGTGCACGCTGCAAAAGTAAGATGACAAGCCAAAATTCTTTCTCAACCCACATCTGAAGATTGCTACGTCCTTCAGTACAGAAACATAAACGTTACCGATTTCAAAAAATATTTAATGTCTTTAAAATGCCTACATTCTCCAGCACCCGTACTCTTGCCATCCTTAATCCCCAGTGCTTCCAAAGGCAGCCGAGAAAAAGAGAGATTAATTATGTGCTTAGAACAAGAGCACAGAGGTTGAAGAGGGGAAAAAAAGAAATACATCCTTCCTAACCATAGCCAGTAACAAACAGAAATACCAAGCAGGGGATAGGCAAAACAGAAGAATGCTGCAAAATACAGATTTTGAACAACTCTCCTTTCACCTCCATCAGATAAACAAAATAGAAATTTGAGTAGCTAAGGTGCCATAACACATACTGCACATTTCTAATATATGCAGTTGCTTTTATCCTAAATATGAGAGCTTCCAAGAAAGCTGAAAGTTTTGTTCTAGTCAACAGGCAAGTTGGACTGTCTTATTTTAAAAGACATATTGAAGCTAACAGGTTGGAAAGAAATGAGTGTTTAAATCTCCTTTTGAATATCATTACTTGCATCTTGGCAGAAGAAATATAGCAAAGCAGCAGCTTCAGGTCGTTCTAGACCTACCTACTGGATATGCCACAACTGTCACATTATCTGGACTGAAGCAAACATGCCAGAGCTCTGGTCCAGTTCCTGCTCCTGAAGAATGAGGAGCTGGTACTCAACTAGCTGGTACTCTTTTTGCTCTCTGAGGAAACTAAGAAAGACCATTGTGCTCCTTAACCCAAAGCTATATTTAGATGTGCTTTACATAGCAAATTCTTAATAGTGTGTTTACATAATACATTTCCATCTTTAGATTTTAAGATATCACATTTAAAAATCCCCTGTCACCTAAGAATCAGGGAAACACTGAGAGCTGATCATCTTCAAACTGGTATTTTTACTTTGTGTCAACTATTTAATCCTCAGTAAGGGACCATCTTAGTGTGTTAACTTTCAAAGATATACAACAGCTTCCCTCACTAAGAATGAAACCCCCAAAGCTATCTACACTGATCTAAATCCAGGCAAATTCTCTCCTCAGGCTCATGCAAAAACATAGGAAATGGATAAACTGGGCAAAAATCTTAACGCTGGCAAGAAAAAAACAGAAGCAACTGGACTACAACCAGACTGAACCAGAAATTTCAGTACAGAGGTCATGACCATGCAGCCAAGGAAATGTGGTGCCAGGACAGCCTTATACCCCCCAGCAATAATACAGACCCCACTCCTTGGCTATAGTTTCACACAGCACCCTCTGGATGGTGTAAGCTGCAGTACTGTCAAGGGATGCGATCCCTTCCAGCCAGCTCTCTCCTTTCCTGGGCAAGCAAACACAAGTGTGCAGCTGTGCAAAGAACTGAACTAGAAAAGCAGCACGTGTATTATTTTATTTATATTTTTATTATTAATTTTGACACAATCATTTGTCCAAGGCACACATCACACACAAGTGTGTGCCAGCACACAGAGCCAGTGCAGGGACAGCGCTTGCCTTCTTTCTCTTCCAGCAGCAAAGCAGAGTCAAGGCTATCCTACAGCCAAACGCATTACTAATCTCTGCGTTCACATGCACAAATTCTTCAGATGGCAATGAACTTACTCCTCCAAAAAACGAGGGAAAACTATCAAACTGAAGCAATTATAAACAGTGCCATGCGAGAATTACGAATACCTTTGGTTTGCTAAAATGCCACAGTATGTAAAAGGCAGAAAAAATTATTAGTATTTACTTTCATCCATGAACTTGCTGAGGACTCTAATTCATGACACCACTAATGGTTGATTATTAGTGTCAAGCCTCTTGTCTTGCATATAACAATGTTCATGGTTTTATGTGCTTAATGTGTAAAACCATTAAGTTAGTTAAATACACACAGAAAACAAACATGTAGGAGGTAAAATGGAGAGGGAGCTCAACTGTGTTTGATAACAAAATATATAAGAGTTCGTTAAAGAAAAGTCAAAATCTATTCTCAGATTTCTTAACCATGTCAAACGACATTATTATCTGATATAATTACATTCATTTACCCATGAATTTGCAATCAATACCATTGTAGGATGTAGGAAGGATCGATATGGATTTTAAATACACTTAATGGGAAAAAAAATCTCACTGCAGGGCAGGATTAAATAATTTCTTTCTGCTATTCTTCGCAATCAAAGCATAAGCCATTCTTTACTATTAGCTGCCAGAGAAAACGTAAGTCTCAAATATCATTTGGAAGCTTCAAAACATGGAGCATCCCACAAAACTTCAGATGAGATCTGGAAGCAGAAACCATACAACTTGCAACAGTTCAAAACTAAAAAATCTACTTTTATAAATCACTTGAAAACAGTGAACATTATTCACTTGAAACAATATCCTGTTTGTTTGCTCTTATGTGAGTTACTGCTACGTGGGAAATCTGGGAGCAATGCAGTAAGGAAATCTTTGTTAAATAGCATTGTTTGGTTGCTAGGGCCACACCAAATTGTTTGGATAGTTGCAAGGAACAGTGAAACAATACAAAGGATAATGAGACAGACAACACACTCCTAGGTCAAAAGGCAACACGCCCTGATGTACGCTAAATGAGTAACAAAGTCTTTTCATGTTAAACACAAGTGTCTAGGACTAGGAAAGGTTATTTAATACTCAGGTTGATAGTAAAGAATGCTACTATTTCATCATCCTGTTTCTCTCCACATAGCCCAAATGCATCAAATATTTGAGGATATAAAGTAGCATCCTATTTACCAATGAGACTACTCAGGGTTCAAACACACAAAACAGGTACCGAAAGGTAACAAATGCACCCCAGTCTGTGACAGGTGAAGAGGTCATTTTATGTCATGGCTAATACAAAATGATGATTTTTCACTTTCAGACTTTTTTTGGGTACTACTTTGCACTTAGCCAAGTGTTGGCACTTTGTATGTGCTTTTTTCCTAAGTTTTTCATGGTTTTTGCTTTAACTGAAATTTGGGGTTGATTGCTGCTGTGTCTCAGAAGTTGGAATGGTTGGACTGAAGTAAAACTTCCATCAGGTATCTAGCCTCTTTCCAGATACCCGAAAACACATCTGGAATTGCTTTATAGCTTTTTAAAATAAGGTACTCAACTATAAAATAAGCATGCTCAACACAACCTTGAGGAGCCTCCACAGCTTTCATCAAGCAGATTATATTCTTGATTGTTATTTTTTTGCTAAATAATTGCTAAAGGAGTAGATAGTTTGACATGGTTCACATTTAGCAATTAAGTTTTTTATTGTTATTTTTGCAGCACATGTACTTTCACAGGTACTTTATATTTCCTGTGATACTTGTTGCAGAATAGGGTTTGCATGTCCAACTGACAATACAAAAATTTCCAAAGATTAAAAATATTATGTGTGGTTACTTAAAGGAATTTTAATTAAGCTCTTTGCCTTCTACTCTGATAACATCTAGAACATTTTATCCTGCCTCACAGAAGTGATATTAATATACATGGAAACATGTCTGAAATGATTGTCGGAGTGTTTCATAACAACAAATCTTTAGTTATTTTATCAAAATAATAATTTTTTTCCTAAAAAGGACGTCAATGCTCAAAAGACATAGCAATCTATCCAGAATCATGCAAACTAATTATGAAGAGAGCCAAATGTTAAACCTAGGCTTCCTGTGTCCCTGATCAGCATCCTGTTTTCTAGAGCAACTTCTTCATTATTTATTTAATTTATCATTAATAATAATTTATCATTATTTCACAAATCTAAAATTCAGGTTTCTACTGTTTCCAAAGTCTGCTTACTCCTACCAGTGGGAAAAAAAAGTCTTATGACTTGAATGAAAATAACAGTGAACACCTTTATGAACACAACGAAATTCAACATACACTGCTCTAATAACAGGTGCACATTCCAGATTTTAGCCTCCAACCTATAGGCAAATATAAAGAAAGCCATTCTTCACTTAATTCTCTTGGATTTGCTTTTACAGTAGTGACGGGAGGATGCAGTTGACCTGGGCTGCTGAAGCATGTGATGGCACAGCAGACCACCAGGTCTACTTCACTGCTTTTTGTTCAAACTATGTAACACTACTGACAGTGTATAAAGGCTGTCTGAAAGCTGGATTTATCCCTGCCTTGCTTGCTCCAGCTGCACTGAATCCCTGCTGATGTCATGCACAGCCAGTACAGTGGGAGACATGGCTCTGGTTGGTTTCTTGGTTCACCAGCATCATACAAGTGCTGGAGTCACCAGAATTAGTGGACACTTATGCATTATACTGTATTCATCCAGATTTTCTCATTTATTTCATTAACACTTATTTACCAGCAAGATGCTACTAATCTTAAACTGTGCTAATAGATAAAATAAGAGAAAAAAATTGCAAACTCATAAAATATATACCCATTTTAAGCACATCCAGTTAAATACAAATGCTATTCTGATTTTCTCAGATACGTAAATTATTCTCAATAATATCTTTAGATGGGCCAAGAAATTGAGTTTCTGCTAGATGCCTGTTTTTGAGGCATTCTTATGAGGCCTTTAAAAACCTCCAAACCTAATATGAATATTAATCTTGATACTGGTAAGAAACACTGAAAGCAAAGGGAGAGGCACAGCAGCCTCTTGATACCAGAGCAATGTCACTTTATAAGATAACCTAAATAATGTGAATAAAAACCATAGTTGTTGACAGTGAAATTAAGTATCTCCTAAGGGCCACTGACCACACATTTTCACAGAGTGTTATATCTAGATACTCCTTTGCTTTACACAATACACATGTACTGATTGGTAACACCACAAATACAATCACAGCAGTAGAAACCGAAATTAATCCAAATACATTAGAATATACATGCTCAAGAAACAAACCTGCTCTTCCTCCCCTATTTCTCATACCTTAGTCTGGGTACATAGTTCCTGATGAACAAACGTGCTATTCTTTTCAATACAAACTACACAACTAATTCATCCAGCAATACCAACTCCAGAATTCTCTCTTCTTTCTCTGTGTTGACAGCATACAGTGAATTTTCTTTGGAAGATATTTAACAAAGGTTTTGGCTTCACACATGTGTCCAATTACACATGTAGCAAAGAAGAACTATTATCTCATAACAGGTCACATGGACAAAACCCAGACTGCAATTTCTTAGCTCACATCTCTCAATTCTTTATGATTTTAAGCAACTTTTATGGAAATAAATAACCAGCAATAGTAGCTGGTACTTCTGTCATGCATTTATGTCATGATGTCACATGATGATAAGATGAATGGATTACCTACCTGTGAAGTAGAAACAGGCTTACAAGTGACTTAGTTCAGTGGTATGGTTCAATGTAATGTTTGTAAAGCCGAATCAAACCTTTCAGCAAGAGGAAGTTTTACGCGTATTGATAACTTCCCCTCCACGTCTAAATCGGAACTTACATTTTACTTCTGCAGTAGAAACACTTCCCTATTGACAATTTATCTAAGGAGTTTCAGATATGTTTATATTTCAGCCAAACTTTAGGACAAAGAAACATAAATGAATGCTGCATCACTAAACAGAAGATAAATTTATTTCAACAAGTAGTCAATTAACCACATGGCTGTAACATGCAGGGTGGCCTGGGAGAGAATACAGAAAGTCTTTTTGACTTTATTGTGGGAACTGGTACAATGACAGCTGAGCTTTCATTTGGACTAAAAAAAAAAACCCCACAGAACAAAATCTTCACAGAAATCTTCTAAATGTTATAAAGATTTTTTTTTTTTACCGCCAGCAAATATGAACATCCTTTCTTTAAGGAAAGCTGACTCAACTGAGAGATCAGCTGTCAATTTGTCTAGTTACAGGTACTCACATGAAGCTTGTTTTCTGCTCTCAAAACACAGGCAAGAATGGTAATAGAAACATTACTTCCTGCCAACACAAAGATACAGCAGACATTCTAAAGCATAAAACCTTGTCTGGCAAGAGAACAGGATATTCTTCTTGTTTAGCTGCTTTAATGGCTGAGCAAACTCTAACCAGCAAATACTCCAATTCCTCTAGGGGGTTTCATCTCTTATAGTCCCTTCCCTACTTTGAAAGGTCTGAAATAAAACAGGTATACGATTTCTTTCCTGAAACTCTAGAACTGACAGAAAGATAAAATGGAATAGAGAAAAAATCAAGGAAATTATTTTTAAACACTTATTTTGCCTAAACTCAGACACATGAGAAAAGAGAAACCGCGCTACAAATTTCTCCAACTACTGGCTTTGCCATTACGGATGTGGTAGTCATTCCTCTTATCTTTATACATAGGTGAGAAGTACCAACTCCACAAAACCTTCTTTCTAAACCTCTATCCTCATACTGCACGAAGAGCACCTGCTTCTTTACATAACTGTGACTGAACAGGACAAAGAACAGCCATGTACACAATGTACAATCACCTAAAGCAGATGGATGAGTGTTTTTTATTTACTGAAGTAGAATACGCAAATACTTTAACTAAGAAATTTAGTGGTTGAAAAAGAGGCCAGATCTGACATACAGGATAATGTGAGGATACCCAGGGTGATAGTCAGAAACAGACTGTGACCTGTTACTGGGCTCCCTCTGTCCACTGAGAATGTTGGATTTGACAGCATCAAAGGCTGCTAGAAGCTACAGTCCCAAAGATACTGCTGAAGGTCACCTGATCTCTAGTGCTATGTAATTCTAACAGAGTGTCTGACAGCGGGGCAGAATGTCCCACCTATGGCACAAGCAACTACCACGGTAAACAAGAAATTTAAAATTAAATGATAGTTTCAAAAAAAATCATGAAGATGAATATAAGATAAATTTTACATACTCACGTTTCTAAAAAATCCTTAACAACGCAACAGCTAGGACATACTGGGAAATACTGGCTGAAATTGCTACTAGCATATGCAAGAAGTACAACTCATTATGTGACTCATTTTACAGAGCCTTGTATGGTAGACCATGCATGTAGATTATTATCAGACAGGAAAAAAAGAAAAATTAAAAAATAATTTTCATATCACAAGATGCCAAAAGACCAAACCACACACAATGGAAAACAATGTGATAAACCACAAAAACTGCAAGGGGAAGAGGAAATCACTTTGAACTCAATTGTCTCAAGTCCTGCCCAGTCACTCTTGATTACGGCATGCCATCAGGAAATCCCAACGGTTAAAGTGTCAGACCATTAAAAATATAGTTTATGTAACTCCTTTTCCAGAACAACTGACAAAACAGAAAACCTCTTAAGATAAAATATTTTCATTAAAAATAACATTTTGAATTTCACAGAAACTCTTACTTAGAAAGAAGCAAGATTTAATTAATAGCATACTTCTAAACTACTAATTTATTTAACATGCTTTGTGTTACACTGTCAGGGAGCTGCCCTCATGCAAGATCAGCTTCAAAGAATGTAAAGGATATGTCTCATCTATCCATAATCTAAACATAATCCATCACACTTGGAAGCAGGATAATGGCAGGAATGTAAAGGTTCAGAGCTGTAAGTTAAATTCCCAACAGTAATTTTCAGAAATGTTCTTACTGTCCTGATATTTTACAGAACTATAGCCTTCAGTTCACTTTTACAGTCCACATATAATAAAGCAAGTTAGACTTTAATACATGAATTTCTGCTCAAAAACGGTTCTGTAATCATGTTGCAAACTTCTCAGGGAAAAAATACCACCCCAAGTACACATCTGGTACCTACAGTCTCCTTTCCCAGCAGACCTTGTGAACACTTAACATGCCCTTACCATCAAATCACTTTGCACAGCACAAGCAAAGAATGTAGGTCTCTATGCTGGTATCTCTGCTTCCTTCTAAGCACTGAACTTTTAACAAATGAGCATATATATAACTATCAAGATTCACTCATTTACAAATTTTGTATTCCCTCAAAAGAATAACCACGTAACTATAAAAAAACCCCTAAACTTGCTTCTTTACTTCCTATCCTCATTAGAATTATGCTTCTACAGCATTGCATACTTTTCAGTAACAATGCAAACAGAGAAGCAATTCTATTCCAGTATGATTAAATTGCCAAAAAAAGTTCACAATATTAAAGGGCAGTATCTGATGCTTATTTTTTATTTAACTTTATTACTACAACAGGAACAAAGATGTCAACTTCCCACTGACTACTGAGAGCAAAGACAGAATTGCAGAACATTGGCTTGTTCTGTTAGTTCTTCCGACCCACCTGCACTTCGGAAAATGTAAACCAAGCCCCCACTAAATCTGAGCCAGTAGTATTCCCTGCTTTTCATGGGGCCTATAAGCTCAGAGTCATCATGCTTTTAGATGGTACTGTGCCTTCATGTAACGGCTGAGAGGCTGTAACTCATTAGTGTTATTTTTCCTTCAGTTCTACCTGCCGGAGTTTCCAAGGGGGATGCACATTCCTACTGAGCAAATTTAAGCTTGCTGAGTAGTTTGGTTTCTCATCATTCCCTCTCCTGGCTGATGGACTTCCATTTGAGAGCAACAGACTGATGGTAAACTTTTCAAGCAACAGGTAAGGCTGCTAAATTTGCATGCACTCATGACACTTCTGATTGGCACAGAAAGTGTGCCCTGCTCAGCCCATGGGGTGAGGGAAGAGGGGCAGAGAACAGAACATTTACTGCTAAGAGAGAAATCCTTTTTTGCCATCAAACTGAATGCTGTACCAGGCTGGAAACACACTGATGCTCTGAATCCTGTGTTAAGCCTGAGATAACAAAGGCAATAAAATTATATCAATGCTCGGCTAAATGATATTAAACTAAAAAGCAGAAGGGAGGCAAAGGCAGCAGTGGAAAAATACACTAGCCAGGCCTGGGGAGTAAAAGAGTAGGAAGAGAAGGAAAGAGAATTGTATTTGCTAGTGTTTATTCCAAATTTCCTTATATACTGTTCTGTAAGTTAAGGAAGCCCACATTTCCATAGCAATGATAAGCCTGAACCCACTCTGAATAAAGAATTCATTTCCATGGTATGCTAATAACACAAAGAGAAAGAAAAACACAAAATAAATTTAAAGTTTTAAGAAGTAGCATTTAAAACCTAAAACTAAGGCAAGGATATAGCAGCAAAGGAATACACATAAATATAGACTGCACAGACAACTTCATTCTAACACTTGCCACTGCAAGTATAGGATGTGATGATGTTTTATTTCCTTTTAATATATTAAAAGGTATGTATACACCTCATACAAAAAATGCATCCTGTAACAAGGTGAAAGTGACCACAGGCATGCCTTTGTTAACCAGCAAACAGAAACTTAAATACCTTATCTTTCCTAATCCACAGTCCTCTGGAAAAACAAAACTTCACATCCCCAGTTTGCAGACTTAAGGATATAAAAAACTCTATGGGTGCACTGTACTTGAAGAAAAAACAATGTCAAAATGCTCAATAAATTTATGCTCGATATTTCCAAAAAGATTGTGTCAGAAGCCAGCAGTTTTTGCAAAGAGTTCTCTTGCAGAACACAATCCAAGGTAGTTTGTTTAACCTTCTCTCCCTTCGCTGCCTGCTTATTCTTTCCTTGTGAGAAGAGGGCAATTCCAGCTACCAGTTCAAAGAGGAAAATACTTTTCCTCATTATCCTCATTATGATCATTATCCTCAATTATCCTCATTAATGTCAAATCGACACCTTTCCTGAGTAAATGCAAAAAAGTAATGAATGCTGGCAGTTTTGCTCCAGAAGACCATTTTGGAAAAGGACTCTGGAACACCAGCTATAAAGTAACCAAGAACTTCAAGTCATGTATCATTCAAAAACAAACAAACAAATAAACCCCAAAACCAATACATTAGCACAGATCGGGTCGACTTACAGAGCACTTTCACATCTTTGTAAATAACTGTCTAGCGAAGTGCTCAGAAATATTGTAATAGTATTTCTGATACCAAGGTATGTTTTGAAAATTGAAGTGTTAGATATATTTACACAAGGATTTTTAAAAGCAAAGAAGATAAAAAACAAACAAATACAATCAAGCATTGGAATATGCTCAAGCATACACAATCAGGGATAGAAAATGTCTCATGCATTAAATATCAATTTCAGAAAAGAACAACTGTTCTATGCTCTGATTCTGTCAGTTTTGCCTAGTAATCCCCCATATGAACATACGAGCTGAAAAGGAAAATAAACTAGACAAACTTAATCTGCCACATTTAATGCAAATGTGTCAAGGACAGAAAAACAGAAAAAGTGAAACCAGCATTTTCGAAAGCATATTCTTCTTATAGTAATTTTGCTGAGGAATAAAAAAAACCACTTTTTTTTTTCCCCACATCCTGGTAACTACCTAAATTTAACTGAAAAAAAAATTACCTAATTATTTCCCTCAAGGAAATTTTCTGCCCTGCACTCAGGGGATCAGCTCTTCTGAAAATTCACCTCCAGTGGGTTTCAGTTCCCAGGAGGTGTTACCAAAGAGTTATTAGCACATTGGAGAGATCGACTATTTCAACTACAGCATAAATTTCCTTGTGATGGCATACATGTATCTTATAATGTTGTTGGATGTCCTGTTTTTAAATTAGGTGTAGTTAATTGTCTATGTTTTTTCTGTTTATCAAATGTACTCTTCTGAGTCAAGTCCTTTCATTCTTCAAATTCTACAGAAAAACAGCAGTGTCAGCTGCTTAATTTATTGGTAGTCTGGGGTATCTATTTCTTGGGGAAAAAGTTACATGACTACGAAAATTAACAAATATATAGAAAATTTAGGATTGTTCACTATGCCACTTATCCAAATTTGCTTTGCATGTGTGAGTATTCTTTTTTGAGGTTTCTCAGTGCTTTTAAAGTCTTTAACAGCAAAAGGTAGTACTGAGTTCATGTGAGACCCTAGTTAGCAAGATTTTTTTTTAAGAATCAGCATGAGACACTTGTATTTCTAACCAGACCATCTGACTAAATTTATCTATGCTTACTGCAAATAAAGTAAACTAAATTAGCAAGAATCCCAAGTTGTGCAATTCCTTAGGGAAACAGATAACAGCCTTCAGGGCTTTAAGACCTCAGATGAAGCACAAGGGCATAGCACGAACCTGGCAAAAAAATCCCAGCCAGCATGGACGTAGCCAGCACTCAAACTGGACTTCTGAAAGAAGACAATACTCAGTGCCATGCAGAGCTATTCTTAGCCACCATAAACACACCAAGGTTTCAGAGTTAACAGCTTCTTTGTCAGTTTCATGGGAGGAGACTAGTCACATCTGAAATAAAAATAGGTTGTCATATGCTTGTCCATGCAACTCCAAAATACGTGGCTAAATTGGTCATTTAAAAGATTCGAGCTGTGTGTATTGGTACTATAAGGAAAAAAAAAAACCTTTGTTTCTCCTACCTTCCTCAACTTTCATTCAAACTTTTTATCTGGTTCTAATTTACTTCAAAAAGTAGTTTGCTCTCTCCACAGCAGGAACCTTTATCTGGTTTCAATACATTCTTATAAGCTCTAAAAACAATTGCAGAGAACTGCAACTGAGAGGCTGAGACTGGTATAAATGGGAAGTTCTGGCCATGGAGGCACCAGGGAAAGTGGGGCTCTCAGCATGGCCTCCATGAACAACACCTGGCTGAGGAGGTACTGATGCCTTAGGTTTTAACTTTTATATCTTTTCAAATCCTGTACTGCCCAGTGTAACTCTGAAGTTTCCTGTAGCTCATTAGCTGCTGCTCTCTTATGCTAAGACAAACATAACAAAGCCTCTCCAGCTCGCTCTCCAAGGACACCCAGACTGTCCTAGGCTCAAAAGTGTAAACCTTCATCTTAGGGAGGGGAGAGGTAAGCTTGAGGAAATGACATCATTAGCTAAAGTTTTAATTAGCGAATTTATGTTGATATGGAAATGAACCAAACCTATAAAAGTGTGAAGAACTCGTGACCTGTTGCCCATCTTGAGATCCCCTGAGGCAGGAGCCTCTGGATCCCCAGGGTGTAACCTCTGAAGGCCTTTCAAATAAATGCCTCCTTTATTCCCTTATTCCTCTCTAGTCTCTGTTTCTAGGTAGCCATTTAAGGGATCAGCATGGAGACCCCCCTGCACCCACCTGCAGTTTCACAACACACACAGATCTGGAGACCAAGAACCATGTGATGACTCACAGAAGTGGGACAGGATGGGCACACTGAACAGTGACAACTCCAAAAAAAATCTCCAAAATCTGTTGTCAGATTTTGAAATCAGCTGAAAAGGAGCCCAGGATACATGGAGAATGTTACATCTGGCACTCTTAGCACCTATACCATGACCATAGATTACAGATGTAACAGCTTGACACAAGCACTGTGGTGCCTTTTTGCTGAACAGACACCTTGAGCACCCCATCCTAGTGCCTGGCTGCTGGGTGGACCTCTTGGACACATACTTTGCTGCCCCCAGCTCATATCTTAAATAACATCTGCTTTCTCTCTTATAAGGTCTCACATTTACAACTGCTACATGGTTTATACCATGTTGCAACAGCATTTCCTACACCATTTTGTGGTAAAATTAAATAGTAGGTTTCATATTTTTGTAGGAAGACATGGAAAATATCCACAGTCTAACAGCAAAGTAACAGAAATGCTGGCCTACAAAACGAAGTATTGTAAAATCTATTCTGAACTCTTCCATGCTGATGGACAGGGATAAAAACATGTTTATACTTAAAACCATATTTTAAAGTGAGCAGCCTGTAAGGAGGTGAGACAACTGTGTCATAGCTACATTCAGAACTGCAGTCATTCAAATACTACCAGGTTTTGAGGCTTGAAAAGTAACTAAGTATCTAACTGCACCTGCTGACACCAACTATGGCTGGCCATTAAGGACAGCAGAACTTGCACGATATTTAGAAGACTACACAGTTCACCACAAATCTAAGAATGAAAAATATACAGCGAAAAAATATAAGAAACTATTAAGATTCTGCTTTAAAAATTCTCCAATGCTCATCCCTCTTTAGGAAGAAAGGGTGAAATTTCCGAGTAGAGAATATCACTAAATAAGTAATGGTCTGATAATCTGTAGGGTTCCTTACTACTGCTACATGATGGAAAAAAAAAGGTCACTTAGGTTTCTGACCAGAATTAGTACAGACAGGTAGTCAATGCTGCCATCTCCCAAGTTGCAATATATAAATATATTCGCAGCATTATTTTTAAAATGGAGCAATACTCACTTCATCCTTGCTCAGGTATACTATTAACAGAACTGATATTATGCACTGCCCAGTTATTCCCACTTAACCCTGGAAATCTCAGCCTCCCTGGTCAAGGTTTTGGACCTCAAGCTCCCTTAGTATATTGAGGTTACACAGGCAAATTCTGTATATATTCTAATGAAATATTAATCATTTAACAGTAATAAAACATGGATGAAATGAACAACTGAACAACTTCTGGGGGGAACAGAAGGAGAGATGCAGTTTGGCCATGGTGGGACGGTGCAGCTCAGCTGGGGGTTAGGGCCTCAAAGCAGGGAGTGCTCCAGTACTGACACCTGGAAGGAGACCAAATGCAAACCACGGAACGATAACAAGCTCTAGCCTCTGCCAAGCTACACTCTTGGCCAGTGACCTGGAAATGTGAGTTTACATCCAGAGCTCATCGCTCATCTTTTTCCCTCAGGATGTGGTATTTAAGTTTGTGTGGTCATATATTAACACCACCATAAAACACCAAGATGTTTTAATCATGTTAGGATGGCACAGCTGCACCTCATGGGTCTCTGCCACCTCTCTCGGTCCCCGAACAGCTAAAACTATCCAATACTCACAATCACTTTCTGGCAGACAGTATTACCAATCTCAGTCTTAAAACTGCAAACAATTCTCAAGGACTTAACATCGGTTTTCTGAGCATCATTAGGTAGATGGTCTCAGCAGAAGTAGGTAAGCAGAGAAGAGATATAAAAGCTTGAGAAAAACCTAAAAATGTGCAAGAATATATGTGAAAAAACCAGTATCTAAATTAAAGTTAACCAAGGACACAGTACTTCCTCACTTCAGGTTTTCAGAATAAGAAGTATGATGCATACTATTTTTTTTTATTTTAAAAACTTGCATCTACAGGAAGACACCAGTTTGGCACAGCAAGATTGAATTTTAGTGATGCTGAATTTCAGCTCAATATGCTTTTAAAAGTTTTTGTGCTCAGTGATAGCCTAATTCACATCCTTTATCACATTTGAGACAGTGAAATCTTACAGCCTGCTTCAAATAATATAGAACCAATGCCTGCGCCCTCCCTAAGGACCTCGCAGGCTCTGTCCTGCCATCCTCTCCCCTGTTGATTAAACACATTCTTGTTTTCCTTGTCTTCTCAAGATGATCACTCCAGTTTTCCAGTTACAGTAATGTCTTTAAAGATAACGTAGCCATAAAAGATAGGCAAGAACTGTAAATTAAAAATAAATACATAAGTACAAATTATTCAAATAAACCTTTGAACAATACTACAGTAATAGATACTAGAAAAACTTTCAACAGTGAAATCACTTTCCTTTTGGTCACCTTTTGCCGTATTTGTGAAACCTGGGTTTACCCATAGTTTTCTTAAGGTAGTTATTTCAGAATTAGTGACAAACTTTTTACTTCTCCTATGGAAGAAAAACTGTAACTTGAAGTACTCTTTTGGGATTTTTTTAAAATCATTATTTAAGAAGAAAAAAAGTAAGAGAAAAAGACTGCAAAATCTTTTCCATTCATGCACTTCTGCTAGGTTATTTCTAGGTTTTGGGTTCCTCCTGCCTTTTTTCCTACCCGGTTACTTTCTGAAGAGAGAGAAGTTCAAAGATGAAAATACCCCTACAAGCAGAACAATATATAATTCCACCTTAATATCCCCAGCTTAGTCTATCATGGGTTTCTGGACACAGTGTTCAAACATCTATCAAAATAACTTTGAACTTCTCAGCCAAACCTCAGTACACCTGGGTTAGCTTCCTTCTTTCTTCACTTTGATGTCATAAAAAGGAAATGCCAGTTGCCAGCCTCTCTTTTTTCAGGACAAGACCTCATTTGTAGCTGAAAGAACAGTAAAAATCTGGTGATATTTGGCCCAGCTGCTATGTCCTGCTGACAGCCAGCAGAAAGCAAGATGTTAGAGAGAAAAAAGAGGCAGGTTTCCACTGAGATGTCAGATGCACGATTTTCTAAGCTGAACATGGGCTGCATTAAGAGCTGCTGAGTTGTTACTGACCACTGACCCTGGCACCCTCGCAAACATCACTGTTCCTAACTTGGAGAACTTCAGTTCTAGTTCAGCAGCACGAACAAAGGAAGCAAACAGGGATGATGAATAAAAGAAGCAAAAGGAAGAAAATGAACAACCCCCAAGGCTAGATACACTGCTTTGATAGCGCTGTGATTGTAACAATTCTTTCAAATATCCATTAATTAGTTAGCCTCAATTTGCAAGTGCTTAAGGCATTCATACATCTTTTTAGACCACCATTCTTGTCTGTAAAAGTTGCCTGCAAAGAAAACTTTAAAAAATAAAGTTGAAAATATCCCCAAATCACATACCAGCTTTGCCTGATGGGCAGAAGCAGAGGAGTTATTTATACCACCCATGCCGTGCTTTTTTAAGATTTCTTTATAAAATTAATTGCTTCTAAAACTTAAACAAATTCTTGAGCAAGAAATCTATATATATTAATGTTTTAAATTAAATTTTTTATTTCTGAAGATCAAAATGGTTTTTTGAACTCTTAGCGGTCTGTTTCTGAGGCTACATATATCTGACAAAAAGTACTCTTTCTTTCCTTTGGATTTTCAAATTCTTGATTCTTAGGAGAAGAATGAGAAAAGGCAAAGAATGAGGAAAATGTTTTATATGCCTGTTGTTTTCTACTACTACTTTGAAAGCATTATACATGTATATTCATTACAGGAATTTGTTCTGAACAGAGTAAAATCTGTCTTACAAATAGTGCTTTTCTTGTTTTTTCTAACTATGCCTACTTAGGGCACCAAGTTTAAATTCTGATGAAAATTAACTAAAGAATCATATACCATGTAATTCTGTAACTGTATTGAAACATTTTCCACATCTAGCTTTTTGACAATCATTGCACAATTAAGTACTTCTAGATCAGTCTGTAAGCGACTCCTGGATTTGTCTAATGAGAGTTATCAATGCAAACTCAATGAATAAAGTTTATTTCTTTCTGTACCTTAATTTTCCAATAATTAATCTTCTGTTATTGCAGCTTGGTAGTCTATTATACAAATCATATTTCATTTAACTCCCCTGAAATCTCTCACAGAACGTAGTTTCCACCAGACCTATTAATATAAACCTTTGCTTGTAGCAGTCACACAGGCAACTGGGGATGTTAAGAGTTCAAAAATTTAATTCTTATTTACAGTAGCATGGCCCAGTTTCTTTTAGGTTCCAAGTGTCCTTTCTGATTTAGAATAGCCTTCTCCTCTTTAAGCTTAAATTGGCCCTTTATTTTGCACTGTACCTAACAGAACTTCGCACTGTACCAAACAGATCCCTTTAACTAGCATGATTACTCTTTGTATAGGAATGAGGAAGAATATTTATTTCTGTAGAGGGGAAAACCTCTATCTACATTACAGGATATAATATAGCAAACAAAAGTTGGCAATCACCTTTCTAAATAAATAAATGTCATTGTGTCAGTTATCTCTTAAATGCTATTAAACCCCTAATGTGTAAACCTTTCCCCTTCAAATGCAAAAGCACTAGAGCTAGAGTGGGGAAAAAAAAAAAAAAAGTCAGCAGAAATGGGGTATTTGATACGGCTTGTTGCAATTGGTTTATCTGGAGCTTTCCTGAAGTCCATGCAGATCATGCAGTTTATTCCAGCAACAGTAGCTGACAGAGTGGTTTGCATTCGGTGCACTTTCTCCTTTCAATAGCATTCTCTTCTGCAATTTGAATCATTACAGAATCTAGTTATGGGTTTAGCAAAAGGTCTATTACTTTAATAGAAAGAATGGCCCAAAGGGAAGCTCATTCTAGCATAACTATGCCTGACAAAGATAACTAATGTATATCCCAACATATAATGTACTTCCTACAACACTTGCATTTTATTAAAAAAATAATACAAAGAACTTCACACAAAAAAATACTCCAAAAAAATTTGTTCTAAATAATAATTCAATATTTTCTATCTTTACATGCAGAGAAGTCCAAAGTAAGGCCCAAAACATCATATAACCTATAGCTAACTATGACTGGTAAAAATCTGGATACATACACTTCCCTAACAAGCATCCACACTCTCAATGCCCAATTTACATGGAAGGTTTTAGAGTATAGACTGCTGACATCAAAAAGGTACAGCAAGCAAAAAGTATAGATGTAGGTACGAACGCTTAGCAATAACGGAAGCTAGACCGATCCCAAAATACCCAACCTCCCCCCCATCTTCAGTCATAGAGAGGAAAAATGAGCAAATACAAAAAGGCTTCTCTGCAAAAGACCAGAGAGCAAGACGCAATGATCCAGCTGAGCTGAGACAGCCATACATGCCCACCAAGAGAGGCAGTCAGCCTCTCACTGCTAGGCAGATGATTCTGAACATTCTTTTACACGAGCCTCGACGTCCACCCTCCTTCCCTTGAGATCATACACTTATGCATGCTGGGTATTCTTCAGCTTCAGGGTGGTTCTTGGCTTTGACTAGTTTGGATGTTATGCTTATCACGCAGTTATCTTCTTCCAGCCTACATCCACTTATAGACCATGTTATTCCAAACTTACCCAGGAACAAAGAAAGAACAAAGAAAGAAACCACCCACTCTTCTCTTTAAAAACCAAATTTTACTACACAGAACATTACTAGCACCTCATTTAATGGTATAAATGCCAACACCCCATATATCAGGAAATGCAATGACTCATTATGTGACACAAGATATGCTACACAAGAGGCCATCATCAAAGGTCACATAAGTTCATAAACAGAGCCAAATATGGAGGTTACAATCCACAATATATAAATACATTGATACAATCACATTGTATTGGGTGATTAACTACTGACAGAAACTTGCTTTTCCCATGACAACTGAAAGACTACAGAGAAGTCATCATATGTCCCTTCAGGAAAAAAATTTGCTGCTTGAGCAGTACAGAGACCTGTAACTACATTTACTAACACAAAGTACACTTAAGGTTTTTTGTTTTACAAAGAAGCAGAATTTAGTAGCTTTTTCAAAACTTAACACATTTGGATTCATTTTTCATTTAAAAAATTAACTTTTCAATATGTCAAAACAATTTTGGAAGATATTATCATAAAAAAATTGTTACATTCTCTAAAAAGAGCCTATCGGGTCTCAGCATACAAGACAACACTACTAACTGACATGATCCTCTGAAGTCAAGGTTACAATTAAAAAAAAGTTTCCTACAAAAAAAGACTGAGCATACTATTGTTTGGGATGCTTAACACTAGAGAAATAAAGCTAACACCCTACTTAATATTGTCCTTATTTAATAAATATTTTTGTTTTAGACACATCAAAAATAGTATCTCATGAAAATAGGATTTCTCTAAATTGTGAAGTAATACTGATTTTTCCACAGGAATATAAAAGCTGCATGAAAATCCTCTAGAGCACCACAGTGCCACTAATAGCTCTGAGCCCAAAAGACAGTCTGGAAGAGAAGCAATCATGTAACGTCTCAGACCAATTTTTTCCTCAGGTTTTATTTTTCTTTGCAGTTTAACAGTCAATGGGAAAACAAGTTGAAATTTATCATACAATAATGATTCCTAATATGTTAAAAACTTGTGCTTTTATCACTCTTTAAAAGTATAATCCACTAGCAAATTGCCACAGAAGCAACAAATCTATGGTTTTGCTAAAAAGCCACGCACACCTCCACATATACTCCACCTCACCCATCTTCTCCTAAAGAACAAGACTGTCAACAAAAACATTGGTTTTCCCAGAATTCTTCCTATGGTCCTTTATCATATACATTCCCATCATGTCACTGTAATGTGACCTTTCTAATTTAAATTACAGCTTCAGTGCTGTCCTCAAACAAAAAGTCACAGGATAAAAATGAATTCATTACATCTACTTTGTTAAATACTGTATTAGCAGAGCAGAACCTCTTTCAAGAGCCAAGAGTTCATTTTTGGTTGGCAAAGGAGGAAGTAATCTTCAGTGAAACTAATCCTATGGGAAGGTAAGCGAATCTTAAAAAGCAAACTCCAAGTACTTTTTTTCATTCACAGGAAAGCATCTGTCAGGCAGCTCCCCAGTTTTCACGTCCTTGTCTGCAGCTATAGCTCCAATAATTCACTTCCTTTTAAAGTTGCTCCATTTCTTTCTGATTTTATACCACAGTCTCCAAACCAACTGCTGTACAGATACAGCTCGCTTTCCTGGCAGGACTTTGTACCCAGGCTCACATGCCTAAGTAACTTTGGAAATCACTGTCACAAACCCTTATCAAAAAGAGGCCAAGGGCAACGACCTCAATGTAGCTTTGGCAGGCGCGTTGCTGAAGTGCAGCCCTGTTCTCCTAACCAGCTTAAGTTCTTGATATACATGCATGACTTCAGAATCAAGCTGAGCAAGGTGGTATGAAAAATCTCACGAAGTACCTCCAAAACTGATTTACCAGAAGAAGATCGGGATGAATTCAAGGACAGAGAAGCACCTGCACACAGGAGAACCCTTCTGTTTAGTCCCTTCTGCCTACCAGATAGACACAGCACAACTGCAGCGCAGCAACAGAAAGCTGCGTGATAGGTTTCAGAAAGACTGAACATTCTATTTAAAAAAAAAAAAATCCAGAAATAATTCTTAATTTCCAAACAGGACACGACTATTCATATCGTATATATTGGAAACACAGAAAACCTTTTAATAAAGCAGTAATGGACTGTACTTGTGTTTACTGGAAAGCCATTGTTCCTGTCCAGACTGTAAGCCCCAGAAATACATGCCTAGTTTTCACTAAAACTTGTGTCATGTCTTACAAAAAGGTATTTATTTCACTATAAGCAGGACCACATTTGGTTTTTTGAACTGACATATCGCATTTCTAAATGCAATTCTCATGGCATTCAGACCTCCATAACCTTAAATGAAGGTTTTTGTGGACAAAATATAAGAGCTTTCTTACACCAAGCAACATAAATAACAATCAAAATTAGTATTTTTCCTACAATTAGGAAACTCAGAAGAATGGTTAGACAGACCACATATTGAAACTGCAATGGGTTAAACAACAGAATCCAAGAACACTGAGATACATCATCACAGCTAAGATTCCTTAAATACTATGGAACCAAGTAACCTGAGGACAAGCCAGTATAAAGTCCCTATTACATTCACAACTTCAGTAAGCAAATAGTTCCCACGCAGGAACATCCTCACTTCACTGCTGGATTAAAAGAACATTCCTGACTCCATTTAAAAAGAAGTAATGCCTAAAATTGTTGGCACAGAGATAGCATTCTAAAACTAGGCCATATGAATGTCACTTCATTGTTGTTACTGAAAGAAAAAAGATCAACTACAATAAAACCTTAGCCAGCACTGCAACATTATGCCAGCCAAGCAAGCCCTTAACCAGACCCATGGAGCTTTGCTGCCTCTCTGCTACACAATTAAACACTCTCTGCAGATGCTTATTTTTATGCACGTGGAAATGCATGCAAGCACACTCACTCCTTTTCTGACATCCTTCAGCATGTAAAAATTTTAAGTTGTGATATAAACCATAAAAAGTAGCATTTGCACCTAAAAAATTAATGAAAACACAGTAAAAACTTTTCTCCAGTAGTTTCTTAGCATATGAATGTTTACTGAATTTACAAACACGTCCTCAACATAAATATTGTGTAATTCCTTGCTCTGCGCATACTGCATCACTTGATTAGAAAATGTTTTAGGAACAAAGCAAATGGCTTGCCCACTTCAGCTCAACTCACTAAGGTATGCATGTGAATCACAATCCTTGGAGCCGGTACAGGCTGCACAGAGGGCTCTGCTCCTGGCCAGTCTGCACCGCGCACCATCAGAATGAGACTCTCGCACGCCCACAGAGTAAACATGCAACTTTGCTGGAATCACAGCCATTTTCACAAATGGAGTCAAAATCCTGGAAAAGTGAAATAAACCCCAGATATCTCACTGGAGCACACAGAAAATTGGTTCGTTGGTAGATGATCCAAGTGCCACTTCCCGATGAAGGAGTCAGGAAGATCTTACTCTGTCGTGCTTACATAACAGAGGGCATAAAGGAGAAAAGATAGCACGATATATAACCTCTTCTCAGACACCCTTTTTTATTTTTATTACTCTCTATCTTGTTATTATTATTGCTCTATCTTGTTACAGCTGACAATTATCTAGTGTAGAAGCTGCAATTTATCTCCTTATCTATACAATTATATATCTAGTTGCAGACTAAATTTATCATAACTGATTGTATCCTATGATTTACTTCCATTTGGAAACAATACACATGAATAAACATTAAGGATTTTTAATCACTTTCATACAGCAGCTTCAACTTCTACTATAAAATACTAGAAAAATCCTTCTGGTTATGTCTACTGCAGCAAGAATGTAAATAACTACGAAGTACAATTACAAGGTTGCAAAACGCAAATTAAACAAACTAAAAAGCAAAACCCATAAGGATGGGTCAAGGATACCTTATGCATCCCTTGAACTTGTAAGACAGTAGCCTAGAAGTAATCAGTCCAAAACAAGAATTACAGCAGTTAATAAAAAAAGCAAATCAAGTCTGAATGAGCTATTAGGACAAACTAAGTATCTGCATACTCTCCTAGCACTGATTAACACACTGTACAATATATACCTCCACATTTAAACTCTTCTCATTTTTACAAATACAAGAAACTTAAGACATACGAAATACTCAGCTGACGTTCAATTACGTCACCTTTATCACCTCCTGGAGTCCTGTCATGAAGTTGCTGTGCTTACGTTAGCAAAGCCTTCTACACAGTGCACGGCAGTGCCCGGCCCGAGACCCTGCATTGAAGCATGTGTGAAGGGGTGAAGTGAGGACAGATGGGTTGTCTGAACCAAGAGCAGCATCCTTGCTTTGCTGGTTCAATTCAGACAAGGAATCCTCCTAGAAACTCTCATTTCAGGCCATTTAGAAGATCAAAGTGGGCAGCTTTTGTAGGCATAATAATAGGTTTGAGGCACAAAAATAATGCCGCCCCTGTAAAATACAGTCCAAGGGTGACCGATTTGCTTCAAGGGAGCATTTGGAGCTTGACAGAACTAAGCCATAGTGTCAGCATCTGGTAACTCCGCAGAGATGAGCATCTACTTGTCCCCTCTCTCGGACAGCAAAGGGTGCAAAGAACTTTACCAGACTGAAACAACTGCAGCCTAAGGAAACAAAATAATAAATATACACATACAAAATCTTACATGAGAACTAAGAAGCAGAGCGCTCTCAGACTGGCTACGCCAAGTTGCACCAGCACGCAGGACCACAAAAATCCTGATTTTTAAAGGGCAATTTCACACGGCAGCACGCNAAGATCTCTGCTACGCTGCTGTGGTTCCCGGTGCAGCAACATACTTACTGCTGCTGCCGCTCCAGGATTTCAGCAGAGACTTAATGCTGATCTCGAAGAAGAGGGAGTCCTGCAGGCTGAGCATGGTGCGGGCAGGGCGGAGCGGGGCGCCGGCCGCGCCGCC
>VZRF01013954.1:184084-228039 GCA_013396875.1 Vireo altiloquus
CCTCGCCCGCCGGGCCCCGCCCCGGGGCCGCCCCGCCGCAGGGCCCCCCCGGCGCGCCGCGGGGGCTGCGCGTGTTCCCGCCTCCGGCATGTACCCGCGCTCCTCCCGAGGGATGCTCCCAGCCCACACAGGCACAGCGACGGAGCTACCGAGCCCCTGGCAGCCGAACGAAGCGACTCCTTGCATCTACAACCAAAAGGGGCTATAAAAGGCTGATTGTGCTTTACCGAGTTTTAAATAAACTTCCAACCGATCTGTTAAAATCGTGATGAATTAAATAAACTGCCCAGCGTTGCTCTGCACAGTGCCAAAAACCAAACAAGACTTTTTACGCTAGAAGATTAGCAAAATCAAAAAGGGGTGGGAAGGGACGGAAAATAACAAATGTGAAAAACAGAATCACAGAGGAGGGCAGGAAAGCCGTAAGTATTCCCAGGGTGGATGCCTGCAAGAGCACTACAGCCAATTTAGAGGTCTGACACCTCTAGCCAGTTCGGGATGTACCATCCCCAGAAGTGTTCAAGGCCAGGCTGGATGAAGCTCCGAACAACCTGGTGTAGTGAAGGTGTCCCTGCTATTGCTGGAACTAGACTATCTTTAAGGCCCCTTCCAACCCAAATCATATTATGATGCTACTAGGTCTCTGGAGTTTGGCTGGTGGTGTTTTTTCCCTTATTGTCTTTTAAAGGACTTGAGCTGTTTGGGGGTTTGTTCGGTTTGGGTTTTTTTCTCAGTGTCTTCTAAAGGACTTGATACAACTCTGGTATTTCTGATAGTTTATCCACTATCATCTCAAATGCCACAATGGAAAGTCTCTTAGAAGTGATGGTTCTGGATTCCTAGGGATGCAATCCAACACTGCCTTAGGTAGCACTAAGGCTTTAACGTCATTCTTTTGGGATAAAGCAAGACTCTACCAATAACCTTTGCCCACTTCAGCACCGGGTAAAGCAGTTTGAAAAAAGCCTCCTTCACACTGTCCACATCACTAGATACAACCAAGAAGTGGTGGCTCTCTGTCAGCTTGAGGTGCCATCTTTACACAGATCAAAACACATATGAAAGAGTCTCAAAATTTTATTGGACAATTCAAAAATTTTGGAAAGATTTCTATATACTGACAGGAAGAAATGACATGGAGAAAGTAATGCTTGTTTCCATAACTGCCACCAAATTACATGTGTAATACTACCCTTGGGTCAAGTAACAGAAACTGAGAGAACTGGATGCTGAGATGATTGTAGCAGTGGCTGCCAACAGCAGTTTAATTAGGTCTACTTAAATTAAATTATAACTTGACCCACACCATACAGATGAACCAAAAAATCATGTGGATCCAAGGTAGCTGATTAACTAGATCAGCTTTAAGGTGATTTTTCAAAAATCCAGTTTCAAAACTGTTGCCCATACTGTACCAGGAGTAAATAAGCCACGAGGGGAAAATAATACCTGTGTCCTCAGATAAATTGGAATTATATGAGGTTGTAGGTTTTATTTCTGGTTTTGGTTTTGTTTGTTTGGGGCTTTTTTAATCTATATCCCCCACTCCAAAAAGACAAAATAATTATCAATTAACAGAGAGATAACATAAACCTGTTGATGTAAAACTAAGCGGTTCTATGTGACAGGTCTAACACAGCAGTGCAAGGACACTGGAGAAAGAGTGGGACAAACCTGTCACTGCATTAGGCAGGTTAAAGCACGAGCTGCTGTCAGTCAGGAGATGAAGTTTTATTAAAAGAGAGACTAGCAATATCGTTCAGTTTTCATAGATTAAAAATAATCCAAATTCCCCATGCAAAAATTATTTTTCTAGAGTAAGATACTAAATTGCTACCTATATCCAAATAGTACTTTTTTCTTCCCAAACAGGGTACAGAACATGCATCCACTGAGTAACTCTTTGGGACTTTGCATCAAAGTTTCTTTCATAAGTCTGTTTCAGGTAGTACTGCCCACGTAGTAGGTAGGATTACCTCATATTCCTTTTCATTGCTCCTTTTATGAATACACTCAAAGTTACACTCCAAGCATTCCTTTTTCCTCTTACTAAATAAGATATAACAGAGGTTGTATTTTGTTATGAGTAGGATATAAAGGTCAGATTTTGGAACTGGCTGATGAATTTCACCACTAATTTGAAAGACTGTATTAATTATGGTTGGTCTCCGACTGCCTTTAACACTGGGCTACAGAGACTTCTTCAAAGGACCCGTTGTTAACAGTGTGCATTCCAAAATCATGAGCCAACTCTCTCAGCACCTCAAAAATAATGACTTCTTAAAATACACTTTGGGTTCTTTGTAATTGCCCTTCCCCCCCCCCAGTTTTTATTCTTTAAGTTATTAGTGCCAGAAACTTACTAAAAAACAATCATCCCAGAAATCCCAGGAGATATAGTAAAACCTACAGAAATACTAATCTCTATGTTCCACCTTCTGGAGTCCTGTTAAGAACACTTTCAACAGAGAAGTTGTCAGTATTTCTGTAGTGTTTCAAAATAAAATGATTAGGAAATCGTTTTCAAAATTTGCATTTATTTATGACATTGAGCTTGTTTGGCCAAGCAAGTTACACAACCTTCCACCACGGCATCTTAGATTTTGTAGCACTGTTATTTATTCATAGTATCAACTAATGAATACCATCAATTGGGTTCCCTCAAGGATACTAGCAATTACTTTTAAATGATTAATAGAAAATATTAGCCCATTAACAATTTTTAAGAATTGTATATACCAAGAATATAAGCTTTTCCTTCTAGAGATTTCAGTAGATGCATTGAAGACTAGGAATACATAATATTAGGAACAAAAATATTTTGAAAAGAAAAATGTTCTTTTAATACTACATGAGAATGTATGCTGTCATACATACATGCACAGACAATAGCAACTTCGATTAAATGAACATCACTAATTTATTAGATTTAAAAATGGTTTATGGCAAATATTTTCATACCTCTCCCCCCCTTCCCCCAAGAAAGGAGAAAACAAATTATCAGTCCAAGTCCATTTAACAAGTGGAGTAATGAGTCCATCAGTATCTTAGACCTATCATACAAGCATCAGTGTCATAAGAGTTATCTTATTGTACAACTCTGCACAAACCTTGTAACAACATTTCTTCTTCCTCACAGCCCAATTTAACTGCTTTTATAACCAAAGGCGTATGTATAACAATGACTGCCGTATCAGACTTGTTGGGTATTGGTTTTCCTTTGAAATGAGTTAATGAAACAATCTACCAAGTACTAGAATAAACAGAAGATTTCAGTATAAAGCACAAAGTTTAAAATGTAACCTTTTAAACAAGAACAGTAGAAGCAGGAAAGAAAGACTATGGATCACAAGCCTCTGAACCTTGGACAAGCACAGACAAGGCTAATTCATTGAGAAGAACCCAACAAAACTCATTGTGCAGAGTTACAAGGTATCAACATCTGTATTTCTAGAACTGTGTTAGAAAAATGTCATTTACAGCATGGATTTTTTCCAGTTCCTCATTCTCAGAGAGGAAAATGAAACAGTCTTCTGGAAAGTACACTGTGTTTAAAACTGAGAGCGATATGTATGACCACTATAAATACCTATCACTTTGAGTACTTATAAGAGAAGTCTTCCATAAGATTAATATTTTACTGTTTTAGATAAAATGAAAAATTAAGCACATGCATTTAAATATAAGCAAACAGCTTTGATCTGGAGCTGGTTGATGTAAGAAAAAAATCCAAAAAAGAAAATATGAAATTGAGGATTTGTGCATACTTTTATTAATAGACTAAACATTACACAATTCCAAAAATACACAGCTTATATACTGATCCCAGTATTTGCGTACCTTTTGATTCTGAATCAATTTCACTTCTAAAGGGAGCAGACTACTGTAAAATCTGTCTTTGATACTTTCTCAAGAGTCAGGGTGAGGTATGCACGAATAAGCACTCAGGTATCAGTAAGCTCTTAAAAGAACATGACAAGAATCGGACTGTAGGCGCCGTAAAGCAGAAGTGCTCAATCTGCAGATGCACGCTGTTTGTCCTCTACTAAAATGATTAATCCAAGTGTCCAGCCCACACCATGCTTTCTGCTCTTTCTCATGCTTTCTACTTTCTGCACAGATATGAAAAACTCTTAGTAAAGAGGATGGCTAGAAGCAAATTGCTCAAGCTGCTTCAGTGACCTAAGTCAGCAGACTCCAGGCTGCAAATAGACCGATACATCACAAGATCCACGCACTGTGAGCCCAGCTGCTCCAGGAAGTATTAGACTGTCCATTTATGGTACCATTCATCCATAGCATGCTTGACCTGCACAAGCAAAGTCCATTCAGCACTTCAACACACACCTTTTAGATGGATATTCAGTATGTGTACAGTAAGCCCAGTCACACGACAGGTAAGATCTGCCTTGAGCTTTTTAATATCTAGAGAACCCAAACAGTTTAAGAGATCAAAAACTATTGCACTGTACATAGTACATATAACAGAACTTTTCTTTATTTGTAGAATTAGGTATTTAATAAAACCATGTCTAAAAGGATCATTATACATAGTAGGATCAATACATGTATCACAAATGTGTATGCACAGCTTTGCTTTAATTCAAGTAACATCATGCCATTTTCTAGGAGCTGCCCAGAGACATTTGCTGGCAACTATTTTGAACAATGTACATAAAGTAAGTGCCATATGCATAATAACTGCTGCTTTAGTAACTGCCAGAGATGTGGCCTGTGGCAAACACTGATATGCAAGACCAAAAAAAATTAATAGGATTCACACAATGTTGTTTTTCTTCACCTCTACAGACTGAAAAGGTAAGGGGGGTTTCATGACTGAAGATACTGCTGCATATATTATCTTAAAAGAGCAATATTTAACTCCAAAAAGTTTGCTTTTAAATGACAAAGAAATAACACTTTATAAGTCATTAATTTGTGTTTCACAGGGAGCATTACAGATTTTTAGCTTCATTTTCTTTTCCCCCCTTCATTTGAAGTGTTATTCCCCAGTTCTACAATAGTTGCATTTCTCTAGGAGCATATTCATAACACACTACTTCCCTCCCTCAAACCCTCAGTGCAGCTCTTGCTTTTTTCTACTGGGATGGCTGAGAACAGAATATGATTTTTCTACTTATCCCTCTACAAAATAATTTAGATTATTTTGAACAAATCATTCTGGCATTAACACTCAATTTAAAAACCACAGGTAAAGGCATTTTCAGTTACAAAAAACATGCACCTACTCTTGCTTCCAGAAGTGTCTTTACATCTTTCAGATCTACTACCTTAATCTTCAGGATGATACAGACTGACAGAAAATTCATACATGCAAAGAACTTCAAATGATATTTCTCATTTAAAGGAAATGAACTTTCCAGCTAGTTCTGGAAGGACACTGAAGATGCACAGCTTTCTTGCAGAACACAGTCTTTGAGTAAGATCAAAGAGGCTACAGTTAAATATTAACTTTTCACTAAGTTAACAATACCTAGATTGAATAGTAAGTCTGCAAGAAAAGAAAAAGAGAGAAAGAATCCTCCACAACCTTTAAGAAAGTAATTAAAATAATTTTCAAGTTAGTTTAACAACAGCCTTAAGTATTTTGTAAGAATTTATACTAAACGGATATCCAGCCCTTCCAGAAAATCTAGCTATCCAGATCAGCGAATATCGTAAGACTAGAAGGAAACAAATCAGTACTAAAAAGGTGAAACATTTCAAAAACCGCAACAGGCCATTCTGAGACGATATTTAATCAATCTCCCTCCAAGAGCAAATGAGACAGGGAAAGTGATACACAAGCCTAAAGCTGCTGCCATATCTTGTAAGTCTGACAAATCCACATTTCTCAATTGTCACAAGCAGCCCTGTAATTAAAATTCTAGAAAACACAGTGATTTACGCCCTTCTCAGATACCAAATTTCAATCTTCAATGACTGTAAATAAAACTTATAGATATAAAGCTAGATACAAACTAGGATGGTTCTATGTCAGACAATTTGAAATAAAAGCCTTAAGGTTCCATTCTGTACCATGTCAGCCTCCTCACTGTGCTTCAGCATTAACATACCAATGCTCTGGGTTTGGGGAACCAGCCCTTAGTTTTCACCAACCTTTTAAATGGAACCTGGAAATAGTTATGGAGCTACACAGAAAATCCCTGCTTAGTTGCTGGGTGTTTAAATGGATAGAGTAAGGAAAGGCTTAACTCTGTTACCCTACAAGGCCTCAAGACAACTGCTACAAATCAGTTATGTTTCTATTTTTGTTGTTCCTCCCAAGCTGCTGGATGTCTGTGCCACTTTTACGGGAAACATCATATTCACATTATGCAAGGATCAGTCATTCTATCCCTATAGAGAGCACAGGGGAAAAAAAAAAAAACACTGAGAGTTTCATGATTCATCTGGGAAAACTTTAAAGAAGAAAAAGTTTAAGAAAAAAGTTACCTATAGGGATAAACTCAGCACAGAAGCCACAATCTGTTAAGCCTCATGAGTGCAATAGTACTTGGGCAGAAAATATTCTCAGATGCAGATTACCACTAAACTCACAGAGCAGCTGAAGATCCTCGTGTATGTGCTCACCCTGTGCCCAGAGGTGAATTCCTGCCTTCCTCTCTCTGCCATAAACAAAGCTGAATGTTTGCCCCTGAGCCACTGTCACTGCAGTCCATTCCTGTTCATACATCAAAGTACTGTAGAGCCCAGCAAAATGCAGACATATGTCCAGCCACCTCTGTCACAGGGCACTAATATCAGGCAGAGGGATGAGGAATGGCACAGTTACAAGAGGGAAGTGCTACAAGTGTCTCTGTAAAACCTCCTCAGAATCATAAGCCTACCAACTTACTCCACCATGGTTTAAATCCCTATGTAGGTGGCAGTTCTGCACACATAGTATAAGGACTTGTCCTTGGACAGTTGTACTTAACAATCAGGAAAAGGAAAGCAAGAAGGGGCAAGGCATGGATAGCAAATTTACTCTTGAGGTTTCAACTCCTGAAATTGCCTTTCCTGATGTTTCAGTTACAGAGAGCAGGGGCATATGGAGCTCCACCACCCAGTATCAGAAATAAATGTAGTAATTACATTAACATGGCACTCTTCACAGTAGAGCCAAACTAGCATATTTCTTCACTCCAAAGCCAGCAAATATTTACAGTGCCTTTTTTAGTGCTTTAGTTACCAGGATTTAAACAGTGTTTTTAATGTGCTTTTAACGTGCTTCTAATGCTGAATTTTGCAGATTTCCCATCTCTGTGAAACAACAGATATTCTTGTAGAAACAAAATAGATATGCTTTGAAGATTTAAAAAGGTAATTAAAAGGTTAAATACACATTGCTTTGCAGATCAGAAATAACAGCATTCATACGAGTGTCATTTCTGAACCTTTATCTTAAGCAAGCATGCTGTTACACTAAAGAAAAGCAAGAAAAGAAATACAAAAATCAGAAAGGGAGAGAACCAGAAGTAGTAACAAACCCAAGGGCAGCTAAATGCCAGTTAGATACTAAACACCTAACACACACTAAAACTTTACAAGGCCACATTTGCCTGGAAGTTGTGCAAATAGCCCACAACAAAAAGTTCCTTAAAGTGCCCTAGCTGGGCTGTTACGAAACAGCCTCTGCCAGCAGCTGCACACGGGGCAGCAGCTGCGAAGCCCAGCACTCCACCTGAACCACAGCAGGCAGCTCTGCATCCACACACCTGCATCCAGCACAGCACATGAAACAAAGGGACAGTGTCATGCCATTGCAAGCCCTACTAATTAATGAAAAATGAAGAACTGAAATCAGGTGGTAAAAACATGTTCACATAAAATGGACAATATGCCACATAATATAATAATAATATTATAATATAATAAATATAATACAATATAATGCTTTTTCTATTCGTTCAACTGTCTCTCTCTATTTGTCAGTCTTATTATCTATTGAAAGAGCATTTGCATACTGCTCATTTCTCCCAGTAACTGATAGGAATATGTTAGTTATCCAAATGTACAACGTACCTATAAACGTCTTCCTCAACATCTGGGCAAATTAACCTACTCTGTTCTGCATGGCTCCTTGCATGAAACAGGAATTTATGGAAACCCCAGCCAACAAATAAAATAAAATAAAAACTCTAGTTTTATTTAAACAACATACCAGATAGATACAGCATTTTTATAAAAGTTTTCAGTTTCTTTTATACGTATTACTTATTGGTTTTCCTGTTTTAAGTTAAAAAATACTTTGAAATAAAAAACATCCTTCCTTCAGCAAGTCATCCTCTCAAAGAGGTAACTGAGACAAAGCTCACACCAGTGCATTTTTAAGAGGTGCCAAATGATGCCAGACAGTTTTGAGTCAGTCTCTAACACAACTATGCAACAATGCAATAATCAACTGATGTAAGAGTACCTGAAGCTTATACTGCCATACTGGTCTTGTCAATGAGCATTGAAAGTCTCCCAAGCAAGCAGGGTCCACAACATGCCTGTCACTACAGAACTCATTGGTACTAATCAGTTAAAGAACTATTATTATTTATGTAGTATCTCCCTATGAGGCATATTGCACAGCTCATGAAGTGAGGATACACCAAGTCCTCAACATCCAGAGCATGTCATGAGAAACTGCTGCAGACAGAAACTTCATCTCTTCAGAAGTTACCAGCGCTAAAGTTATACGTCTTTCTCAAAGTTTTACCCATCTCTTCAAAATAGTAGTGCATTTGGATTTCTCACAACAAAATCTTTCTTTTATAAATAAATACAAATGTCAAAAATTTATAAGCATGAGTAAAGAACCCTCGTGTCTGGGAGGGTAGGTCTTTGCTTGACAGGACTTTTTAGAATTTGGCTGGAGAACAAGAAGATGCATGTCAAGTAAAACAACCAACGCCACTAACACCACTTCACAAATCACAGCTATTCTTCAATAGCATTTACTATCTGAGAGTAAATTCTTACTTCAAGAGCAACTCGAGGCTATTCAGTGCTAAGTTAGAGACACAAAGAATGACATTTACTGAAAGTGGAAAGGCTTTCCAAAGTAGCTCTTGATTAAGAGGAAGTAGTTGAAACTCTTTTTCCCTCAGTTTGGATCCACATAATACAGGAACATATACAGATAGAACTCACAGACTAAGAACCATCCTGTTATTGAAGAGCTTAGAACAAAAGTAACTAGAAACATAGAAGTTTACAAACCAAGACATGAAACAGTTAACAAATGCAGCCAACAGAAACTACCAACAGTCATCAAGAATAACAATTACTGAAAAATGTCATATCTGACACTTCCACTTGCAATACACATTTTCATTAGAAAAAGAAAACCACCCCTAAAGGAGATTAAGAATCATCTGATCACCTACAAACTAAAACGTTTCCTTTGAAACACAGACTTCTTTTTCAAGTGAAAATTAAAAACCTATATAATAATGTTTCTATTCTAATCTTTCTGTAACTTTAATCTGAATTGCTGATATCACAAGTATGGCATCTTCATATACAGTTGCTGAATTAATCCTACTAGTAAATACTAAATTGACCTTTCAAATACATTCTTGAGCATTAGGAGGATATTAGTTGGGATTTTTTAGCCCATAGATCAATATTAATATTTTAAAGGATAACAGAACTTAACTGCAAGGAAAACAGCTCCTTAAAAATAAGCTGATACTTTTATTTTACAAGCTGTCCAGCCCCTTATATAATCTACCTTTGGAGCACTAACAAACACTAATGATAGCAGGGTAAGTTCTAAAATCTGTCCTATGTGCAAGATATTTACAGTATAAATCAAAAAGGAACAACGTGCTAAACTCTTCTCTCCCTCTCAAAACATTATTTTCAAGGCCTGTGGACACCTTAAACACAAAGAATTCAGAAGAATATTTTTATTCTTGTTTTACTAGTATATCATAGATAGACAGTGTTTTACAGTAGCAGATACTGTTTTTGCAACAAGTTTCTCCACATCTGTTGACTTCAGTACTTCACAACTCTCCTTAATCAGCTTTTACAGAATCCCCTGAAAACTTGTTTTTCTGTCTATGTTAAATTTTCTCACACCCCCCACATGCATCATGTCTCTCCCCCTCTCCTTCAAGTATAAAGCATTATTTTGTCCCTCTCACTACTATCTTAAAAATAATTGTAGATTGGAAAGGCCAAGAGATGTTTGTTTTATTTACAATCCTCCCACTAAATTTCATCTGCATTATTTCAAAGAATTATTCCAAAGGTAACATTTCAAAGAATATTTGCAGCTAGATATTGTCCAATTTCACCTTTTATTTTTTTTTTCCCCCTTAATAAACTAGAGATTTTATTTCTTTTTACTTTTCACCTTACAATCTGCAGGACAGAAAGTCAAAAAGAACAGAAAAACAAAGTCCAAACTGCAGGTTTACTGACATTCCTAAATTTGCTGTTGGTTTTTTTTTTTCCACAGTGTTCCAGTTTGCTGACTATCCACTGGTATTGGAAGGAAAGGGGTGTTGCCTCTTGCTTTAGCAAGTTGAATAGTCTCACCAAAGATAGATATGCAACAGGAATACCAAAATTTAATATACAAGACAATTACACAGGTGGAAGGTTACAATCTCCTGTTCACAACACTAAGCCATTACATTGATTCAGCTGTCACATAAAAGCTTACACTAGCATTCTCATGTCTGAGAAAACCTTTTAAGTGCATAATGTCCAGAACATGCATAAAAAGACACCCTGCAAATGCAATGCAAAGATAATCTATTAAGTGACCAATAGCAATAAAGAAATTGGTAAGCTCTCTTCACCATGTGTCAGAGGAAAACAAGTGAATTACTTTCTCACTACATACATATACTCTACACATTTATGTAAATATATCCCACATGAGTAGTTGTTGAGTATGAAGAAATACTTCTAGATCCACCTTTGCTTTGTACTGATACACATCTTGTATGAAGAACTAAATTACAATTACCTCACCACTTGACTGAAGTATATTCACTGTAAATTTCTGCACATATTCTTCAGGTGAAACCCTGAGACAACTACAGCAGAAGTATATTAGATATACAGTCAAGAATGCAATTTTAAAAAATCAGATCTTCAAAAAAATAAAGTAAAAAATTATATTTGAGATGTCTCTTAGAAAATAAAACACAACCATAGTCGATTTTCTGTATTAATAATAAAATAAACAAGTCAGAGGCATATTCTCTTTGCACTTGGGCTTACTTTTAAAAAGACTTGCTGGATCTTATTTCAGTTCTTTATTGACTCCACCTTAAGCTAATGCCTTACTTAAGAAACATTTACCCAATGGCCAATTTATCTGCTTATAAGCAGTAATAATAAAATATATCATCCCTGCACTTAAAATAAAACTCTGGAGAGATGCTTGCTTTTCCATTTGTCTAAAATATTAAAGAGTTCATTTTCCACAAATCAATTAAAACAGAGGATATCCAGAAGGTGACTGCTACTTTTGGTGATGGTAAGACATCTAATGGTGTCCCCACAACTCACCCAAAAGGCCCTTTCAGCAAGTTGATTCCCCTTGCCAATTTATTTCAAAAACTGCCCCAAAAATATGAGAACATTTTCTGTTGGCTTTGTGAAATTAATCAGCTCAGGGAAAAGCCACATCAGAAACCAAGAGGAGATGGGGAAGGCTGCACAGCTGTGAGTGAGACTGCCCTTTTCATTGACGGCAAACTGTTAGATCAGCCTGATCCGCTTGTAAAACTGCACTCAAAAATCAAACCAAAATCTTCTTTCCCTACCTTCTGTTGCAAAGAGCTTCAAGCACAGATTCCAAAGGCCCTAAGGAGAGGTTCATTTATTATTTCTTATAGAAAATATACACAGAACAATTTCCTGGGGCATTACTCAAGCAAAAACAACGTTATCTGCAGTGATAAGAAAACAAGGAGAGAGGGTTAGAGACTTTTATTTATTATTCCAGATCCCAAACAGTATTATGGAGCTGTCTTTAAATGCAAGTGAGCAGAGATTGTGGGTGGAAAGCCATGGCATTTAGTTGCCCACCAAGCCCTCAAGTCTTTTCTAATCAAAACTCTGTACTTGGGTACAGAAACTGACTTTTATTTCACATCACATCACAGGTCATGCTTTGCTGTACAGGGCTGATCAGAGATGCAACAGGGAGCTGAACAGGCCCTGCAGAGCTGCTGGTATTATAGGGACGCAATGCTCACAGGTACTTCCTGTGCCTCCAACCCCTGCTGCCAACCCCCTGAGGCAGCTACAGCTCCGTTACTCATTTCTTTACCCCCAAAGAACACATTCCTGTTGGCATATTTTTGCTCTCCTAGCAGAAGCACTTGAAAGGAAGCAGGTTTTCCATACACAGAAATGACATGGGTGCTATGAATAGTGAGAATACTCACATCACTGATAAAATTAACATCTCTTCTACAGTTCTTGCAGGTTTGACTTAAACAGTTGGCCATTAACATAGTTCTACGAGCTACCCTGCATTGTAACACAACCAAAGCACAGAGCTGTAACAGGAGGGCAAATTTCACACACCACAGGTACAGCTGCCATTTCCCACTTCACACAGGGCAGTTGTGGCATTCCCCTTCTTCAAAGACAATCTAAATCTTCCACGCTCAACTTTGCATGTTTTGTTTGGATTGCAGATTTTTTGAAACAAATGTTTAAAAGTGAGAACATATCAACTCCTAAATGCTACAAAAAATTTTCAAAAACTGCCTGTTCTTTTACTAACCCCTTCTAAGCATTATGATGCATACAGTCATATACAAATACTTCAACAAGCCAGTTGTGGTTTTCTTCCACAATTCTACTAATCTTATACATCTAAAAAGACAGTTCTGAAAAGATTTCTAAAATACACTTGAAACCATTCTGATGGAAACTACATATTTTAAAGGATGTATCAGAGAGCATATATTTGTATGGTCCTATTTTCAGCTCTAAAAAAATTATATACTAAGTATTTTGAAAGGCAATACAATAAATATTTTTATGTTTATGTAACAAACAACAACAAAATTTTTAGGTCAGTTAGATGCAAACCCAACTAGGTGGTATTATAAAAATAATACTTTTATTATTTCAATGCCAGGAATAGGTTTTTTTTGCTTGGTCTGTCTGCTTGAGAACTTCTAAAATATGTTTATACTTAAAAATAATTGTCAGGCTCAGTATTTCACCTAAATTCTCACCAAAACAAAAAATATTCTTAAACAGCAGCAATAAGGAACAAAAAGTAAAATGAAATAAAGAAAAAACTAAACCCCTTTCACTCTCAAATTTAAACATATTAACAGGACAAACCACCTTAGCTTTAAAAATCTATTGAGTAAGTCAACAGCCTCATTATATTAAATTTGGTGGTGCACTAACACCACATCTGCCAACATCATGCAAGTAAACATTAACAATTTTTTTTTTAATAATTCTATTGTTTTGTTACCTGTTTGGTCAGCACCTGCCTCCTGCAGCATACCCAACTGGTAAACACAGTAGTTCTTTTGCTCTATTCCAGCAGAGCAGTTCATTCCATTACCAAGATACAAAAATAGAAATAAGCAGATAATTTAAAGAGGATTCAGCTACTATCTGCTATTGTAAAAGCATGATCCCAGAACAGACTATAAGTCTTCATTTCGTAAATGATGACATCACACTATTAAGCTATATTAGGCACTGCTGATTTCCACAAAATTATTCCTAATAGTCACCATTTGGCACATATTTAATAACCAAGAGAGGAAAATTGATCTTTAACAGTAAGACTAGTGTATTCTATGTTTATTATCCTCATTTGCTTGAGCTATCAACAAAACACTGAACAAAGATGAAGCTATCTGTTTTGTCTGCAAACTTCAATCAGCCTATAGCATTTTCTTTTAACCTGACACAAAGACAATTCTATTTCTTCTGAAATTATAACATTTGGAATAAAATATTATTTAAACTGAGAGCTATGAAGACATGAGAGTAGAGCATAGAAGGAGAATTGATGAGATATACCTACAGAGATTTTAAATTCACAGTGATATCCAACTATAAACTCCAGGGCTGTTGTATAGCATTCCAAATTACATGAGGCTAAAAAACCTTAATGATCAGACACAATGGGCTTCTGGTCAGTTTTCAAGCATATAGGAAGCCTTAAATAACCCACAGCATTAACTTGTTGTAATTGCTGTGCACAGGAACAGCTTGATTAGCAAAACAGAACTGTCCCTGCTTTACTCAGCTGCCCATCTTACTCAACCTGATGCACTGAAAAAAGTGGTTAACATTACAATCAGAAAGGCTAAGAGAAGTCTTTCCAAGGAAATCCTTTTCTCCCACCATCACCACAAGCTTAACTCGCTAAGGCTGTAAGTTCATCACCCAGTAAGATGGATGAATGTCTCCATCTCACACCACTGCAGGTAGACAGGAAAAAAATTGCAGGTAAGGAAAAAAATTTAAAAGCCATACTAATTCTTGAAAATATCCAACCACATAGCAAAGGGCAAAAATTGCATCTGACAGCCAGCAGAATCCAAGACCATAAAGCCTCAAGACTGCACTATTTTAGCTGAAGGCAAAAAGAAAAAAAAGTAAAACTGAATTTTCCATTACCACCCAGCTGTACTATCTGAAAAAGGAACATGAACTAATTCTACTTTCTATTAGCATAATACACTGTAATATTTAGCATCTAACACATAGTAAAAAATTTTTTAAAAAAACAAAACATATAAGCAACCCTACCCATGTTCTTAAGGTTAAAAATTCTCTATACAATATCCATATTCTTACTTGACTTATTTACATATTACGTTTACTAAAAATGTGCAATCTTCATAACACTAAAAAAGGGAAACAAACACTGTTTTGAGACAAAAAAACCTCTTAAAAGGAAAGTCTTTGAAAACTTATGGGACCAGAAAAACAGGGAAAGAAAAGATGACACAAAACTCACACCTTGAACTGCAGTCACAGATCTCTGTGTAGCACACTTCCGTCTAGACAACTTAGTGCCTAATTTTACGTACATTACAGTTTAGAAACTTAAACAGATTCTTATCCCAGAGAGAGAAGGAAAAAAAGTCACACAGGCATGCAAAGACAATAAGAAATCCTGAAATTAAAATCCTGAAAAATTGCTTCCACATAGGTCACTAACAAATGATAATGTGTCAATGATAAAATAGTTCTAAAGCTCAAGACACCATTATCATAGGAACTCTGATAAAATGGCCTTTTATAATCAAATTTGTCAATTTAGCAAAATAATCATGATCTGAAGAAAGAGCTTAGCAATCAGCTTTCACCAGGTTGACAACACAGATACATACAGTAATCAGGATGTAAAACATGTGTCTCCTCGTCTTCATCTATTGTCTGTCCTAATGAAAACAGTCTGACCCGTCTCATCTTCAGTAGCCTCGGAGAGCTTTCACGGGCAGCACTCCCAACATCCAGAACATCTCCAGAAGCAACAGTGGGAACAATTTTTTTCAGGAATTCCATTTTTACATGCCCTCTGTGTTCTCAGCAGTTACACTCCACTTTACAGAGCGTGGCTCCCACATCAACTTCCTTGAGCACAGAGGTGGACTTCTCCTGGTGATGTCATGTTAAACCTGGGTGGTGCCAACAGCAGCGTCAGCCGCCAGCCAGCTGCTCCAAGGCAGATTTTAAAGACATTTAACTGTGCGGACTGATAAGAAAACCAAACACCACCAAGCCTATATATTAACCAACACATGCTAAACTCTGCACGCCAAGGAGACACTATTTAGCACTGCAAAATTTTTAAGCAATAAGAAAATTCACAACACATTTGCAAACTCGTATCTAACAGAGTTCAATAGTTCTTAATTTTCATGAAGTGCACAAAGAGCGTTCATCTGTATTTGAAAGATAACACTTATCATTCAGAAAGTCTAGGCACTTTGTTTGTAAAGCTGGTGTACAACATCACTATTCACATTCTCACATAGTTTTAGCCACTAACTACAGAAATACTAACTTTCATTATATATTAAGTTCTGTTTTGCAGGGACTCTGGTGCTATTTTTACCACTTAAAATATCCGCACCACCTTCCAAAAAACTGCAAGTACAGAAATAACCTGTCTCTTGTCCAAACATCCACTTTATCCCTAGGGCTATTTCTCCATACATGCCTGGTTTAGCTGAGTTTTTTGTTTTTATTTCAGGAAGTTTAAATGTTGTTTTATATTTAGCTTAAAGAAGCCATTAAGAAAGATGTCTTGCATTTGTTGCATTTGAACTTGCAGCAGAAAGTTCAAGGAGAAAAGAAATAAATTAGCATAGAAGAACAATGTTCCTTAAGGCTTTCTACAACTGGGAATACGTACCATTGTTTGATTTGAAGTATTCTTTTATTTACTAGGCTTAGAGTGGAGACAGACAGACACGATACTAGGCAATATTCCCACCTCATCTACGACCAAAGACTGTACACACTGCCCAGAGGAAATACACTAAATACTCACTCCAAATGTCTCAGTGGCAGCCTGCATGCTTCTGTTATTTTTATGAATGCAGCTCAGTGTCCAAGACATTGCTGGATGCATGCAACGCAATCACCCAAGCTACACACGAAGTACAGCACACTTCTATGCATTCCTTAAAAGAAGGTATTTAATCTGAAATTCACTGCTGTTGTTGAACGCCACAACTTGAAAAAGTTGGTACAAGTCCACTAAAGTTGCCACCTAAGACATTTTTCAAGTTCTATGCAGACTGAAAATGTCTCTTCTATTTAATCCTGCATTAAAATTCCCAGATATTCAAGTTACCCTAAATTTCCTTTGTAAATTAATACAGACATCTACACAATTTTTTCCTTAAAAATGAATACAAAATTATGGCCTTATCATAAAAGACATATTGCAAGAATACTACTTCCTGCAGGAAGATCAGCAGAAAATTCTCCCTATAATGATTTTATTCACAGTATTTTTTCCACAATACAAAAAAAAATTACAGAGAAGTGGGTTTATGCATTTTCAGAACAAATAATAAAGATTGTCACAAAGACAATTTGTGATTACAAAAGATCATGAGTCATTACAAGCTCAAACCATCATTTATTCGCAATAGTATTATTTGCTAAAGAATTTCTTTTTTTGCCCTTGAATTCCTGCCACAAATCTACTTTGCAGTTCCTAGCATTTGGGAACAAGACAGAAATTCAGATGCTTCTTTAAGACTCAGAATACTTCCAACCATGCACCTGCCAAACTGCAGCTAGCAGATGGAGCAACCAGATTATTTCACTCTGTACCTATCTTAAACACCCTCTGAAAGGCTCAAACTAGATATCAAAGTGCTCTTAACCACACATGTGAAGTACCTAGTGTATCACTTACCTTAGGGGCACAAGGTGTGACATTTTACACAACATGCAGCATACCAGAGTCATGAATTTAAAAAACAATTAAGTGTTAAAACTACACTTTTTTAAAATGAGAAAACAACAGCCTTTCAAGTAATAGGACACATAAAGAAAACACAAGCAAGTAATGAAAACAACCCTCCATACACATGATCATATTTCAAGATTGAACCTGATAAACTAATAAAGTTTATACAACAAAGATGTATCAGTAGCTTTTGACTCTTAAGAAAAGAACATCAAGGTGTTTTCAACAGAAGTTAGTTGGGGATACATATGCGTATGTTTATATATGTATATGGATGGAGGGAGGTTAACTCCAGGACCTCCATACTTCATTCCATTCTATGAAAACAGCATTTTATAAAACATGAAGGCAAGATGCAAGGCTTATGTTTTTGCCTTGGTATGTTGTAGAAAAGATGTGGCCCTATTTTGAGGGCCTGGTCTACAAATCACTCCGTGTTTATAGATGGATGATCAGAAGGTTTTATTTATAGATAGATAAGTAGATAGATATTAATAAAAAGATGATTGAGAGAGAGAGAGAGAGAGAGATCAGCAGCTTCTACCAGCAGGTCCAGGAGCTGCGATCCTCATCATGTCTCTCTTGTCTGTCCAGCACCAGCATGGAATTCACAACAAGAATAGAGAGGAGATCTTTGATTGGTACAGGCAAACACCTTACCATAAACATTTCTCATATTTACATTCTTTTCTCCTGGGAACTGCAGAAGTTCCCCTTTAGAAATGGAGTTACTATTACAATTGAAGACAGGTTAGAAAGAAATTGCTTTTTCCAGCTTGTCTCTGAAATCTCTCAAAAACCCACTGCCAAGTCATGCCCACAGTATGTCATTTCACATATACTCCTCCCTCATATTTGTTTTTACCATCTTCTCTAACAGTACAATGTACAATTGTGCGTTCTATACAACCCAAGCAAGTTTTACAGATTATCTGTCATATCAGATAAACATATCAGAAGTCTTACAAATGTTTTACCTAAATTTATGTTTAAACAAAAACAAAACAGGATACAAAAAGTCTTATTCAATACATCTTAACACCTTCTTATTCTGGAACCTCTAAATAAATTTTAAAAAATAACAGAAGACAAGGTCTTAGATATAATTGTTATTTGCATTACAGTTAGTTCTTTGATGTCTTTTCAGGTGTATTCCACTTCTGTTACACTCAAAGGATGACCCTGATTTTGAACTGAAGTGCCTGCTGAAGTTATTCAGGCTTCCTCTGCCATGGTTCTTGATGTTTGTATCACTAGCTGTGCAAGATAATATCTGAGCTCTGCACCTCTCACTAATAGGAACCCATTTTGCAGGACTTTGCATCAGAAGGGATTACAAACAGATCACAAAACATGCAGAAGTATAATAGTGGGAGACACGGTGAACGATCACAGCGTAACAGCACTTCTCAGAGCACTCAGTCTCTTTGGGTTAGACCTTTCAGGACACAAACAGCCAAACTGTTTGGCAGGGGTGCATAGAATGCCCCGTCCATGGGAATTCCATTGATGAAGGTGAACCTGCTGATGGAGGAACATCCCCAGAATGAGAAATACTGAAAAAACAAAACACACTCAATGACAGAAAGACCCACGTGAGAGAGAACTACATGCAAGCAACTTGAATTCAGATGTGTAGAGAATTCCTAGAATTAGCAATAGTAACAGTAAGACAATTATAAACCAGACAAGACACTGGGAAGTACAATTTTGGAAGATCGCCTAGAAGCCCTGTAGCCTATCACAAACAACACATCACTTGACAGGTCTCTTCCTAAGCAAGCGTGCATTGCAAACCTGCAGCTTTGTAACACGGAATTTTTCTAGAACTATCCCACCGTGCCAGAGAAACGCCAGCCGAGCCCTACCTGCTGTGGGAGAGAGGGCAAAGGTTTCTTCTACATGTAGCGCGTAAGACGGCAAGAGAGATGCTGGGGTGCTGGAGGGCGGGGGTAAGCGCGGTGCGGCCGGTACCCCCGGGATGGCGCAAGGCACGCCCGCTGAGGGAACACGGCGGCTCTCATGGGAGCCCCGCAGCGCCGCCCCGCGGCCTGAGCCCGCACTGCGCCTGCCACCCTCCTCGTCCTGGTCCCGAGCGGCCGGCCCGCCCCGGCCCACTGCCCTCACACGCGGGCCCGTGGTGAGTCGGGTGCGCCCGTCGGTGCCGCACGCACCGCCCTGGCACAGGAAACAGGAGAACTGCGCCCGATTTCACGGACCCCCACAGAAGGCAACAAATTCAAGGGAGCTTGCTTGGCACGGTGGGAACGTGTTCCAAAATGCAGCCATGTTAAGGAAGCTCCCCTGTCCGCCCATCCGGGAGTCACTCCGCCAGCCACTCTGGCACCACCTGAGCTGGGACGAAGGCCCCTTCCCAGGTATACACCTCACAGTCAGACGACGTTTCCCTCTAAGTTCTATCCCAGCGTTGCCATAGCGGAGTCCCAGACGTCCAGACCCTTAATTTAATCATGGTGCAATAATTAAATCACGAAATAACAGCTTGAGCTGGTGTCTCCGAGCAGGGACCCTGAGCAAAGGAACCTCTGGGCTTCTGTACCCCCGCAGTCAAAGCGCAGGGAAGTCTGCGGTCTCCCAGCTGAGTCCTCAGCTCCTGCCGTGTCTCTGTGTCTCCGAATGTCCCCTGGCTGACTCCACAGGTCCCCTTGCTCTTTGTTGTGCAAAGGGTGGGCAGTTCACGGCATCTTGTCTGGGGCTCCTGGCTCCGTAGAGCTCGACCTGGAGCTGCACACCGAGCCACATGCGAGGCATGTATTCCTCAACAGCCATACTGGCAATAAGGCCATTGGTGCAACCACGGGCAGAGGATGCAGCTGGAGGCGTTCCTGTGCCAGCGAAGGGGAAGGTCACACTGCAAACTCTGGTTGTTTAAAGGTCTTTTCCAACCCAAACGATTTTATGATGTCTCCTTTAGGTAAAAACTGATATGGTGTGGCACATCTCTAGGCATCTATGTGTTTTCTCCCATCTATGTGTTTTCTCAGCAAGAGGACAACGTTAATTGGAGAGAGCAACACACTAAAACGACCCCCAAAAAAACAGCAAAATCCCCTTCCAAAAAAACCACCACCCCACCAACACAAAAATCTATGAAGCAAAAGTATCCCTCCTGCTGGGACATTGGTACTGGAGGCATCACCAAAGGAGTTTCAACAGGAAAGACCCAGCAGTACAGAAAGGGTGCAAGCTTTGCTGTTTGAAAGGGTGAGCGGCACAAGTGATGCAAAGTGGTCCCTGCAACTCTTCAAGAAACTTTAATATTCCTTGAGATTGAAGGTGTTAACTATGCATCCCATACTGAACACAGCATAGAAGACATATTGAACACAGCATTAGTGTGCACCAAATAAACAGGACTATTGTCACCAACTTCCTCATTTCAATCTGGTATCACTGTTTCATGTGGGAGTGAATCTGCAAAGGAAATAGAGCAATTACAAGAACACCCTAATATTTAGGGGAAAAACACATGTATGGGAAGTTTGTTCTTGATTCTTAGAAGACAAATTTGTAAGAATTAGAAATCAAACAGTCCAGCCTGCAGGTATAAATTAACATACTTGTATTAAACTCATGAGAGGTAGTGGGTACTGGACACCCATGTTTCACCTGCTAGGCAAATAGTAGGACACTCAATTTCACAGAAAAGACTGCATGGATAGGGAAAGACAAACTTTCTTCCTCTGTATATGCTGCATTTTTTTGAAATGGCAATCCTTTTTGCTTTAGAACTACAACTGTCACACAGCTCCCTTTTTTTCTTTTAGAAACAAAAATCTGAACAAAGAACATAGCCTAGAAAAACACACACATAGGGAGAAAACAGTGTATTGGTCATATTGCGGAGTAATCTCATCTTTTGGCAATTTGCACTTACCACATGTAAGGACCTAACATATTTAAAGGAATTAACTTTCCATGTCTATTTCAAACTTCTAAATTATATTTAAGAGGCTATCCTTCATGTAACTTACACTTAACTTTACAGTTAATTCCTAAGCTACTTGGCATTAATGGTTTCCTTGGTTCAGTTCAACTAATGTAATTTCACAGAAAGAAACCCAGCCAGGGACAAACCAATGTACAATTTTGGAATAAAATATTTCTATATCAGTGCAAACTTGTTGTAGCTATTATTTTGCATATAAAATACTTTAAAATTAAGCCATTCAACCTTTCTGTAGTTTTTGTTTACTGCTTTTTTAAATGTAAAAATGTAGATAGTTTCAATTATCCCAATGCTTTTCTTAAACACGCCTAGCTATTTCCTGAGAAATGAAAGAAACAAACAACTGTCAGTTTCTGGTAAAGTTTCACTTTTCTTTCAACCACTTCGGTTGTATTTATTTGCTTTACATCGGGGGCTGGAGATCCTTCTGGAGAAAGTTGTGGGGCTTTTTCTTTGGAAGGCTGCAGATTTCTGGGAAAGATTTTTGGGAGAGGTTTTCAGAGTTTGGCTTTGATAATCTAGCATTAGTATGAAAAAAAAATATATGTCAAAATATATCCATCAGCAGTTGAACATAAAACGACTGTAATGTTCACTGAGTGAATACAGTATTATTCTGTTTAATAAAAAAGCCCCAAAATTTTTACCATTTATGCACTAAGTTTTAACTGTTCTTATCTTGAGGTCACATGCAAGAATACAATGTTTTCCTGAACTCATTAGGAGTTCCTGAGGAGATCAAGGTATTGTCTATCCCACAGCTTCTACAATCAGTCAGGATAAGGATCTGGGCTTCCTGTTGCTAACCTCCTGCTTTTTCCACATCCTGATACATTGCACAAGATCTTCCAAACCTATGAATTTCTCGCACTGGCAGATTTTTCTTAAAATAAGAACCTGCAGCAGGACATAACCTGAACCATACCCATTTCCATGCAAGTAGAAAGAGCAAGAGAAGGTATCATGACACAATCCCGTAACAATAGAAGTGGCCAGCTTTTTTTTCCTCATAAAATAATTAAAGTGAATGATGACAACCTTGATGTTGATATCTCTGTATAAAGGACATTAAAATTAGCAACATTATAAAACCAAAGGTTCTTTGGAACAGCTACCGGTAAGCCAGAACAACAATGGCAACACTGCTATGAAATTGGATCTCTAAGGAATTGAGACCTGAAAACCTTTACCAAAAGCTTTTTAAGTGCTTTACAGAAAAACTAAAGTTGCCAATTGTTAATGCATAGAACAGTCAGAACACAGACAGTAAGTGATAATCAGAGACCAAGTCCACGCATGTATTTCCAGAATTACTCAAGACAGTAGTTCAACATGTATTTCTTAAGTATTTGGGCTATTTAGTTGATGATTTTTACAGCCATCATCACTGTTTCTGTTAAGAGTTTCTCTAGCACTATATAAAAGTACACATCTGTAGAAGAATGTCTGAATGGCCAACTTTTAAAATCATGTCCAAAGCATAAAATTCAAATGGCAAGGGAATCTATATCCCACTTTTCAAAATAACCTTCACTCCAATCCGAAAACTGCATACAGGACTCTTATCTTGCTTCCCTTACCTAGCCTAACCTAACTTTAGTTTATTGCTTATAATTTTATACAAGGCAGGCATGTTTAAAATGCAAAAAAAAGAAAGCATGCTTAGTTCATAGGATAAGCTCCATTTGGAGTATCAATGAAAAAGCTCTCAACGCCAACATTAAATACAGGTTCTGTCTTGGTTTACAGAGCATTCATCCAGTCTCATCTATTTCAGTTCTTCTCTCCCAAAATTAACTGGATTCTTGAAACATGGCCACAGGAAGTTTAATCTACATGGCAAAATGGAAAATAGAAACTAATGTTCAACCTACTTGAAAAAAAACCAACCCAACCCACCTGGGTGGTTGCATTCACAAGTCCATTCATGTGGATTGACATGCTCAAGTCTCTACTAGTTTAGGCTCTGTTATACAGACCACACTACTTAAACTCTGAAACACTATATATACAGTGAAATTTATTTATTACAGGATTTATACTAGCTGTGGAGCAATGGATTTATAAATCTCACATAATGTATAGTCTTCCTATGTAGAATTTCATAATGTCATCTCTTTCTCATAACAAAACCACAGAGTCCGAAAAAGGATGTCCCAATAGAGATCAAAATTTATAGATTCATATTAAAATTAGTCAAAGAAGAAATAAGTACTTCATTTTCTCAAATTACATATTTGTTAACCATTTGTACAATGGTAGCTAGATCAAGTTGATGAACAAATTATCTCTCAGAGAGGTGCTGTGAGACTTCAGAAAGTTACTCTTAGCTAGAGTTAGTTAAAACTATTGTATCTAGTTTCCTAATAGAATATTATTTTCAAAAAGTTAGATGTTGTGTATTTGCCCACATACATTTTGGGACAGAATGTTAAACCCTCTCTCTTCTTTTCTTTGACAAAGACAGAAATAATAATCTCTAAAGCATTACAGGATTCCTGAATTGAAAATACCCAAGTTTAGATTTTTAAAAAGTAGTATTCCTATTTAAATCATAAATGAAAGACTTCCTTCAGTGTAAAGCAACAGCACACCAGTTCTTCTGCAATACAAATGTCTTTGCCCCTTCTTTTTATTTAGAAACCTGAATGCACTTCCACTTGATAATCTGAACATAATCAGAAAGAATAAATGCTGCTGCCAGAACTATGCAATTTAATTTGAATAGAAAACAGCCCCAATCTTGCACTAAATGTAGTAGTACTACAGTACTCTGGGCTGAAACCTTCAACATTTGTGGCCTATAGAAGATTGGCACCTGCATCAAAGGAAAAAAAATTCACTTCTGGTCTGAACAAGATGCCTTCCCCTTATTTGGGACACACAATGATTATATCAAATTCAAGGCAGGGGGAAAATTAGATACTTAAGGAACTTATCAGATAGTACATGACTGAGTATGATTTACCATAGTAATACATCATCTGGTATTAATTTCAAGCAATTCTTCCATGTAAATTTTGTATCCCTCAAAGAGAGTAGCATTTTTTTCTGTAGCAAGAAGGCTTAGGGATTTTGTTACCATTGAACAAAGCGGGAAGTTTTTTAGTGGGTTCTGGTTTGTTTTCTAATTAACATACAATTGTCTCCTGTCTTAAGGAAGAGGAAGAAAAAAATCAGTAACAACCAAAACACCAGATACTGCAGAGGATGCTCCCAGCAGAATTCCACATGGACCTATGGGCACCACAGTATTGTAGCTTTAAATACATAAACATTTGCAAAATATCATTCATGTTTAACAGAAAACAAGAAAACTGACAAAGAATTTGCACTTTTAGAATTTCTATAAAGAAAAGAGAATAGATGTAGCTTAGGTTTGGTGACATTTTGGTTTCAGGGCTTTGAGTACAGAAGAGAAAATTCTTACTTTCAGTGTTAGATGTTACATGAAATCTAATTTTCTATTTGGAGAGCTACAACATACTTGGATAAAACAGGGGTCCAACTGAAGTACTAAATTAAAGTTCAAAAATGTTTTTAGTAAGATGGGGGAAAAAAAACCCTAAATTTGAAACCAAACAATTTTTGATTATTAGCAAATAACTAAACACAGTTGCTAAAAGCACTGCTAGAATAACTAATACTCAGTATATCAGAGTCAGTAAGTAAACAAACTTAGATGAAGGAACTAAACCAAAAAATTGTTGAGCCACCCAAGAGAAAACATCCATTTTTACCCTATATGGAACATTTATGTACTTATGCACAACCATGCAGATTTGCTTGCTAAATATAGACATATTATCACAGTAAATCTTATAAAATTGCAGAGAGGTAAAGAAGATCACCATAAATCAATAAAAATAAAGAAACAGAAGCAATACACAGCACACTAACTTTGCAGCTTCAGAAGGCGAGTGAACAGACTTTGCTTAAAAAACAGCAGTCACAGCAAAGTTACTGTTCCTACACACAAGTGCCACTGCTCAAGCATTCTGACAATCACCTGGGGGCAACAGAAAAGTTTAAAGGGCACTCCATGTGTTAATAGTTTTACCAAAGTATCGTACATTAAGGTGGATCTATGGAACAGACAAATATATTATGAGTGATAAGTTGTAAAGTACAGACTAAGACAGAAGAATGGTGGCATACTTTCAATTCACACATCTCATCAGATTAAAAGGCTTATTCTAATTTCTAATGCCAGAAAAAACATTTAAGATTAGCATGTATTGTAAAAGATTTATGAAAGAATTCCTTATTATGGAGGAGAATTGCTGTATTTCACCTATCTGAAGGAGAGGATTCAGTTTTTCAGCCTTAAATGGCTGCCTAGAAACAGAGACTAGACAGGAATAAAGGAAAAAGGTGGCATTTATTTGAAAGGCCTTCAGATGTACACTTTAGGCTCCAGAGGGTCCTGCCTCAGCAGATCCCAAAATGGACAACAGGTCACAAGTTCTTCACACTTTTATATTAGCATAAATTCACCAACCAGAACCCAGCCAATGATGCAATTTCCCCAAGCTTGCCCCTCTCTCCCCAAGATGATGGTTTACAGCTCTTGTTCTGGGTGTCCTTGGAGAGCAAGCTAGAAGGGTTTTGTTATGTCTACCTTAGCATAAGAAAACAGCACTTAACAAGCTACAGGAAACTTCAGAGTTACACTAGCAGTACAGGATTTGAAAAATATAAAAGTTAAAACCTAAGTCATCAGGATAAGCCTGTTCCTGTTAGAAGCAAGAAGGAAAAAAATAAGATGCCTTTGAAGAGCAGAGAGAGGAAACCACTGAAATTCAAGGACCTGGCTGAACACGATCACCAAGGAAGGGAAGAATTCCTTTATTTAAAGAAAATAAAAAGATGCTGTCGGAGTAGTTTTCAACAGGACAGGGGAGCAGGCAGACATTCCACGAGCTTTTTATTATTTCATTCAGGCATCAGCCTCGTGTACACAAGAGATGGTACATGGCTCACATCTGCTGACAATTCGAGATTTCTTAGTTACAGAACATTCTTAAAAGTTTTTCAGCCAATAGCATGCTTCTAGAGTTTACAGACAAGTGCTCTAACCAGTCACTAAAAAGCACACGTATACCTGTTACAAACAATACTCGCTTGTACGCTTGTAATAACAATGCACAATATTCTATTATTAAGCTTAAAACTTCAGTGTCCTTGCTAAGCACATTTTCTGCAGCTTCAATACTTCTCTGAGCCAAGCCTAGGAACACTAACCCTTGTTCTAATGTCCTTGCAGTCTAGGTTATTGTATCTTCTTCTACAGTCTGATTTTTGCAGTTGCAGCTGAACCTAAAATCCTTGTTTTATTTCTGAAACCTGCTTTTCTCACTCAAACCAAAAGCCTTCTCACCTTTTACATTTCCCACAAGATGCTCCAGTCATCTGATGAGAACAGAAAGACTAAAGAAGACCTGAGTGTTTTCTTCACTTGTGACTTTTAACAATGAAAGACTAGTAGTTATAATAGTGAAAGACAGGAAGATTCTTTTCCAAAAGTTTTCAAAGACTGGAATTACTTCCTCCTTAAGGAAATGTTTTACAAGAGGTGTCAAGACTGTAATTTTGTTCATGCTAGCTTTCATCACTCACACAGAAGTCAATGAAATGTGCTTAAAATTAAGAATAGGAGCTAAGTACACCTGAAAGGGAGAATACTCCTTTCCTCACACAACCCTGGTATTCCTTGTTTAACTCTGCTGTACGTTTTAGACTAAATCCTTATATCGTTTAAGGAGTGGCTCAAATCAAAGCAATGGTTCTGCATCAGAAGTGAGACTTGCTGCACTTCATTAGACATTTCTGAGCCAGAGCATTACTGAGGAGGAGCTGAGGATAGCAGAGACAAGAACTTCATGACCAGTGGTGCACTGTACATGGAAATTGCCCTGGGTCAAACAAGGCAAGATGTATTAAGCCCTCATGGGCAGGGGCACAAGGGAGGGGAACTCAGAGTTTCCACAGGAAAGCTCTGCAGCTACATAGGAGATATCAGAAGAAGCTGCATCACTAGCGCTTTATCCAAACCTCTGAAAATAAATGCCTATCATTGTCTTACCTTTGACATACTTGTTTTGTTTAAAGATATACAGTGTTTTCACTAGCTACTAGCTGAGGAATAAGCATCTTCCAGTTCTCTAAAGATTTCTGGTTTCCATTGCATTCTATATCACAGATTCAAACTGCAATACAACAGTCTTTACTGCAACTTGTGTGGCTACTCTACACCTTAATGTAAAAGTCACTGTTACTCTTAAATTAATCACTTCCCCAAGTGAATTGCTTTCAAGTAGTTGCTGGCTGCAAATGGAGAGGAGCAGCATCTCCACAAACAATATATAACAGCTGTCTGACAATAAAAAGCATTAAAAATAAGATTTGAAGATATATACAGATATAGATAGCTCTATATATGTGCGTATATTTTTTTAAAGGGTTGTAATACTGCAATATTAAAGCAAGAGCAAAATTAGCATACAGAGTTCTTCACCACCATCTTCCTGCTGATGCATAATGAGACTTCTAAAAGAAATTCACCACAGGTCTAGCCCCTTTGAAGGCCAAATGTATATCATTTTAGGTGTTAAAAACCACCTAAAGGTAGTGCCTTGTATATTATGCTCAATATGCAAGCAGATTACATTTTTTAAAATGTGGTCAAAAGAAAAATCAAACTGAAATTTATCATTCGTTATCAAGATACGTAGCTGTTCTTCATGCCAGAAAATAAGTTCAAAATGAAAAAGCTTTACAAAATGTTGAAAACAGAAAATTTATGAATGTTGAATGCTACCTAAAAAGAAAACCCAAACAAACAAAAACAAAGGACAAAGTCCCCAGAATTCTGAGGAAGATAAATCCTACCAGACAGGTTTAACAGTGTTTTTCCACCTCTAGTCTGACAGACAGTTTCCCACTTCACAGATTAACCAGTTCTTCTCTATCCCTATTAGCATTTCCATCTTCTGGAGTTTGTTTGGTAGATGTGCCTCAGATGTTCTACATTACTTGAACAACATGAGGCATTGAGGGTGAGGCATTCTGCAAGTCATTTGTCACTACAATTAGGTATGGTCTACAAAGCTCTTCAGCAGAAACATACCGCTCTAGCCAGGCATCAGAGTGAGAACTAACGTTCAAATGAAGCAGGAGGCACAGAGGAAAGCCCACAAAAGGCCTTACTAAAAGTCAGTGAGGCCCACTGAGCTATATCTTAATAGAAACTTTGTGATAAAAAAAGAACTTAAATTTTCTGTTTATTTTTCCAATATCCACTTTAGAATTTATATAGACACAACTAATGAAACTGCTGAGAAGGGTAGTGAGTACAAACTACTGCTTTAATCCTAAATGATTATTTAAGGAGAAGAAAAAAGAAAATAAAGAATAAGAATTTTTTAAAAAATATATATATTTTAAAAAAACACCACACTTTTATCCTCACGATGCTCCTTTATTAATTATGCTGGAAAAGAAATTAACCAAACTTAGGTGCTATACTTGCAAAAATGCTTGTCAAGTATTAACAGGCACAATAATTATTTTGAATAGTGTTCAGGAATTTCATTTACAGAAATAGGCTTTTCAGCATAACTGGTGCTCCAGACAATGTTACAGAAAAGTCATGTGAGCTTTTCAAGACCTGACTGGATAAAGCCCTGAACACCAAGGCTGATAAGGGAACTGATTCCAGGGAGTAAATTAGTAACACCGAAGAATGGCAGCTGGCACATTTTTCCATCTATATATTATTTTTCCTTATCACACATATTTTTAACGGAAAGCACTTGAGATAAAACTCTCTGCATTCTCCAACAGGAAAATAGACCCTGAAAGACTACTAAAGTGAAAAACAAAACAAAAAAACCCCAAACACAACATGTTTATTGCCTATACAAAATACAGTAAGTTTTTAACACAGAAAACAAGAGATACAAAAAGCTGTGGACCCAGTACTAAGAATATTTGTTTTAAACCTAATACCTGATTGCTTTTTAAACATCTGGCAGCAAGTATAAAAAGCACAACAATTACTGAGGTGTAGTCCAAAAACTAGATCAGCACTGGACAGCCTTGTTCCCAGTAAGGGAAAACTACACGATTCAAACTTGAACATTCAATGTTTGTAATTGGATCACGTTTTCTGTAGAAACATATAGAAATGTAGAAACATACATAAGCACTCAAAACTTTTTAAATTAGGTAAAACTGAAGTTGTCCAAAGCATGATAAGCATCCACAGAACAAAAACTTATAGTAAAAAATTATACTAATGTTCCCAAACCCTCTGCCTCCATTTTTCTGTTTCATTTAAAAGATTGATTTGGAGTTCCTACTCCAATGTTCAAAAATGTATTTGCCTTCCTTGAGCGATAGCAAGATCTGGTGTTCAAGGTAAACTTCCGCAGCAACAAATTTATTATACTTTGAGAGGGAATACAACAGAACAAAAATAATTACATACAAAATTCTAACAAAGACAGTTAAGCAAGCCAGCATGTTATATAACTAGAAATGAAAATCAGTAACAGAAGCAAACATGGGTATGTGATACACTGGAGATGTTCCAATGCCAGATTTTATCATGCATTCAAATTTTATTTTATTGTATACTTCTCCTCTAAAATATATAGAACAAATAAAGAAAAGTGAGAGCTATGAGGAAATATTATAGAACATATAATATTCTAATTATTAAGGACAATTAGTTAATAATAGAACATAAAATATTCTATTACATTCTATAAAGTACTATAGAATATATAACTAATAAAAATCTCTTGAATACAAAAGTCCACAAAGCAAGCAGCATATCAACAACAGCACTTCAATATTTTGTCCTGTCACAGCAATGTAGTCTCTGTTCTCAAAGGCAAAAAGAAAGTATGGTCTATCAGTCTTACTACTTGACTGCATAAAAGCAGCGTGTTATACTACTTTTGAAGGCCAGTTTAGATGTTGGTTGGATCTACCCATACTGATTTCAGCTCTGAAGTGCTTTAGTGACAACAGTTGCCCTGTAGTTGACATCAACGCATATCTATTTCCTACCGGTAAAATCCTTACATGAAAAGCAGCAAAGAAAAGAGCATCTCTGAGGCACTGACTTAGGAATTAGAACACTCACTAAGGAACTAGAGGTCCCTTCCAACCCGAACCTTTCCACGATTCCATGACTGCCTCTGCCAACACACTGCAGTATCCGGCTGCACCCACAAGGGGGCAGAGCGCAGGAGGGAGGGCTCTGTTCCCACCAACTCCGATTTGCACGGAGCACTGCGCTCGTGAAAGAAAACTTGAGAGAACTGTTGAACATACCAGAAATTATACAAAATAAATAGTACAATTCGAGAATTACTAAATTTACAGAGACCACATCTGGCTTCAGAAGTCCCCAAGCTGCAGACGACTAGGAGGCTATTTGCCCTGTTCCTGACCTCTTCCTTAGACAATCACTTTTGTCCATGATCAATTACTACACTGTATTAAATCAAAAGCTCTTACTGGATTTAACACAGTACCGACAGTCTTCTAGTCAGATAACTGATATGTGAAGTAGCAGCTCAAAGTGTGTTAACAGTACAATACAGACAAGCAAAAACAGAAAAAGGTACACGAAAATCTATTAATGACAGTACTGTGAGAAAGACCTTACCACTTAGAAGCCATTGTTAACCACTGATGAGGGCCGTTAGCATATCACACTTAGGATGAATCCATCAAGACATTTTCCCCCGAGTCCAACGTTATGCTTCGAGATGTAAGAGTAGACAAAGATGTAAACAGCTTTGAGTCGGCTGGTACGTAGCCAAAAACTGGAGAAAGATCTCCAAACACAGTACAGACAAATGAAATACAGAACTCTGAAAAAGAAATGAAAAAAAACAATCAAACCTTAGACTTTATCATTGAAAAGTTAAAAAGTATAAAAATCTGTTACATGTGTCTTCAAAATTGCTGTTCTGCTCAGTTGCTAATGATTCTTAATAATTTTTTTTTCCATGAAAGAGAAAAATTAAGACTGACACCAAAATAACATCTAGTTTCCCACACTCAGCATATTCTGCATGCATCCATTCTTATGGAGGGTTTTAATTGCACTTTACCTACAAACATATTTTTATTAATCATATATAAGCACTCTAAAATGCAAATAATTCTGAATCAATTGTTTCATATTAGTCCTTTTATTTATTTCTTTTCTGATTTTTTGAGGTTTTCCTCCTCTGCTCAGTTAGCAGGAGGATGTCATCAGAAAAAGAAACAAACAATACTTCAGCTGGGTCTTCCTAACAAAGCCTTGAGAACTTCTGGAGATTCCTTCACAATACAAGTTTGTATGCAACTGACGTACTTGCCACAACTTGCCTAAGCAGCAGTTTGTTTTTGTTCTTCTGTAGTGCCAAACTACAGTAAAAGCACTTCAGTATTTTTAATTTCACCCTGAAGGCAGATCGAGCACTTTCAACTGCTTTTAACAACTCAAGTCTCATCATGCAGTAGCAATCCACCACTCCAGAACATCCAGTTTATATGAGAAAATTTTTTTTCTTCTTTTTAAAATTCATAGCTTGAAAAATTCCAGGTACGTAAAAAACTCTGTACATCAACATGATTTTCAGTGCTCTGATGCAGCACAAATGTAGTAGTTTCCTTTAAGGATGTGTGAACTTTTCAATCATCATCAATTCTTTTATGTACAATTTGTTCCACTTCTTAATTAGAGTTTCCAAAAATACAAAAGAGAGACCCACATAAGCGCAATCTAAAAGTAAAAAGCCACATCCTGAAGATTTTAAGATGTAAAAGAAAGCTTAAAAGTGGGACTGTGAGACGAGCAAGAAAATTATCTAGATAAACTTCTGCAAATAGGAGGCAAGCTGATGTTTATATTTGAATTGGGAATATATTACGTAATTCCTTGAAAAAGCAAGTCAAAAAATGACTTGACCAGTTACAAAGGGAAGCATTTAAAGACACAAAATTCTGACTTGAATTTCACCTGCTAAATTGTGCATCTCTTTAATAAAAATGTCAACCATTTTCATAGTTTGTGCATTTGACAATGCAGTGCATCAAATCAGCATCACTTTTACCTCTTCAGGCAATTAGGGTAAGTTAACATGGTTCTCTGGACAGCAGAAATGTATGACCTTTCATCCTACCTACATCAATAAACTGTACTATCCACTTTTTTCTCTTCTTTTTGCTCCATTTGTTTTATTAAAGGTAAGTAATAGTTTAAATCAATTCATGCCAAACTTTACATTCACCCCAGTTTGAAAGAGAGTGGGTCAGCTGTCCTTTAGCTCCTCCCCAAATGCACTAGGAACAGCACTTTAACAAAATCAAACCCATGCCTTATTACCCTCCATAAAATTGAAAGAATACCCAGACAGAAGTCCACCCTGGCATATGCTGACATTTTAGCTCGCTATCTCAAGTAAAACATACATTCACAGGTACATAACCCATTCTGTTTAGAGACTTCTCTGCTTGCTGCCTTCAGAGCAAACACATACAAACACATCTTCCTTCATTACCACACTAGATTCAGTCTCCCTCTCCCACCACAACACCACTCAATGGCCCAGCTGCTTAAGGAAGGAGATAAACTGAAAACTGACTTGACTGTCCAAGCTTTAGGAAGGTACCGTCAGTTCAGCTGGCAGACTATCTGGAAAGAGCCCAGAGGGTGAGAAAACCCATGCAACGTACTCAAGCTTTTTGGTACCCACTGGGTAATAATGAATTTTATGTTGTAGCTCTTGCCCAGAACTTCCCAGAGCTACACCTGTACTTGAATACAACCTGAGGTATTCTACAGAATCAATCTGATCAAATTAATTCTGACTACAGGAAAAAAAAAGTATCAGTAAAGGTAGCAAAAAGGTCAAAAGTCTCCAACAGATACCAGTGAAGCTTACAATAGCTACAGCATATTGTTGGTTCCTTGGCTTTATTTCCTAACCGCAGCTGACAAGTTAAAATGTAACTATACTTTATCAGATTTGAAGTCAAAGGTATCACACAAGTGCAGTTTCAGTGTTTGGGGTTCACCTCTACAGAAGATGAAAAGTTAAGAAGCAGAACTTGAAAAAAAGAAACATAATAAAGTTGACAGTACAAGAGGTTTGCTATCATAAGGTTCAAAAACTAGTTGAAAGAACACCGATGCTACCTCTTAAAAAGAATTGAGAACTCCTCTAACAACCTGAATTGGAAAACGCAACTAAAAATCCAGCCAACCTCAAACCCAATCAAGTAACAGCACATGTAATTTTTTACTACATAACCTTTTTTTGGGGGGGGTGCGTTTAAAGAGCATTCTTTTCAAGCTGTTGTATTATATTCACAGAGTAGCTGTTATAATGTTGGCTACTATGCAAGAGGGAACTCAAGTTTACCTTCTGAGCAGCAATTAAGATGCTCCAATTCAGCACACTTTTTGCCAATGCTAAGTGTAGGAGAGGTGGTAAAGCAGATGACTTCCAAAAACTTTACAGATGGGGATTAATACTAATGTTGCAGGAAATCAAAGCATCAGCACGTTCATTTAAGAAGATATGTACAACACACTAAATTAGAGCCTTCTTTATAATTACTGGCCCAAAAGATTTAATAAGATGATACTTCAAAAGAAAGAAATACTAATAGTTTTAGAAGTGCTTGGTGTTTCCACTCCACGAAGCCTAACCAGGCTTCAATACACTCTTTGCTTTTACACAAGTAGAATAAAGGCAGAGATGAACTATACCAGTTTTTAAGACATCATTTAAAAAATTACAACAAGAAGTTTGAAGTTTAGGGGCAAATGTTTACAGAATGGCACTATGGTCACCCAAACCTGTGGTTGACCTGTAACTTCGGCATTTTCTAGAGCTAAGTAACCTGCTGTCACAAGCATCCCTAAGGTAACACACTGCTCCTTGTGAGCTCTGGTCCTCTGTCGACTTACACTGCCCCTCGTACAGGCAGCAGAAGGAAGAAAACAACATTGTAACTATAAACTAGATTTATTACACAACATATTGACTACATGCAAGATTTCCCTCTTACAGACTAATTATGCATTTTTTCCACTACAGTGCTGGGAAACGATACCAGAGGGCTGAAAGATTTCCAGTGGCTGACCAGTTCCCTTGTTCTCCCAACCATTTCCTTAGCAATAGCCTGCACTAGACTATACTGAGCTTATTACGGCTTGCTGTCCTCCCAAATAAGTGATCCTGGTGACTGACATCAGAAATAGCAAAAAGACGAGCTTGAATATTATGGAAGCCACTTTTAAGTTAACTCCTTCATTACATTGGATGTCAGAAGAATAAAACAGAGGAATGAAGTTTCCCAGGTTCTTTATACCCAAATCTACTCCATTTCCTTACTGAAGCTTGGCACATTGGGTATCAACAGAAGATTTTTAGTAACAACTTTGTTCTCTTGCTTCTTGTAAAAGTTTTAAGTATATTAATAGTATGTAACAATAATCAACACCACAAATTAAAAATGGTACACGATGAACTGAGTGTTATTAAAGGCTGTCAAGAACACAGTAGTCATACAGTATTCTCCCAATTTCATCAACCATCTCCTTACTGAAAAACAGATTTTTTTCCACTTCACAATCCACACAACCAGTGAGGCTGGGTGGCTGCTAATCAATTAACTATGAGGAACCACAAAAGTGGTAAACAGGAGAAACACAGGGTCACAAATGCAAAAACCAAGCCTTCAGGGGACTTGGGCAGGGAGAACTTCATTGAATACAAATATTGCAACTGGAAGACACATAGATCATTGGCATGAAATTAACGTAGGTTCAACTTTAACATAACTGATATGGAAATGAGGTAACATTCACAAGGTATATCAAGATCACCTAAGAGGATTCATGGGAAAAGAAGAAAAAACTGCGTATTTCTGTCATAACCAAACTTTGGAATACAGCCAACCACCTGCACCAGAGAACTACATGTGTTTTACTGGTTCAACACTTTCTTATCCCAAGAATTACAAACAGCTCTCCATTTACAAACTAAGTTCACTTGAAAATACTCCCATCTGCAGTGAAGAAGGATTTGCAAGATAAACTTCAGAGAAGGGCTTGGTACTAAATGTGTAATAATTATTTAAAAATGGGTTATTTGAATTCTCTTTTCCTTAGTTAGCATGAAAAGGGACTAAGTAAGTGAATCCCAAATCATATCCACTGGGCCAGGGCCACAAACCCTGCCTGTTCTTTTAATCTTATAACTTTTTATCTTTTGGAATCTCATTTCAAAGTATTAGGAGTATGCCAAAACTCAGCCTGTGTTCTTACCACAGTAGAATGGGTATTTTCATCTCGGCCTAAGACCTTTTCAGTTTCTCAGATTATTCTTTTTAGAAAAATTGCCTTTACTAGTTCCTTGCCTATACAAGACAAGGAACCTACTGCCTTCAGAAGCCAGTGATGCAGTTACACCTTCCTGTGGTGCTAATATCCTCTTATTGCTCCTTTACCCCTGTTATTTTCTGATTGTTGATTTAGAGGAGTTTCCTCAGCCATAGTACAGAACCGAATATTTTGGGCCCCCCAAAAAGTGACCATAGCTATCTTCTATTACACCAACTATAAATTTGGACTAGCAATCTGAGACAAAGTATTTCTGAGCTGCTTTTCAAGAAACTGCAAGATAAGAGTGTTCAATCTGCAAGTGATCTGCAGAGGACCAAGAAAACACAGTTCTTTCCTCTTAGTATCAGAGGTTGTAGGCAAACCAGATGTTCAGACTACCTTAAAAGAATGTTGCTTCCACCAGGAAAACACTAAAACTAAGTCTGTGTAGTATGTAGTTTTGTCCTCTAGAATTTATCATCATCTGTGTTCCTTCTTATTTCATGTGCACTAGGAAGGGAAAACAGCAGACCCTTATCAAGAGCAACAACCATCATCTTTTCCTCAGATGCACTGCTGCCTGCAGCAGCCAAACACAACAGTGTGTCTGGAGTGTTCGCATTCATCTGAACACCACTGCTCACCATCATCTATATTAACAAAGTTTCAGCCATAGCAAAAGTGAGAACTTCCATGAGTGTGCAGGGTAGGTAAGAAGCTTTAAACTCTGACCTCTGCACAACCACCACTATAGCAACAACTGAGAAAATGCAAAAAATGCTAAATGGCTTTATGAATTAAACTCCTTTTTCCCTTTTTACAAAATAAATTGCAAGCACAGCTAAACTAAAAATGAGCCTATAAGCATGAAACGAAATAAAATTATATCCAAAAAATAGGACCTTATATCATATCTTCAAATTGCTTTTGGCAATTTCCTATTTTTTGAAAGTATCTCAAACCAGAATCAACAATCTCTTTTTATTCAATCAACTTTTGGAGATCAACATGTAGCAGGGTTCATTTGAAATTAATGAATGATTAAAAATCAACATCTTATGTAGAATATTTCTTTCCTTAACAGCCTGTTACGGCTCAAAATACATGCTCTTTTTCAAAAAGTGCCAAAAACTATGAAACACTGACCAGTTCTGTTACTATGTCTATACAAAGAAAAATGTGTCAATTTGTCCTAGTTATGGTATAACATTAGGAGGAACCAACATGAACTTTATGCACATTTAGTACCACAGTCTACACGAATTAAATAAATAAATAACACCTCCCCACTGCCCCGCCCACACAAAAAAAACCACACCACTTTACTCCCTTGAGCAAAGCAGGAAGATGCTTTCCCCACTTCCTCCCCTCAAAGCATCATCATTAAACTTATCTCCTACATAAAAAAACACCAGCAGTTCTTCAAGTATGCTGACCAGACAACAATGAAATAGAACACCAATAATGTATAATATAGCAAGTATAACATCAGTTAGCAGGTTTCTTAGCTACTCAAGCAGTTGCAGAAAACACTTCAATTGATATATTCCAATCTAGTGCAATTATCTCTGGCCTGTGGAAATAGAATACAAATACTGTATAAAAAGCAGTGCTAACTGCTTTTGAATGACAATGATCAGAAAGGGGACTTTGTTGTACTTGCAGACCATCTCAACCCATTCTTTTTTCTTAAATAGCATTTAACCTGAAGAGTTCATAGAATCTCTATTTACACAGGGTGAGATATGAACTTGCTGTTTCACTTCAAAAAAAGCTCAAATGAGGCCAGTCTACATTCTCCAACATAACAGTAAGATAAACATTGAAGTAGCTGAATTACTCTTCTTGTTTCTAGGCACAAAACGTTATTAAAGCCCTAGTGATTTCTCTCTCTCCTCTGCATTCTAGTCTTCCCATAATAATCACATAGTAGTTTTCAAACAGCCATCTACTAAATTCAGAATGTCTTGTGTCCCTAACATATGCCAGTTCTTAAACTTGGAACATCTGTATCACTGAACTAGAGCCACAAAGATTTTATGCCTTTAAACTATATAAGTTATATATAAGAGTTTTATATACTAGATATGGTTTGAAGAGAATATGCAATAAAAGCTACTTTCCAATTATGCAGACTAGGAAATACTTGAAAACAGAATTATTTATTCTTACTTTAAAAAGGCAAGACAAGAGAACAACAACTTGCACTACGGCATAACATGGAATACACTATGTAGTACCTTCTTTAGATATCTTCACAGGAGATACAAGGCTGGGCTTCAAACTGGATCAAATCAGTTGCACACAATTTACCTCAACATCACAAAAAATACAAGTAAAATCTGTGCCTGATGGTTTGTTTACAGATTTTGAATTACAGGGTATTACATCATAGCCCGATCATGACTTACAGGAAGAGAAGTGTTCTTAAACGCTTTTAAATAAGGTTCATTTTTTCCCCTAATACAGCAAAGGCCCAAAACTATACAAAAGTGTTAAAGAAATGCGCAGACAAAAACTCTCAGTTTCCTGCACCAAAAGCTTGTTCTATTTATTTTGTGCTTCTATTTAACCAGTTTTCTGTTCCCACACTTGCTATCCACCACTTTCACCCTCCCCAGCAATATATTCTACAGCTATTCAACTATCAATTCTGCAGGTAGGTGCATATAAACACATAAAAATATACACACAAACACAATATCAACTCCATCTGAAGAAACATTTCTGGTCCCCAATTTTATATGCAACATATACCATCAAAGTAGTTTCAAAGAGGGTGGCAGTGGTAAGGTCTAAACTGAAGGAACAGAGGGAATAGGGCAAAATCTCGGTGATTTCTGTGTCAAGACACAAAGTAACAGGTTTGCCATATCCAAGTGAAGACGTCAGGGAGACCTCCACATACTGCTACTCCTGCCAAGAGTTAGAGCACTCATCTGCACTCCTTTCTCTTTATGAGCTGATGTGGGCTATCCAGGAGCCCCCTGAGTCACTCCAACAGCCATCATGGGACCAGCGACTACTCATCACACTATCCCAGGGAATAAACAGGCCAGTCAGCAGTCACAGTGCACATGGCAGTCATTCTTCAGCGTTTTGAATGATAAGAGGTAAAAATCTTAGTATTTTTGCTTACAGCAATATTTTTTTTAACATAATCAGCATTACTGGCAGATTAGATTAGCTCAATTAAAAATCATGAAAATTCTGTCAATGTCAAAATGTCCAGCTGCCACAGGCACAACCCCAGCAGTTCTTTCTGATTTAGCACAGGAGCAGAAGTGGTGTTGATAAGCACTATTTTCATGAAACACGGATAAAAATTACTAGGAACACTTCAACTATCTTCCATGCTAATGCCTCTAAAGAGAATCAGCTTCTGTCCAGGTCTGCTGTTAGCTCCAAGTCCTCTTTAGGCCATGGCATTTACGAAAGAAGATGCTTCTTTATTTTGCAAAACTGGACAATGCCAGCAGAGAAATAAAGTCACTCTTTGCACTATCAACTTCAAATACAAATTCCTGAGGTCTCATTTTATCATAACATTCCCAAGCCTTATGGTACAGATATTTCTTCATTTTTAAAAAAATTAATTATGCTTCTTTTATTCTCTTTTAACAATCTCCCATATTGAATTACTAGAGCCTTATCTTCTGGATCAAGTACAACAAAACTATCTCTATTTGTAGTTTTTATGCTCTCTCCAGCTCTTTATTTTATAAACATATCCAACATTATATTCAGTTACTCCAAACAAACAAGCTTAACTGCATAGGGCTGGAAAAACCTACACAATTATTGTCCTTGAGACTACAAAAAACCAGCAGTGAAAGTACAACAGCAGGAAGCCTGTGAAAGGCTACACAAATGGGACTGCGTACTGCAAGGCAGGTCTTACCCATAACCTCACAAGGATCTTTTCATCACACACCATTTTACTTTGTGCTCTTCTCCCTTGCTTATTGCACACTGCTGGGGTATCTCTGAGCTCCTTGAATACTCCCTGCTCAAGTAGGACTAACATCATGCCCACTGGGACCCAAGCTATAGTAGGCCCAAGGACTGTTGGCAAAAGTGATACTTACTAAAGCTGCATTTAACCTATAGCTTCTCTTCCCCCTGAATGTAACCTACTTGTGCAGTGATATCTTTTGTTAAAAGTTGCAGATAATGAAGACAAAGAAAAACTTTGAGAGGACTGTGGGAGGAAAACAGGATCCCTAAGTTTTACCAGCAAGATACACCCACCAGAGTACTGAAAAACCTTTATAAAAAGTCCCACTGGAGCCTTCTCTAGAACACTTTATAGAAGTATGCTAAAAAGACTAATTAATATGTGAAGAAGGCAATGACAGCATTTCAGTATGATAAGGTGAACAAGAAATCTCACCCAAACAAGAGATAGTCTGGTTTGTCTGGTTTAGCAAAATTATACTATTACTCTCAAGAAACACACTGAAGATAAGGGGAAACAAACATTAAAAGGAAAGAATTGCTACCCAAGACAAAAAATAATGTTGACAACTGCCACTGACAAACTGCTTTAACATACAACCTGAAAATTGCAAATATTCCCCAAGTTATTTAATTTTGAAGTAGCCTTCCAATACTTAGCTGACAAAACACACAAAGCTTGTTTTATTATCATGTTCATCTCATCTAACTTCAATTAAAAAAAAAAAAAAATCAAAGAAGAGAGGGGAGAAAAGGTTCCAAGCCAGAAGTCTTCTCCTATTTTCTGGAAAACAGAGAGTTAGAAGAAAATAGGTCACCACACTAATTCCAAAGTGACCAGCTGCACCACTCTAGTGGCATGTCAATAGTCCCAAGCCTACTGCTAGATACTCTTGTCTGTAGCTATTTCAGGCTAGCCCAGCCCCAGCTCCTGAAAAGTAAAGCTCTCTTACACCTATATGGACCAGCTGTCAAAGCAGCAGCTGGAATAATGGAAGAAAGGTCCTCCTGCCACAAGGTCTGTGCAAATGCCATACAGCTCAGCTATTGTCACTAACCACAAAAAACAATTCATGTTGCTTCTGGTGACAAGGGAAAGAATACTCAAGTAAAGAACAAACCAGTAAAACCCTAAAGCTTACAGCAACAGCTTCTTGTACCAGACCAAACATTTAGACATTTCAGAGAACCTCAAACTCAGCCTTAGAAGTTTCCTTTGGTTTTGTTTTTAATACTCGTTCCTCTTCTATTTCTGCATGCAAACATAAATCACTAGGAAAAACAGAGATAAATACAAAAATCTCTCAAAACTGAAGCCATGCCCAGGGCAAACACTGTTGTTCAACTAGCTCAAGGGGATTTTTTTCCTTTTTGATATCTTCCAGTGATGGTATTGGTCACTTGCTGTTTGAGACTGTATTCTGTCATTCTTCCTGGGAGGTGTTCATGTCAGAGGGAATTAGGATTATAATAGATTTGGGGGAGGGGAAGGAAGGAAACAAATGACAACTCAAGCCTTAGAAGAGACAGAGCTATATGGCAGTTCACAGACACTCAGACAATTAACTGTCGAGCACAGAGGATAAGCAAGCTAAATATCAGAAAGAACTGCTCTTTTAGTCAATATAAAAAGGCAGAAGCAGCCCTAGCTGAGTCAGTCTGGCTAACATTTATTACTGGAGTTCATCAGGATTTAGTGCAAGACCAGACAAGAATAATGCTGAATTCTAAAACCTCCTAACATTGCAACACTTCTCCAGCCCAGTGTGATTTCTGGGAGGATTATTACAGATATGAAAGTTGTAAAGGTTCAAAGTTGTTTGGGTGCAAGCATGCAGAAGCCGTATGAAGCAGCAAACCACAGCGAGGATCTGTGCTAGGCCAGCTGCCCTCCCACTGACAGATAAGCTACATCACATTTTCTACTGGAAAGGCAGGCCAAGAACTACAGGTACAAGGTCACAAACACTGAAATACTATCCTCATTTTTCTCACAGTAACTCACATAACCCACATATGCCTACAGTTCCTTCCTCTGACGTTATTTGCATGACACCTATAGTTTCTGTTAAACTAAGGCTTAAAGGTAAGCAAAAACTGCTAAAAACTCATGGCACTCTAAGCTAGAGGGAGCACACTATACACTGATGTTCTGTATTATGCAAGTCCACTGAAGCAAAAAGTTTGCCTTCATGTCTCTTAAGGAACTCAGACAAAAAAAATCAAACTTGTCCTTTATGCAATAATGAAGTAGTTTTCACCAGGCAAGATGATGAAGATAAAACCCCCTGAAATACAAAGCTAGATATAATATAGGCAACTCCTGTCTGATGTGGAACACACTCTTTTCCAAGTTGTTTTCCTTGATGCATAGCCACTGGAGGGAATTATAATCTTCTTAAGTTCTTAGAAAAAGTAAATACAGACAGCATGATCTCAATTGTATCAGCAAAAACTTTCAGCATAGCAATTAATTTTATCACCCCAAATTAGAAAGACAAGTATTCACAGTGAAATAAACATATGAGGACCACTCTTGAGCTCAGAGGATGACTCTACAAAGTGTTAATACAGTAACAGGAAAAATGAACAGTTCTACTTTTTGCCTTAGCCTCTACAACCAACAATTTCTCTCCTCAAAAGTATTATGCTATTACACGAAAATCAGCTATCACCATCAGCTTTGGTTCACTCAGGCCAGCCAAACAGAAAAAGAATTAGTTGAAATTTCCAACTTTATCTTACCTCACAGAAGAATTAAACAACTTTTCTTTTGAAATAAAGTTCAGCAGCAGTGTTCTACAACATCCCAAAGCAACATACCACCACTCTGCTCCAAGAAAACCACTTCCAGAGACTTTAACTAAACCAATTTTGGAATATAAATAAGTCATTCAAAGCAGCAATTTGCCCAGGGAAGTCGGTTGTCTACTGACAACAACCATTGTCAAGGACCACTGAGGACCTCTACAACACACACATAAAGGAAGCTTTTGACAGTGAAAATGTTGTTCTCATCTTTAAATACGTGACTTATTAAACCTGCAACACATTTTTTTACGGGGGGGGTTTGTTTCCTTCCTGAGATAGTGTCACAAGATAAGAATCAGTGTGGTTTTACAGCACTTGGTCAACGATCTTCCACAAAGATTCTGAAGTATTCAGAACATATCCTCAGCATGACAGTAACAACATAGAAGCAAAGCATCTGAAGCAGCCTACTGAGGAAACGTCACGGTGAGGAAATACTTCTTAAGAAACTACAGTTAATTTCACTCTTTGCTCAACCCTCAATCAGCAAATCACCTTCTTTCTCGAAATACTTTACATACTCCATTAAGTCTGCAGCAGGGAGATACGCAGTGCTCAAAGGAGTAAAGAACTCATTTTCTGGTTTAGTATATTTCTTTCCTAATGTCCATTTCCGATATGTAATTCTGAAGGAAGTCCAGGTTACACTCTCGCTACCTCATCTCCAGATTGCCGTACTATTCCTCAAGACCGTATGTGCAAATTGCTTTTGCAACTCCCTCAGTATGAGTGATCACCAAAATATTTGGGATTTGTTGGGTTTTGAAAGGCTTTTAACGTTTTCTGTCTGATTCCTTAGGATGTTTTAGCTAGAGCTACCCTGATTGCCAGACAGTGATTTCTGGTCGAGACACAAATTGAACTGCCTACTGAGCAGCAAAAATTATCACATCACCAAAACACTAGAAACATACATATGAAAGAGGAGAGGGGAAAACTAATTAAGTCCCTACAATACTTACAGCCACACAAGCACGCCTGTCTGAGGCTGTAAAAACTGTAGAAGCCAAACTTGGTCCTAAGAGCACCTCAGAGCGACTCCATCAGCGAGGCGCTGCACACTAAGCGAAGGGTGCGCACACACGTCTCCTAGTTTGCCGCTCAGGTCTCCCAACTTTCACCCGAAGGCGAGGGAGCGGGCCAGCTGCGCGGAGGGCGGCGCGGGCGGCCGGGGCGTCGCTGCTCGTCCGCACCGCCCTCCCCACCAGGAGCCGGGACGCGCGTTTCTCCGCCGGAGCCCCCGGGCACCCCCAGGCGGGGCGGGGCCGGGAACAAAGCCCGGCTCCGTGCCACCCTCCCCGCTCCGTCCCGACATTCCCGGCCGGCCTGGCCCGCTCCCAGCCCCGCCATCCCCCGCGGCGGTGGCT
>VZRF01013954.1:228757-270091 GCA_013396875.1 Vireo altiloquus
CCTGGAGCGCTCCGGGCGCCGCTCCCCCCGAGCCGCCCGGCTCCCGCCCGGGCAGCTCCCCGGCCCCCGGCGGCTCCGCGCAGCCCTGCACCGGGCCTGCCCGGCGCGGGGGCCGCCCCAGGAAGCCTCTGCGACCCCGGCGAGAGCAGGACCGATCACTGCGTTAATAAGGCCGGTATCATCAAGATAGCCGGGAATAAAACGGCTTTATGGGCATAGAGCAGCGTGGCTGGGGAACATCAAGGAAATGTCCTGGCTGCGGAGGCGATGGGGCCGTGCAGAGGTCCCGCCGCGCCGAGCCCGTGCCCTCAGAGCGGTCCTTTCGCCCGAAGGAAGCGGGCGGAAAATCCGCCCTTCCCCCAAGCGAATAAGGGCAAATACTTGTGTCTCGGCCAGCTCCACAAATGCTGAGATACCGCCTTTTTGCCAGGAATTACTCTCGTTGTTCTACCAACGCGAACCGCCGGGCTTCCCCCGCAGAAGAAGCCTGGCTCCCTGGAAGCCTGCGGGGCAGGGCAGTGAAAGCTACCGCCACCTCTGCATGGCTTATAAAGCACTTGGACTGCTCCGGCCATTGGAACTTCACTTTGATTTCATGTCGTTCCCACAGGCGCCAAGCTGCAAGGTTTATCGCAATGCACTGGCAGGGAGGAGAAATAATGAGATAATTCACAACATCATCCTCAGAAAATTGAGCTGCTACTGAGACTGGCCAAGATTTCACTAATAAAACAGGTCTGGTGGCTGGAAGTAACAATATATTTCTAAACAATGCAAAGATCTGGGATCCAATGTTAACAGAAACAGTACCAATATTAACATTTTAACTGGTTAGAAAGTAACTATATCTTCTGTTAAAGTGCCTCAGAGCTTCCAAACTTTAAAAGAAGGCGGGGGATGGGGGGGGAGGGGGAAGAAAGAAAAATAAATACGTGTAAAGTGTGATAAAATAATGTAAGATTTGCAAATCAGTATTAGAAAAAATCCTGAAGTCACCATTTTTCCACTGTTAAACATAAGCCTGTCATGCAAGTACTGTATTATGATACGCATATCCAACAAAGCCAGAACTGAGTGAAAAGTACAAAGAACAAATGTATCAGTAAAACAACAAATGCACCAGCACAACAGTTGCAACAATTTCTATTAGAAGTTCGAAGTTCTTTAACATACTTTGTATGATTATAGTTTATTTGGCGTAAAAGCGCCTTCATGCTCAACTACTTATGTTCATGTACTGCATACCCTTAAGACAGATGAAGCTCACCTTGTGGAAACCAGTAGGAAAAGAAAGCAGGAGAGGAAAAAAATAATGATATCCTGGTAGCTGAGGTTAACTCTTCCCTTTAGATTTAAGAATTTTTGGACTGGAATACTTTTAAATGTATATTAACAATTGTACCTCAGTGTAAAGGCTGGGTGATAGAGCACCAAACAAGAAAAACAGGATTCATTGCTACTGGTGTCATGCATAATTTCAGACTGAAGCAAAGTACATCACAAATTGCTCCCGATTTTGAAGTTATCCTGAGTTAGGAGCTCAGTCATCTTCTCAATAAATGCATGCAACTGAGACAAGAGCAACAGAACCTCTCAACCAATGAAAATAAGACCACTGGTATTTAACCCTGAGCACCTGAACTTTACAGGATGTACAATCACACCACTTTCAGAACCCAAATGCTCCTTTACCTGCCAGCTTTACAAAATAGCTCTAAGGATTAGTTAACATGTAAAGTAATTTTCAAAATACATTACAGTACCAGTTAATATTAATAGCAATTATTATCTATGTGGGTAAAGTCCTTACTAATTGAGGTTTTGACTATCAGCTCCTCAAAGACACCCACTCTTGGTTCTTGCTGATGTGCCATAATGCTTCAGGCAAATAACTGATTCTTTGTTTGCCACCAGTTATAGTAGTTACAACAATGCTATTTTTTTTTCCTCTGTATGAGGCACTGTTATTTGCTCGTTAGGGAGAGATTTTTCCAACTACAGTCCTGTTAACTCTTGGCAGCCACCAGAACCTCTCAGCTGTTGCATTTTACTTTATTGTCCAGAGCACCAAGCAAAAAACAATAGAAAAAAAAAATCACCAAACACATTCTTCTATGTACTTGAGCACATAAACTTCCAGTACTTGTTTTGGAGACTTTCCTTACCAGACCAGCATCTAGCCCAACTCTTTCACATTTCTAATGGTTTAAGTTATGTCTTACACAGTATTGTAAAACTTATTTTTAGGCCACCTCTTTGTTTTGCAGTCGATTTGTATAGAACCTGTCACTGACCGTTAACAAGGAGATGAAAAGGGGATGATGTCTTTTATCAGAAAGACAAACTTTTAAATCACTTGACAGACTGCATAGAACTCACCCTAATAATTCTTTGAGCTCCACCTTCAAGAGTTCTGAATATTCACCAGTTATTTTGTTTTGCAAAGGACTGCAATTAGAAACCATGTAACTCTCACACCTTCCAACTTCTTGTTAATATAAGTCATCAGTTCGTTTTAAGAGAATCTCATCATTTCAAAGTTTTCATTTTTCCTTCAAAGCATCTCCTTCACAAGAAATAACGTCCAATTTCTAAAGGTTAACTATCAAGTTTTTGTATTACAGGTTTTTGAACCTCAAATATATACTTCATTCTTAAATGATACTGTCATAAAAGATAAAAAGTTGAGACATAGATACACGAGTTGTAATACTTCTAAAAATAATTGACTCCTAAAGCGGTTCAAAAATATATGCTATTACAAATAATCTATCATTTTTGTGTTTAAAAACACACAGAACAGCAATTACAAAACAGCTGCGGAAGCAAACTACCATTGTGCCTGTGTTAAAACAAACAGTTCAAGATCCCTGAGAGTTCTTAAGAACTACTCTAGTGCATAGATTTATAAACGAAAAATGGCATATTGCATAATGGCACCTGTTAAAGCAGAAAGTAGAGAAAATAGTGTTGAAGATAGGGGGTAAATATCTAGTCTTAAGCCTTGCAAGAGAACAGTATTTTATGTTTATCAGGAGGACTTGATGATGCCATCATCGATTATAAACTGAAGTTCTCGTAGTTGCATGAAAGGTAGCATGAGTATAAAAGGAAGTTGTAAAAACAGACCAGAGGGTCAGAAAGGGTGTCCCAGTTAACATTTCTTTCTATGGATGAACTTCAAAAACAGGTCTTGAGTACAGAGAATGAAGTGCCAAGGATGTAGATATGCTCTACCATCTATGCTCTGTATGGCCCTAGAACTGAATTTCTAAGCTAACAAATAGCTAACAAGTAGCCAGGTGAAACCTTTAAGTATCTCACAAGCAGGCTGTACTAGGTAAGATTTTTGAATGGATGATAAACTCACCAGTTTGCTGCATGATATTAATTATTTTTCTCCCATTAGAAGTCTAAGAGACTTGAAAACAGTGAAGTGAGAAAACTGAATGGATAACTATTAATTTTACAATAGAGAAGCAAAACAGCAGCTCAGAAGCATTATTTTCTACAACGGATTGCCATTTCCTCCCCACCAAAGCTCTGTGTTTAGAGGAGGTGCAGTTCATAAGCATGTCCTACCCCACAAAAGTTCAAGCTTTAAAAACCCATTGTATTCTTTGCCTAGAATGTACTGAAAGATACGTGGGAAAAAGCATGAAATAAGTTGTCTTAACAAATGTGCTATAGTCCCATAAACAAAACTGTCTTGAGCTGATGAGGCCAAAATCTCTTGCCTTCCAACTAATAATGTGCATAATGGACGGTCATGTATTGGAGACTGCTTCATTAGCATGGGCCCAGGGGACAAGCAGAGATAAAGACTGCCTGATAACACCAATTACTTCCAATCTCATGCAAATTAGAAATGTATTTATTGTATTGAAAACTATGAACCCCACTACACATAGTTTCTGGTCCTATCCACCCAACTTGTTTCAAGAATCCAATCTCCTCTACAACTTTCATTAGTCCATTTGTCCTAGGCCTTTCACATGTTCAGTTTTCCTTTTATAGTCCTCTACCAATTTCAGACCTTCACTCGCGAAAACCTTCCCTCTCCTATCTTCAGGCATGGGCCCTTTTTTGTGCAGCCATCAGAAAGCAGCAATTTAAGCCAAATTCCAGGGTAAAGAGACAATGGTTCGCTCTACGAAAGGCTTAAAGGGAGTGGTACATTCCACAGACAAGTACGGGCATATCAGGATATGCTGAACTCAAGCCACAGTACTGCTTGTTTACAAGAAAATGCCAAGGCATACATTGCATTGTCAGAAACATCTTTTTATTTTTTTCCTCAACTTTTCCTTATTTCTCATAAACTGCAAGCACTCGCTAAAGCTGCCATTTCCACGGCATTAACTAGAAGCAAGCACACAATTTCCTAGTCTTCCACCCTAAGACAATCAAAATCAAATTCACCTCCAGATCAAAATCAAATCAACCACTAAATTTAAACCACTTCTGAGCTCAACAGGTGCCTACCAGACCCTTGCTTAGTCCTGGTGCAGAAAAGCCCTTTTTTTAGGTAACAGAGATCCCCCTCCTCTTAGGAAAGTCTGGCCACGCATTTTTAGCACGCGGTTAACAAACCTGTGGGTAACGTACCTACAGTTCGAGCTAGGCACGGACAGACAAAAGCTTTTTGCTACCCTTTCTCAAGAACACGGCCCGTCCTCAACGCAGGCAGGGCCGCTGCGCCAAAGCAGCCCCGCCGGCCTCGGGCCGCCCCGCGGGAGTCACGGTGGTGCGCACGCGCCCTGCGCCCCGCGGCGCCGCGCGCAGTTCCGGGTCACGGCGGCCATGGAGGCCGGGCAGGGACCCGGGCCCGGCCCCGGCGGCGACGCGGCCGAGGTAACTGCACTGGCTCGGCGTCGCTGCCGCGGGGAAACCTGGCGGGGCTGGGGGCGGCTCCGCGAGGGGCGAGACGGCGGGCTCGGGCCAGGGAAAGGGGATTCCTGTCAGCCGCTGGGCCGCCCCTGCTCTGAGCTCGCCGCGGGGACGGTGCCCTTGAGGCCTCTAGGGGGCCGGGCCGGGGGTCCTGGCGGGAGGGAAGGAGGTGTTCGTGCCTGACCGTGAACCAGCAATGTGCTCAGGTACCAATGGCATCCTGGCCTCTATCAGGAATGGTGTGGCCTGCAGGACCGGGGAAGTCACCATCCCCCTGTACTCGGCACTAGTGAGGCCACACCTCAAGTATTGCGTTCAGATTTGGGCTCCTCAACTCAGGAAGGACACTGAAATCCTGGAGCATGTCCAGAGAAGGGCAGCAGAGCTGGTGAAGGGTCTGGAGTGGAGTAAGAGTCTTATGAGGAGTGGCTGTGAGAGCTGGCGTTGTTTAGCCTGGAGAAAAGGAGGCTCAGGGAGCACCTTATCACTGTCTTCAACTGCGTGAAAGGAGGCTGTAACCAGGTGGGGATCGGCCTCTTCTCCCAGGCAACCAGCGATAGGACGAGAGAGCATAGTAAGCTGCGCCAGGGGAGGTTTAGATTGGACATTAGAAAGAATTTCTTCACAGGAAGGGTCATTAGATATTGGAATGGACTGCTCAGGGAGGTTCTGGAGTCACCGTCCCTGGCGGTGTTTAAGGAAAGATTGGACATGGCACTTAGTGCCACTGTCTAGGTGGCAAAGTGGTGTTCAGCCCTAGATGATCTCAGAGGTCTTTTCCAACCTAATCGATTCTGTGATTCTCTGTTCCCCTGGTGCCTGCCGCTAGCCTTCTCAATGCTGTGCTGCTCTTGGCCGGCCGGTGTCTGGCAGCGTGCCCGGCGGCACGGCTCTCACGGCGGGACATGGTCGGGCACCGCCACAAACCTCTCACACGCTTTCGAAACAGCTGGTCGGCTCTGGCTGAATTACATCCGTGTGAACCAACAACACACCCTGTGTCTTTGAAACCTGAGAAATACTTGAAAAAGGCACTCAATGACCTGTCAGATTTCAGCTATTTGGAAGGCTGGTCGGAGGGACCAAAGCAGGCTTTTCTGAAGTACAAGGACCGAGCTGAGTTGGGATCTGGCTATGTACAAAGTATTTTCTGCTCTCTCGTGATTTTTAGAAGCATTGGATTTTTTAAATGATTTTTCATGTGACATTTATGGACAAAACGCACAGGGTTCTTAAGTATAGCTTGGTGAAAGTACAGAAACTAAGGGATGTGAAAGTTAGACGTTAAGTTTTTTCATTGAAAAATGTCCCCCAACTGTTCTTTTGTCCATTCTTTTCTAATTTGTTTCCCTAATGGAAGAGGGAAGTACCTAAGCCTTATGTTCCGACAGAGGAGGAAAGAAGACTCCTCAAGGAATGTGCTGAAGAGAGTTTCCGGTATAGAGGTAAGTTCACTTTGCTGGTAAACTTGGTTGCTTTCCTTCCACCCTTGGCTTTTGCTGTTATCTGAGGCATTATGGAGGGCCTGGCTCAATATAGCACAATACTGCATTAACAAGCTTCATATGCACTAGAATTGCATCCCAGCAAATGCTGATCCATGTAGTATTTACTAAGAGTTTGCAGGGCAGGAGTTTTCATAAAAGGTGCAATGTAATTTCTAAGTTTCACGCTTTATAACAAGATCTCTTCATATTTTAAGTTAATGTGCTTGTAATAAGTCTGAAAATAGATCTAATTAATGAGTCTCATATTGCTGGAGTTTTTTTCTGATTGTTATTTCTGCATTTTTATTTTCAATTTTTATTGTTATCTCTATCATGCAAGAATAAAATAGATTAACTTATAACCATTGCTTTTCATCTTTATTGAGCCTTATGAAGAGAACAATATATAAGTAGTCACTCAGTTCAACTTTTGGAGAAAATTGCTGTGTGTATGCATAGCCAGATGTCTGGGCATAGTTTCTGTAATCTAAAGGTCCAAGGCATACTTGATTTTTGTACATCTGTCCAGGAGGTTTGAACAAGCCTTCTGATGTGATTGTTACCTGCTGTTTTATCACACATTAGTAGGTTACTCCTGATGCTGGTGGCTTGGCAAAAACCAGGACTGATTTGCTAATTTTAGCACACTGGGGCTCTGATTTCTCATGGAAGCTAGTACTTTCAGGAACAGCTTCTAAGGCATTGTGATTTTGAATTAATGATTCAAAGTTCTGTTTTGTCTTTCTCCATTGGTTTGGCATTCTCCTCATCCACTTTGACACAAATACTTGGAAATCTTCAGCATATTTGCTAAAATGTAACCATTTTCTGTATAATTTTATAAGTTAAAAGAGGCAGGTCCCTTCGTGGTACAATGATGATTGGTTATGGTTTATTGATAATCTCTCTTCTGAAAGACGAATAGGGGAGAGTGTTGTTTGTTGTTCCTGAGCTGTTCTGCTGCTCGGCAGTGTAGCTCATTGCCCTGTGCATCTTTATGCAGTCACTGAAGATACAACAGGTAGGTAGTATTTGAAAGCCCTGAATTGGTTTCTCGAGTCGTTTCTCTTTAGAGAGCTACAACAGTAACAGATTTTTTTTTTTCAGAGGTTGTACTGTGCTGTTATCTTGCTGGGAGAGGCTGAGGTCCATGACTGTTTTCTGTGTCTCCTGTGTGTGTTTCCCTGTTCTGCATATACATACTAAACTTGTATTCACTGTATTAAACACATATTGCTTGAACTCCCCTTTGCAAGAGGCTGCTTGTGTGACTGCCTTGAAATCCTCACTTTGTATTGTGTCACCTTTTGTTATTCACTGAAGTTACTATAAATTTGTGTATTTTCAGTTCATTTATTCAAATTTCAAGCTGTTGCAATTTTTACTCATTCTTACAAACCCTCTGTGTTTTGACATAGTTTCTCTTGACAGCTTCTGCTGCTAGTTATTTCACAATTTAGTTTAATGCTTTACTGGAGTTACTAGTTTGTAATCATGTTATCATATAAGTTCTAACACTTTTAAAAATTCTACTACAATCTACAACTTTATCTTGCACTTCTAATCTTGCTAACAAAATGAAATCATACTGATACAACTTTTTCCCTAAAAAACTAATTTTTACTAGGGTACATTATATTACCATCCTTATGTGCTGTTGATATACCAGCCTTCCATTATTTTCCCTAGATTTATTTTGTTCCTGAAGCAGAAAAAGTACTTGTTGCCCATAGCATTGATATTTTCTGATTTATTAAGTTTGTTTTGTTGGAGTTTTTTCCTACAGTTGAATAATTCATATTAATTTTTACATATGAATCCCGTTTTCATTTCTCTATTATTCTTTTAAATTTTAGTTACCACTTCAGGTCACTTATATGCTCACATATTAGTATAACCTGTCTTTGATATCTGTGTCTGGAATATTTGTGTTGGGTCTATAAATAATTTCAGACTTCTAAGAGTTAGGCTGAAGTCCTCTGTAATAAGTTCTTTTTGAATGTATTTTTCTCAACACACTCATCCTCCCCTTTTTTGTTTTTCTTTTACAATTCAGTTTCAAATCTGTGCTGTCATTCTATATCTTAGAAAATCTAGAACTGTAAATTTTGGAAAATCTAGATCTGGAATCTCTAAAAGCATCAGATTTTTAATATCTAATAGGTTGGAAGGTTTTATTCTCCATTCTGAACTTTTTCTGTAATCTTGCTTTGAACCAAGGAGACAATACTTCTTCATAAAAGTGACATCCAGTCACATTTACCCTGAGATGCTGGTTGGACTCCTTACCTAGTTTAGACCTATCAGAATTTGTGAGGGAACAAACTGTTAATTTGCAAAGTATTGTTTCATGCTTTGCTCCAAAAATACTATTTGTCTTCAAATATGAATTTAATTAGCAAATTGTGTGCATCAAAACACTATAAGCATCTAGTGCTGTTGCAAAAATTTCTCTCCTAGATGTCACTGAGCCTTTTTGTAACATCTACATTTTCAGATTTGCATGAAATTAAATTTCATTGTGGCATATCTAAATCTTTAATGTAAATAATTTTAGTCTTCTGTCATGTTTGTTTTTTCATTGTCCCTGTATCTTGTTCAGGGGTGGTGGTCCTTACGAATAGTTGCACAGTTAATCTTCCCAATATAATAGTTATCTTTGCTTGAAAGATGCATTCCTTTTTTTTTTTGTTTTTTTTTGCCATCTCCAAATGCTTCTTGCCACCTAAAGTCTTTCAATGTAATAAAAATTGACATGAACTCTTAAGCTGATTGTGGTAGGCAGTGATGGTCTTCCATAAAGTTGTTTTCTCTGCATTCCTGACCCTAACCCCAGGTTGTATAATTTGATCTGTAAACTACAGATAAAGCTGCTCTGTTTTTTAATTTTCCGGTGAATAAAACATTACCTATTTTTAATAAATTTGATTTATAGCGGTATAAGATTTAAACTTTTTCCAAAGTTCTTATGTTAAAATGTCAAGAGTTTTGGTTCTCAAAAACTTTTAGAGACGCTGGCCTCTTTATAACTTCCTTCTGTCGTGAAGAACTGTGTGTGCCTCTGTAGCTTAAAGTTCTGCACCTTGATGCTGTAGCAATTGTAGCTAGACCTGGAGTCTTGTCTGGAGAGCTTTATTCCATCTGACACTGGCTTTTGTATTTTAGGGATCATGAAGTATAATGCAGGCAGGATGACTCATTAACTAGTACCACATAATTTGTAGTAGGTGTTAAAAACTGGAATTGAGACTGGTTGATAATTTCTATACAGTTTGTTAATTATATATGTATATATCCTTATACAAATGAGCTTAGGAAGGCATAGCAACTCTCATTTTTGCATATTTTGTTAAATGTGATTAAAAATATTGAAAAATGTATTTTAAACAGCTTTTTTTTCTTCTTCACAGCTTTTCCTTTGGCTGCAGTGAGCATGCTTGGTACTAGTTTCTTAATTAGAAAAGGTAAAGTGTAAAAGTACTTCAGTTTCATTTGGATTTGCTCAGATGAAATACCTTTCTGCTGTTAGGAAAGTTAAGATGATAATATAATGTCCAATTTACTTATAACTAAAAGACGTTCAGACTCTGAAGCTACATTATTTACAGTTCCTCAACATAAAGGAGGAGCTGAACTTAAAATCAAGTTCATCTGTGTTTTTTGTTGCGTGACAAGTGCAATATCTCACAGATTATGAAACAATATGTTCTCAGTGTGTAATAACCCTGTGATTAAATATGATTAAAGAGATAATTCCTAGATTTCTTTAATGTTATGGGGAATTCAGATGTTAGGTTTTTTTATTTTTCTTTAATGTGACATGTAAAAGAGTAGCCTGCTACCTACAAACATAACTATAATTGAGGTTTTTCAACTTAATTCTTAAAATCTGATTACATATGTCTTACATAATATCACATATCTTAATATCTGATTTCATCTTCATTTTCAGGTGTCCTGAGAGATACCTCAAGATTTGGCTCTTTTATTAAAGTTGCATGTAAGTAAAAGCTACATATAAATTCAGCTTGTATTCATGCTCTGTGTTCTGGAGTCTGTTAGGCAGTTGTAATTCTGCTGAGACTGGCTGGCTAATTCACTGTGACTCAAGCTGGCAGGGACCCATAAGGACCAGAGTCTGAACTCCCTGCTCCTGACAGAACTACCTAAAACTACACCGTGTGCCTAAGAGTGTTTTCTAGATGCTTCTCAAACCCTAATAGGCTTGGTGCTGTGACTGCTTCCCTGGGGAGCCTGTTCCAGTGCCTGACAGCCCTCTCAGGGGATAACTTTTTCCTAATGCCCAGTGTTAACAATGGTTTTAAAATAAAAGAGGAGAGATTTAGATTAGATGTTAGAAAGGAATCCTTTACTGAGGGTGGTGAGGCATTGGACAGGTTGCCCAGAGTAGTTGTGGATGCCTCATTCCTGGAAATGTTCAAGGCCAGGTTGGATGAGGACCTGAGCATCCAGGTTTAGTGAGGGGCATCCCTGCTCATGGCAGCGGGGTTGGAAATAGATGATCTTTAAGGTCCCTTTTCAACCAAGCCATTTTATGATTCAGTGATTTATTCACCATGTGAATTTGCACTGCATATTTTGGACAACTTTTGTTTATAAGGTTTGTATAAAATTGCTTGATAAATGTAACATAATCATTTAAGATAAAAATGTTGTAAATAAATACTGTAGAACCTTGCTTTAAATTACATTGCCAGAATACACCCACCCCTCCCTTCCTAATTTGAAGGTCATTATTCATGTGTCTCACGTGTCCCATTCAGGCTATTCTAATTACCTTTTTTTCCCTGGACATTATGTATGTACAATTGTAGGAAAACAGCAATTTCATGTGAATGATTTTTGGATTAAGTATAATCAAAAATAAATTATTAATTTAATAAATTAACCTTTTCAATGTAATACAGGACAGTAAAACAGGAAGTTGCCATCTTGCCAATCTGGACAGATATAGCCAGTTTACTTCAGTGGGAAGAGGGTAAACCCCATGATTTGTGGTCAAGGAAGTGTTGTTTGAGCAGATAAATGAATGTGAGAGACTAGGGCTCCCAGTTGTTTATGCTAAATTCTGGTTACTTTCTTTGAACACCAAACAATGGTATAACACAAACATTTCTAATAAATAATAGAACTGCTATTTCCTCAATCACTCCTACGAATAAGGGCCACATTCTTCTTAATTAACAGAACTAATTTATTGAAATCAGGGGAAAAAATAAGGTGCAGCTAGCCTTGCCAGGATGTTCTGCCTGTAGGAATTACTATACTTTTCTCAGTAGTTTTCTAGGTACTCAGACAATTTACTGAAACTTCTGGTTAGTCATGGCTGATTCACTGCATTGACAGCATCCCCTTTAACACTGCAGAGGTATTAGTTCTCTCTGACAAAGAAGGAGAAGATTCATAGGCCTGTGTGTACTTCATATTAGTCTGCAGTGGGACCTGCAGTGGCCATATCTAATCAGCTTCTCTAAGATCTTGTCACACTGAAAATAGAAGCAAAGTACAGTAATACCTAATTTACTGTGCTAACCTAAAAAATTAGGGTCATCTGACTCTTAGTTCTGTAATAAAATAAACCAAATTCTTTAGCCAATAATTACTTTGAGTGAAACATCTTCCAGAGAGATACTTCCCCTTTTCTTGACTAGAAGGCCTCAAGAAAAAAATACTTTCTCTTTGTAATTTATGCAAAAGATTAATCAGTTTTTCTGTTAAGCTTTATTTTGCTAAATACTTAGTTTTAATTCCTCTTAGGCCGATTTAAGGGCTTGTAATTTTTCTCTTTGCACATATTTATTGTATTTGAGGTGTTTGGTTTCTTTTAACCTGCTGAACACCTAAACCCTTATATTCCTCATTGGTAAACTTCACTCATAGTTGTGGCTGTTCTTCTTTATTCCATTGGAAAAGGACTTTTACCCTTCTTTTGAAAATAAGACATTAGAACAAGAATCACAATTTCAGTATCAGTACAGCAGGCTAGGGTAAAATCCCCTTTTCCATTGATTCTCAGGCAATGTAATTTACAGCTGAGAATTGCAGACGATTAACATTACTGGTAATTAACTCTTTCCTGACTTAAAGATAATAAAGACTCTTGAGTCTTTAGGAAATATTCACTGCACATGAAAGAATTGTTTTCTCTTACAAAGTCAACAACAAAACTGTTAATTCTGCAGAATCTGTCAGACTCCACTGAGCCACTCATAAAAGAGCCAGTTGCTGGAAAGCATAAATTTTAAGCCCAGAAAGAACTATCTTGATAATTTATTCTTATGTCCTGTTCAGCAGATGGAAATAGCTCATGCACTAAATTGAAAGGGTTTGCCTAGTGATTGCAAGGGTTCAGCTAATTCAGTTGTTTGCCCTCTGGCAGCCAACTCACAGAATCCTTTTCAGAAGATACTGAGCCTAATGCTAAGTTTATTTAGACCTTTATTTAGACCTATTTAGACCTAGACTAGTGAAAGCCTTTTCCGGATCTGACTGTTCTGATGGATTAAATTAGCAGAATTTACTGCCTATATTTATTTCTGACTGGTTTATCATCTTTGATAGTTAGTTGTGATTTCTGCATCTTGAGAAAAAACAATGCCATTATTTTGCTTTTTTTTGATCACCTTTCATTCATCAAGTACCGGCTGAAATCATCTGATGTTCACACCATGTCTAAGTCGTTGCTTTATGTCTCTGTTCAGCTGTTGCATTTGGTTTTAGTACCCTTTGTCTGCAGAAGAAGCAGAGATGATTACTGCATGTTTTTGGTTTAGGTCTAAACTGGTTTTCTTTCTTTTATTCAAGATATAACATGATTTATTTGAAATTATTATTTTAAAACTATGTTGGATATTATAGTACAGCATATAAACCCACCTTTTTTTCTTTTTAAAAAGTTGCTGGAATGTGTGGATACCTGGCTGGAAAGATATCCTACTTGCCAATCTGTAGCGAGAAATTTAAGAAACTGAAGGATTCCCCAATAGGAGATGTTCTGCGACAAGCTCAGAGACATAGTTCACCTAAGTAAGAATTTATTATCTTTTAAATTTAAAGCTTATTCTTGAATAGGGTATTTTAAACACTAACAGACCAATACTACTTTTGCAGCTTTCAAACACCTTCAGAGCTGCACCTTCTCTCATTCCTCATTACCTCAAATCTACCACTTTCAGGAATCTGTATTTCTATCATTTGGAAAGCTATAAAATATGTATTTTGAGCTCTTTATATACAACTGATCACTTTAAAGAGTAGAAAAAAACCCTTTTTATTTAGCAAACTGTATTCCTTGTAAAATTAAGAGTGTTTCCAATGGAATCTACTTACAGAAGTGTGACAGCACAAGTTGCCTCCTTAATTTAGAAGTAAACTAAATTAACTGAAATAAAATAGTGTAACATTCTGGAAGTTTTTCCCATAGTTTAGTTGGATTGAAGTAGGAAAAGGGTGGAAATGATTTCAGTGTTTATCAAAGGAAAGAACTCAGTAAACAATATCAGTGCAGGAAGAAGTATGGTGGTCAAACTTACTGCTGTTTGTTTAAGTCCTTTACATCTGAAACAGCATTATGCTGTACATATGAGAAACTCATCAGGTTCTTAAAACTATTTCCTGTTTTCTTCCAGAATGTTTTCTACTTCAACTGCTTTTTAATTGCAAGCTGCTTTCAGAATGTCACTTAAACCCTTGATTCAAAACTGGGAGAATAGTGTTTGGATAGTGAGTAGTAGTCCTCCTATGTATGTGCTGAGATTTCTTAAATGTTTATGAAGGATTTGCTTAAATTCTTAATTACATTATAAATTCAGATTTATGACAGTTTTTATTTTGTCTGCAAGATTTACCTTTATTCTGAAATGTTTATGGTTTTATGACATCAAACATAATTTTAGGAATTACCACTTCATACACTTACTGTATAGAACAGATGAATTGGAGTTGGACTTGTCCCTTCACCCCCCTGCAGTTTAATATGAAATTGTCATGCTCGTTAACTGTGTATACATGCCAACTTGTTTAAGTACCATCATCTGCTGCACCAATAAATTCCTTCAACCATTAATGGCCCATTTGTATCTGTAAAGTTTTATTTCCTAAGTGATAAATTCCTTTTTCTTGGTTGGATATTCTTGAATAAATAATTTAATTTCATTTCAATTGCATTATTATCCATACAGGCTACCCTTTTAAACCAGCAACAGAAATCATTACACTTTCCCCAGCATTGTATGTCTGCTAATTAATGTATTTTGGTAATTTGATTTGCAGTTTAAAATTTGTAGAGAACTAAAAGATTAGGTAGTTCTTAAAGCTGTGTTTGCCTATATTTTAAAACATAATTAAGGGAATAAAATGGCTTTGCTCTGTATGTTTATTATGAGAATTAAACAAAGACTAATTGCAAATGTTTTTCATAGGGCACTAAAAGTACAGCTAAGCAGAAATTAAAGGAAAAAATTAATAAATACTCTTAGAGATGTTGTAGTGGCACCAAGTGGTGGCATTCCTGATGGAAGGACATGTTGTGTAGTGGCTTGCAAGGCCATTCTGAGAATATAACAAATACTTTAAAATGTTTGGCACCAATTTCCAGAATATTCTTTATGTGATATTACCTTTCTCTCTCAAGAGAAAATTCGTTAATATTTCTGCAGAATTCAGCAACCTTAATTAATTTATTATTATTTACTTTCCCCAAGATAGCTGTTTGTTCTCCTTCTGCTGTTCAGTACTGATCAATTACAGCACCTTATAATGATGAAGAGTTTTAAATATCAAATTCTTCCTAAAAAGCTTTAAAAATTAACTGTAGTTCATACTACCACTAGTTACATGGGCACACCCTGTACTATTTGTGTCTGATGTGGGGTGTTTTTGTGTGAAGATTCTTTGGAAACAAGGAGAGTAACTTTAGTCTTGTAGATTGCAATATATTTTGTCTCTTTCGTCTCCTGTTCTGGAGGTATGAGCTAAGATTATGTGAGGAAGGGAAGAATGTTGGGGAAGGGACTACAGAAATCTTTGCAACGTAAAGAAAATACCCAAAACATCCCAAGTTTTTTTTAAGATGATGATTCAGTTGGAAACTAAACTTGTTAAAATGAAAGAACATCTTCTTGAATTTCAAGTATCCATTTTTAACTTTAGTACTTTTGTATTTAATATTTAGTTGTATTCTTTTCCAGCCGTTCCAGTCGGAAATCTGAATTTTCAGACGTACCTTCTCAGTCATTCACTGAGTCATCTTCTCCAAGAGCTGGATTCACACCACCTTCTAGCTATTCAGATGATTACAGCTCAACAGACAGAGGCCTCTCAAGTTATGAACCCATTCCATTCAGTGCTTCCCTGAATGAATCTTCACCTACAGGAATTACTGATTACACTGTTCAAGGTGAGTTGTAGTATTTAGCAGTTTGTACTGCAAAGACTCTTGCCTTTCTTTTAGATACTGCTTGTACTAAACTAAGTATTCTCACCCTATGCAAACACACATGATGCAATATAGTGGTTTTGAATGAAAGAGCTCAAAGAATTACAAGAATTGTTTTTACACAGAAGAGGAATATAAATTTTATTTTGTGTTCTAACTGTAAATTAAATTCAGGGTTTTCTAGCTCTAATTGCAAGTAAAGATCCTTAATTAACTTATAAGCTGTAATATGTTGTGGAACTAAACCTGCAAAAAACCCAGCCTGACTGAAAGTTCTCTTTGATTGAAAGAAGGGGGAATATGCCATGCCTTTAGTGTACTAAATAAACCACAGCCTACCAGTTGCCTGCTGGCCCTTCCAAGGTGATTGCAGTTTTACCTTCCATGGGGCTGTAACTAGATACTGCTGTAACTCTGGCACATTAAACTTTTTTTAAAATGTTTTCTTAATGTGACAAACATTTATGTCTCTGGGGAACTGAATGGATATTGTGTTCTATCTGCCAACAGTCTGATTTTCTCATGGACAACTAAAATGGCTTTCAAGTACCACGCAGCTGTTCCCCTCCTTCCAGTATGAACTATCCTCAGCTATTGCAGGGGAAACACAGGATTCTGAATTCAGGTGTCTGGTGCACAAAGGAGGAAGTTACTGTCAAATGCAGAGTTGTGTACTTTGAATTAGTTTGGATTTTTTCAACTTCTTTATGAAGAATGTTTTATTTCACTAAAAAATCCCTTTTGTGCAACTTGGTTATAATTATATGAAAGTGTCAGATGTAAATGTGTCAAGAAAGGTGTTACTGTATTTCATCACAAATACCAGTAGTTGGTAAAACCCTTATTATATAACCAAAGTTCTGCATCGTAAATATAGATAAAGGATGAAAGGTTTATCAGGCAACATATGATAGATATTGTCCTAATTCTTTGTAAGCAAAATTTAAAGCCTTAATGCAAAACCTTGAGCTTCACCTAGATTTCTCTTCAGAAATCATATCTATTTCAAATGTGTAATTATAAATTTTAGATAAAGGGACCAGACTATTTTGTCCATCAACCACCGCATGGTAGATTAGATTTTCTTCTGGTAAAATGAAGAAAATTAATTAGCTGCCAGCATTTCAAAGCAATTTGACAAAATTAAAAGGATAAAAGGAATGGATTACTTGAAGACCATATACATTCAGTGATGTATTTAGAATTGCAGCTGTCATGTTCCTATTCATTTGAGATTGAGCAGTAATTAACTGGTATTATAGAACATGTTGAAGCCAAATTTTGGGGTGTTATGCCATCTTTAGTGTTTTTCTGTTTGTTTTGTTTCCAGAACCTGCTCCAGTTCCAGAAGAAAGTCGTAAAAAAAAAGGCATCACATACGAGGAATTAAGGAATAAACACAGAGGGACATATGATGTAATGCTACCACCAAAGGCAGAAACTCCAAGCAAGTTTTCACAGGAAAAACCAGCTAAGGAAGGTAATATTCTGATTTACAGAAATACTTGCTAAATTCAAATATCTGCCATAATGTTAAAAATTATTGCAACACAAAGCTTAACTCTGCATACCTTTTAAGTAGTTTATATTTAGAGTATCTGCAGGTATCTCATATGTGATACATATGGTCTGTAGTTTCCTATTTCCTAGAAATGATTTTTTCAAAAATTTTGATCATCCAATAGAAAATTATAATTCCTTTTCTCTAGCCACACTGCTTGGTGCCAGACTGAAAAGCTTCTAAGTTTTGCTTCATTGAGTATATTGAGCAACCTCTTTGAACAAAGAATTCTCTGAGCTCAGAGCTATACCAAAGAGTTTTAGCTAGGGAAGGAGGGTGTGTGTTTTAGATAGCATTGTTCTCTCAAAATAGAGCACATGGTTGATGGTTTGAAGGGGAGGGTATTTATTTTTATGAATTGTTTCATGTGAAATTAGTGGATTTCTATAGAGGCATTGTTTGTAGAGGTTCATTTTCTACATTAAAACCCAGAGGAAGGAAACGGTATTTGGCAGCAATATTGAGATTTGTTTTCACAGTGAAAAAGAAAACTTTACAGTGCAAAATAAGAATGCAGCAATGTCCTGAAGAATAAGACGCCATTCAGACAACTTTTTGACTCAATCAATTTTTTGAAAAGGAGACACACAAGCAATTCATAATTGCTTGCTCTAGAACTTTATAAATTTAATGTGGCATCTGTAAAAACGATTGTAGTAAGAGGAATGTTTTAGCATTTAACACACTGATGGACTAGTCACCTTGAATTGTTTGGGTTTGTGTGCACTGCCTAGTCTTGTCAGCCATGTTGCAACAAGACTTTTAGGAATAGCTGTTGTCTCCTATTAGGCATAATGGGTGGTAATAAGTGTAGAAGAGTGTATTAAAGCAAAAAGTTCTGAAGCAGTAATACTAAGCTTAGGAACAGTGTTGCTTAAGAGTGTCAGTCCCTTTGATGCTTGTGAATTACTTTCTACAGATCATCTATCTTTGGACAGATCTGCAGTCTTGAAAGAAAAATTATAAACAATTTTTGTGTAATGATTTCTATCTGTTACTTCAAGGATAAAAGGCTTTCTCTTATCATGTGACTGTTCCAAGGAGACATGAAAACATTGTTGAAGCTGTGGTTTCAGATTGCTTTTAAATTTTGTCGGCTGAGACTTGATGGTTTTACACAATGCTTCTTTTTCAATATACTTCTCCACAAATAGCCTAGAAATGTCACTTGAAAACCATATGCAGAAATGCTAAGCAGCTTTCTGAAAACCTTGCCGTATTCCATGGCAAATGTTGTGGCTGTGAAATGAGAATGTGCATTTGTTGCTTTATTTTTAGTTACTTGAGGTATATAAAAGATCTCTATAAAATGTTGATCAAATATTGCATTCTTTCTATTGTATTTCTGTGTTCCATTTGAAGGCTGTACTTGGGCTTTGAGAATAAAACTGAGCATGCATGAGATTTGTAAACAAACTTTTTAAAGTATCTCTGCATTTTTAGGAAAAAGGAGTAAGGAGGGAATACAAAAATTAGGAATGGTTTACACATGCAAATATGTTTAAATCTGCGGTTCAGGGATTACACTGATGTTGTGGGCTAAGATCTGATTTAGCTTCTTGTGTTATACTGGACGTGTTCCTTGCTGTTCATACTTTCTCAGTCACTACCCCTTGGTTCATCCTCTTATCTGGGCAAATAGGAGACAGTGACTTCTGCCCTCCCTTGCAAGGACAGAAGGGAAACCAAACCATGTTTAAACCAGCTTTAAGCAATCCCTAACTTCCATCTGCCAGTGCCTTCTCCCTTCCTTGCAGCAGCACAAATACGTGCATCTGCATAGTGATCTAGACTGGCCCATTTTCCAGGGAATGAGTGCAGCCTGTTCAGCTGCCATGGTTAATAGAAATGGAAATCAAATCGTACTTTAAGAGAGTTTCTCATTGTGTCTCAATGCAATATCAGTCGCTCCAAAGAGATTTGTCAGGGCATTATGCTCATAGCTCACAGAGACAAGGACCAGGCATTTTGCTCCATTCCACTTGTTCTGCTGCACAGTTAGTAATAAACAGTGAGCTTAGTAATTAACTTGCAAGTGGATTTATAAAGGGGTGCCTGACTAGTGTCAGCATTTCTGCTGGATCAAATAGAGCCATCCTTAACCTTTTTGGTGATGGCTGTCAATTACAAAGGACTTTGCAGCTCACTTTCAAGAGAGCCTGTTTTCACTTTCTGGCTGTTGTTCACTTACAGTGACACACTTCTGAACAAGGCCGTTAGACAAATACCCTGGTTTTTTTCCTGCGTCTCACTCCTATGCTAAAGAAAGCTGCCAAATAATAATGGCTGAGTAGTTTCCTAGTAGGGATTACCGATTTCTGTTTGTCTTTGAATATGTTTTCAACTGTCCTGAATCCATCCAACTGTGCACGTAACCAGATTATGTAGCCTCATTATTTATTGTAACGTTCCTTGCCAGTTTCCTTCAATTGTCTTTGTTTCATCCACATGTTACATTTGTTTCAAAGTAATTACAAATTCTGTAGAGCAGGAATTAGCACAGTAGGCCTCCAGATTGAATATTAATTCATTACGGTAAAATGATTAACAAACTCTTCTCCCCATTTATTCAAAAGTAGCTTTAATTAGATGTCTGTTGTGCTGTGACTGACACTCTCCCCACACACCACTTCAGATGACAGTGCACTTCATTATACTTTATATGATAAACTTTTGCAGTTAAACGATCACGTGACAACTTTTGTTTTTCCTTTTGTTTTCTTCAGTTAAAGTAAATAAATATGGAGATACCTGGGATGAGTAAGAGCCAAATGAAGAACTGAAGAAAATTACCTCCTGTCAGCTAACTTGAACTTCATCTAGATTAGTCATGAGTATCAGCACCTTTGGTATGCTCTGCCAGATGCTGCTATTAATAAATGAGGAGAAAATCCTGCCTTTCCAGAAGATAAGAAATGTATTTATGCTTAATTTTTTTAATTTTGCGTAAATGGAAAACAAGGCTATTGTTAGGTGTCATGACTATAAACCATTTGTGCTGTTGTTTAAGAATGAAAAGGGTAACTGATAATATGAACGTATGGCACAAGGTAAAAATACCTGTGAATAAATGCAATCCCATGTATTGTGAAAGGAAGACTCTTCTCAAATTTACAAGACTTGCATTAAAAGTTACCTGTAGAACTCACCTCTCACTTTGTTTTGTCTGAAAGTGATATGCTGGGAATTTGAAATTGTTGTCATAATTGGTTTGTAATGTCACGAATACTACTAAACTGTTGAGGGGAAAAGGGCTGAGGGGCTGAGCCAGACACAGAAATAACCATAACTTTTTCAAAACTGTTTCATTGTGCCAGCTGTATTTTCAGACTGATACTCTGACTTGCCCACAACAGGTTTCTACAGACAGTCATTTCTGAAGAAAATAATTGAATGAAACTGCAGGTACTGAAAATAGCTACATTCAAGTGCAGAGGTCTAAACCTGACAAACTTGGTAAAAGCTTGAATGATATATTGACTGTTAATGTTAGGCTCTCTATATTTCACCGTATTTCTCAAATTTTTCAAGTCATGACAAAACCACCATGTTTATGGAGAAGAGATCCCAATCAATGAAACATTTTGTTATTACTACCTGTAAGAAAAGAGCTACATTGGCAAAACTGAGGAGTATTTCCTGGTGTTTGCATCACCTGCTTTGTCTCTATCAAAATGTTGCCTTCACTTAGGGATTTTCATGTTCTCGCATGTGCAGTTTCATCTCACAGCATTGTGTTTATTTGGGGGTTTGGGCTATAAGGGAGCAAAAACCATGATTAAGTTGATAGCACAAAAGCATTCCTGACATCCTTGTTGGAGCTGAAAAACAACATGCCTACCAAGGGGGGAAAGAGGAGGATGCCTAAAGAGCCAAATACTACTTTAAAAAATTAAAACAGGAAGATTGCTTTCAGAAAAGCTGGTCTTCTAAAAAAAAATGTGCTAATTGGATAATCCTGAAGTTGTATCAAAATTTACCTTGTAGAGAATGCTTCTCATGGCTGTGATAAATGAACTCTGAAAATATAGTCTGCCAGAATTGCATTGCTGTGGTTTTCAGTGTGCTATTCCAAAGCTGATTAGCTTTATCATGAAAATATTCAGAGAGTTTCTTAGTTGTCAGTTATGCAAGTAACAGGAGGCAGAAGATTGAGAGGATAATAATAGAGCATATTCCTATGATGGTGCCTTCCTTGATGAAGCATATTCCTTGATGGTTTCAAGTGTCTTGCCTCACATTATATTTTTGGTTAGACAAGCATAGTGTTTTATATAAATTGTATTATAATTTCTCTTTCTTTCTTAGAGGAGAAAATAAAAGGCATGTCAATTAATGTTGTTCTGCTTGAGGTAACATTGTTTATAGATAGCATTTTTAAATTGAATATACAGCTTTCATTCTGTTGCATCTAGTTACTGTCTCTCAGAAGACATACTTTTTTTGTACTTGAATAAGTTTGGTTTGCTATCCATCAATTTTAAATTCTTTGGATTTCACATCCTTAATACACATTAAATACTAGAGAGTTCACAAACATTGCTGTTAATTTAGTAGGGTATTGGGAAATGATGTTTTGTCAAAGTTGGGTCACATTCAGTTTGCTGTGACAATGTGTACATTGAGCCCCTGATTCACTAAACAGCCATGGGAATTCAATCTTCTTCCTTCTCTTTTCCTGCATATCTTCCATTTGTACCCCCTTCTTTCAGAGTGGGCCTTTACAGTCTCATGGTTTCATAGCAGCTACCCATGAGTAGCTTGCTCATATTGCACTCCCATGACTTTTGGGAATTTTTAACTGAGTGTCTTGGAGCTGACAGCAGGATTACTGTTGCTGGTAGCAGTGTGACTAGACGTATAAAACAATGGTGTTAAAAAATACTTAAAGTTTTCCTATGGGCCATCTTACCTGTATATTTGTCAATAATTGAGAATTAACTCAATGTTTATTGAAAAGCTAAGTAAGTTTTCTTTTCTTCCTCAAATTAAAAAAAAAACATTAGAAAACCCTCTTAGACCTTTAGTCAAGCACCAGGAAAGGAGTCTGAATACTTCACTGTGAAGGTTTCTAAAAACCCGATTTCTTAAAAAATAAGCAGGCCAGTTTAAGGAGCTGGTAGCATTATCTCATGTTATTTGTTACTAATGTGCATGAACAGAGAGAAGAGGGTTGCAAAAACGCGCCTCAGCTCTTTTGTAGCTGGCAAAGCTACCAAAAATCCTGGTCCTGAATATTTCTGTATTTCCCCAAATTCGTAGGCATGTTTAGAGCCCCAAGTAGGTAATAATCTCACCTTTCCGGGGTTTTTTCCCTGCTAAAGTTGTTTGGAACACAGCTATGTGGAATAGAAAAGTGTAAATGAAAATTATTTGATTTGCTTAATGAAAGCTAAGCAGATTTGCAGAAACCTGGGGAAATCATTAATATTCCAGACTGAACCTACAACTTTCTTGCCTCCTTGAGATTCAGGAAGAAATCCTCACTTGTCTGCCGTTTGCTGGAAGCTAAAAGACCTGTTTGCTCTCATAGGGGATTCTTTCTTTGTGGCCCTGAGTGAGGACCTTGCCCAGCCGCAGGAGGCACATCCAGGTCAGTTCCTTGGCTCCCATAACCACACCAGACCTGCCATAAGAAAGCTTTGCTTGCAGCCCAATCTTCCTGACACACAAGCAGAACAAGTTCTCTGTAATCTCTTACATGAAACAGGGGGTCTAAAAATACCATTGTACTGTTTGCAATTTAGTTGCCTATTAAGTTGTTCGTAGAAATGCACAAATCCTTGGATTTTAATCTCAAGGTAACAAATGGGACAGTTTGCAGGCAGTTACCATTTCAGACCCTGGCCCTGGGGTTGTGCTAGCTGTGCTGCATGAGACGCAGGCAGGCTCCGTGCCTGGCACGGCTCAGAGCAGCGCCCGTGTGTGCTATGATCTACTGGGTCTGCAGAGCTAAGCAGCAGAATGGGAGTGAGTGAATGGCAACCACTGGCTGCTGGGAAAGGTTTCCTATTTGTATTTTGAAGTATTACAGATGTGATAGTGTAGAAGGAAGTAAGCTTAGGCATGTCCAGCCCACTCAGCCTCCAGCTGGCTGAGTGAAGGACAGGTTTGAAATGTGCCTCTGGGAGGAAGATCTTTCTTGCCCTGAAATACCTGAGCTTGCTGATGTGCCTGAGCATAGACTGCAGAATGTTCAAAATGCACACAGGTGAGCAGAAACACTTAGAAGTTCAGGTAAGTGGGGTTTTCCTATGCAAGAAGTTGGAAGTGCCATTGCTCTCAAACAATCTGTTTGCCAAAGACAATGGCAAAAGCATCCATTACCACCCTTAGTTCTTTTTCACCCTTCATCTGCAGAGAAAGTCACTATACTATAATAAAAATAATTTAAAGGTGTCTTGTCAGATATCTTGGAACTTGTGCTCTTTGCATCTGAGGGTGTTTTAGTCTCCATTTCTAGATGTGAGCTACCTGAGGTTTAATTCATTTGGCAAGGCTCTTAACTTAATTTTTCAATAGCTCTAAGAATGGCCATAATGGTCACTGTCTCCCACACTGGCTAGTGATCCTTCTAGAAAGAGATCCTTCACTGGTGCACCCTCTCGTCCTTCACTGATCAGAGCTGAGCAATTTCCTGACACAAAGGTTGCATTTAGATCATGCAAATGCAGGTGTTTTGCAGCCACCGAGTCTCTGTGTAGGTCATGTCTCTTGAAGCTGTTTTGTTTGCTTTTACCATATCCTGTGGTAAGGATCCCCCGATGGAATTGTGCTGTGTAAAGAAGAGCTTCTTTTCTGTTCGGTTTAAATCTGATTTCACTGAGTGCCGATGAGTTTTGATTTTAGGAAAACAGCAATTACTTACTTCCTATTCATCTGTCACACTTTTACAGACATAGTATGTTTGCAGCCTGCAAAGTGAGTTACCTAATCTCTTGTGAAGAAACCACTTTGTATTTCTGATCATTCTTTTTTATTTTTCTTTCTCCTGTTTCTGTCTGTGTTGTACAATTTCTGAGATGCACTGGAAGCACCATAATATTCAAAATGAGGGCATGCCATAGAATTGCTCTGTAATCCTAGTCTGTTTTTTCCTGGGAATTGTTAATGTTCTACTTGCCTTTTGGCTGTCATAGACCACTGGTCCTATGTCCTGCAACTATGAAAAATTATTCCCAAGTCCCTGTACTGAAAATGTCAGAGTAATTTAAAACCAACTGTGTGATGCATTTAGTATTTTTCTGCATGACTATGAAGCTTATTAGTCAGCCTCTCATACAAAGATTTTTTTCCTAGCTCTGTAGTTTTGTCATCAAGAAACACTTGTGTTTTCCTTTGTCAGATGATGTTAATATGATGACCGGATGCCCCCTACCATGTCCCCAAAAGCTCTCACAGGCCTTCTAGATTTTAAACTGGCCTTGAGAAGAGTCTCATTTATTTTCTGGAGAGCCTTATTTTTCTGAGGGACTTACTAGGAAAAAAAACCCAAACAAAACAAAACAAAAAATCTGCTCCATACCCATACAAATCACAAGTGGCTTAGTACTTCAAGGACCTGGAGCTACTGCAATACTGATGTCAAAAGCTGGATCCCGTTTTTTGTCCTCTCAAATGGAATTTTTGTGTGTGATACCAAAAACAAGTTGGGTGAGTGGGACAAATTACCAGCAGCTCTTTCACTGGTAGAAATGGTCATTGGGAAGAGGCTGCTTCTCCCAAGTTGGCATTGCTGCCACTTTCTATTTCCTGCTGGCCTGGTCCAGCATGCTCCTGTTGTAAAGCCTGCCCCAGAACCTGCTCTCTTCTTACCAGTTCACTCCAGAGCTCTCCCATCCTGTTACCTGTTGCACAGCATGCTCTATTCCCTCATTCTTCTCTAACAATAAAATAAGCCCCAAATCTTGTTTTTGATACAGATTTATAAAAACCTGGATAGTGAGCTTTCATGTCCCTTCCATTCCCAGTTTTAAAAGAGAATTATAGACCAGCTGGTTTGCCTAGAGTCCACCTACTAAGGATTTAAACAGGAATGTGCTGTTTTCAACCTGCAATTGCTTTCTCTTCTAAAACACAGTATTTTTTTTCTTTAATTTGGAGTGAATACCATTATTTGTAAAAGGATTGCAAAGAGCTAATACAAAAGTCCCCAAAGATATTGCAGTTGTTTGATGCTAATGTCACTATAGCTTTCCTCTTGCACCCTTTTTCTAGTCATAATTTCATAAAGTTTTCATAAAGTGCATAGAAGCTTACATACAGCTATTCACTCTGTATGTATCACAGCTGAAGGAGGTATTTTGTTTCCTGATTTTAACAAGTATCTGGACTTCAACTAAGCTGTGATATGCCTAAGCACACAGTTGAACTCCCCTTGTCTCTGGGTGAAGAAAACAAGTTCAACTTTCCAGATACAAATGATTCACAGGAAGCTGTGTAAGTTCACTGGATTTTTTTAGCCTTTTTGTAACATCTTCTGCCAAAAGGGAATGTACAGCCTATTATCAGTGTAAGAAAACACTAAGAAAAGTTTAGTTTACCCTTGCAAGGTCAACTGTTTTCCTCCTGGAGATCTCTTCCCCTCTTATTAAAGAAGCAACTGATTACCTCAAATCTTTCCCTATTTTTTTATAGGTCACCCCTAACTTCAATGCATACAACTTCTATTTCAATTAAAAATAAATTCTTTAACCTGCTTGTATGGAATGCACAATAGTAATGGTCAACAAAGACTAGCTCGTTAAACTCCACATAATTACTACAAATCAACTGCTTTTAAAGACCTTCAAAAGAACAGTCTGCCCATTAGCTGGGCTCATTTTTCCTTTGATATGCATAGATTTAGTGCTAATACATCTTATATTCACAAACTGCCTTTTTTTCATACCTGTATCAGAGCAACTCATGAACTTAGATCCAGTTAGCTAATCAGCCTTTTGCAAAGTATGGAAACAAAGCTAGAAGGAGACAAGAAGTTTTATACATCACTGTATTTATTACAGAAAAACCACTGAAAGTAAAAACCAACCAAAATTACATTTAAAGTGCAGTAGCTAATCGAGAAGCAACACCACAAGAACGACCTCGGAGAGTCTGACATGAAAGGTCTTCTGTCACATGCATCACTCTCCTTGCCATCACCTGGATGTAATGGCTTCCCTCCCTTCCAGGCATGACTAACCTTGGTGCAGTTTCTTGCTGTTATCTTGACAGCAGATGAGAGATGAAGGGGAAGTAGCTCAGGCATGTCATCATGCAAGTTTTGGTGGCTATCACAGTACACCCGTGACAATTACATTATTTTCACAAAGGAGGTTGCCTTCTCTGTGGTTGTGTAAGCCCCTCTCCCTGGAGCCCCTGTGAAGGCTCTCCAAGGCTCTCCTGCCTGTACACAGCATCAGCTGTGACACAGCACCACTGTGTATCCCTGACTCCGATCGAAAGAGCTGTGGAAAAATACTGTAGAAAACTAACAAGTGTTAAAACTGAAGCCCCTGTTGAGACATGGGTTCTTAGTAGCTCAGAATTCAAGAGGCTAAATACCAAGTAGAAAAGTATAAAAATATTATAGGATAAAAAAGAACAGGGAGTCTAGTCATCCTGCCTGGTGGCTGCTTGACTACGAAAAGCTATCCAAGTGCCGTAGCAGGAAGCTGAGTATTCAGTCTAATCACTTGGTCAAAACCAGAATCTCTTTGGTGTTTACTAACCATTAATAGTTACATTATACTTTGCCATACTATATATTTGGCTTGCAGAATCTCTTTGTGTCCAAGTAAAGATGCCCACAGAAGCATGTTCAAAAGAGGGGCACTAACCATAAGCATAGTGTAAAAGCACACAGAAAGACCCCAAAGAAGACAGTCTTCATCCACTGACAGTGAAGCCCAAACTTTTCAGTAGCTGTGCATTTCTTTCCATGGGAAAGCCATCACTGTGTTCAGGGGAAGTGTCTGCTTTTGATTTCCTGAGATGTTTCATGGAAGATTGTGTGTCCTGCTATTTGTAGAGAGCATGTGCCATCTAGGTTTGGTTGTTTTATCTCAATATCTGGTGGCCTCAGATTTTGTGCAGACCATAAACTGTTCCAAAATGTCATGTGTTCTTGTTCAGGAATGTGGCACACACTTTTGGTAACCCTGGCAAAGTGGACCTTTGCAGCACAGTAAGTGCAGTGTGGCAATTCCCTGGATTTGGTATTCTTAAAGTACTCCATAACCAAGAGGTCAGCTCAGAGACTGAACAGCTGCTTCACTGTGCAAACCACTTCCACATCCTCACACTCCTTCCGTTTGACATAGACTAACATTCCAACATGTACCACTTTGCCTGCTGCACAAAGTACTGCAGTATCTAAATACAATAGACAAATGTAATTTTTCAGCACTAAGGGCTAAATTGTACTGAAGACAGGAAAATAAACCAACACATGATAAAAAGAGAGGAGTGTATTTCAAAAAGTGCATTACAAAAGTCTAGTATTTAGTACTAATCGAACTATGCAACTATTTCAAATAAGTCAATTTATACCAAATCTAAGAGATAGAATCACAACATTATTATTTCTAATCTACAGATAAGTGCCTTGAAAGAAGCTGGCCCACAAGTTTTTTATCATGTTCACCACATCTGTAAATAGAAAAAAAAAAAAAGACCTGTTATTTATGTGAGTGGCACCTTGCTTTCCATGTGAAACGTGGAGCTTCTTGGTGATTTCTCTGAGAACATTCCAGAGTCCCTGAGGATAAAAGACATTACCTTTGAACTCATAAACACGAATACAATTTTATCTGGGTGGTCTTCCTAGGCACTGCCAGAGCTTGCTTAGCATGGATAGTAGCAAGACGTGCTCAGCAGGGCGTCTGCATGTCTTTAGAGCACAGCATGCTAAATTAAGAATTTTTATCAAAACAGAGAAGTGGTTAAACAGTACACAAAACAACATAATGCTTACATTATGAAATTTCTTTTCCTAAGTTTCTAAAACCTCTCCATCAAAATTAATTTCTGGCAAATTCAAAATACCACACTGGCCCAAACATAATGGCTTTTTTATTACAGCAATTAAAACTTGAAAGAAATACACTTATCTTACATTTGTTTTCAAACTAAGTTTCTGATTAAGTTTTCAAGGCCTTTTAAAAACCAAACAAGAAGACCTAAGCTGCTGTTAAAGTGTGCAGCAATCAAGGTTTTTGATGAACATGTGAGCTGGAACAGGGAACAGGTTCCACAGCAGAAATTCCAGGACCCATTACAGGAAGAAAACAAAGAGGGGGGCCTCTGGCATCCTGTGTTCTTCCCTTCAAAAAGCAGCAAGGCTCCTTTGTACTTGAGACAATTTGGAATTTATTTAAAAGCTAACTGGTACTTGCACACCAGAAAAAATATTGTCAGCTCACAGAGGAAGGCTGAAAAACAAAATGTGTTTGGATTGGAGGTTCAGCAAGCTGCAGATCTGGCAAACGGCAGAGGTAAACCCCACAATAAGTACTTGATTCCTCTACACAGGTAATTGCTAATAAGTGACCATCCTCAATTGAATATGCTTTGGGGTTCTTATTTTAAATAAGTGAGCCTACATAAGCATTTATTTCTGAGAAAATCTTCCAAAGCAGTTAATCAGCACTCTATTGCAAGAGGTTTATTAAACTCATAACTGCTAATGGATTTAGAGCATTATTCATTCTGAGTTATCCAAGTCTGGCTCACTCCCTCTTTCATGCTGGCACTAGCAAGAAACCCTTGAGAAAGTTTTGGGTTTTTTTTTACCCCTTTCCTCATGCCAAAGGAGAGCAGAGAGCTGATTTGGAGGGCCAACTCCATGATCTCTATAACTGGCAAAGAGAAGCACTGGTCTTTTGGCACAACCCTACCAGGCGAGCCTAAGCCAAAGTGCATTTTCTGCTAGTGGCTGAGCACTTGCAGCACTTGATATAAAATGCTGAACCAGTGGCAAAGTTGATTAAAATCAGGAATTTATTCTTTCAGGACTCTGAAAACTCTTTTCAATCCTCAATGCCACGATGCAATGTTGCATAACGAAAGTCCATAAAAATCTCTCTTCTGGGCAAGTAAACAGGTTCTGATAGGATATTCCTCTTTATTCCTCTGTGGGCACACACTTTAGAGTAAGAAAGAGACCATTATGAATATCCTTCTCTAAATTCCTACATAATATATGCCAGACTCAATCCAACAATTTCTGCGTCAGGCTTCTGTTCTTAGCTATATAAACTCACATGACAGGATTTCAAACAGGCCCTGTGCTCTCCTCTCTTGTAGGCAGCCAAGCTATTTGCAAACGCTTTCACACATTCTCCCATCTGTGAGAAATGTAGGCCAGCTTACCACAAGCAGAAAGTGTGAAAGCATTCTTAAAAAACCCAGCTGCTGGCCTGTTTTTCATAGAGTGGAAGTCCTTTTAAACAGTCCCCTACCTTCCACCTTGTAAACCCTCCTTTTTTCACAAAGGGAACTTGCCCCTTTCTGGGGTGAAAACACCATATGAGACACGTCCCCTGCCCCAGCACAGCAGGCTCCTCGAGCACCACTATTATGCTACCGCACTAAGGCTCCAGCCAAACTGGACTGCTGAATGCAAAAACCTCACACCCAGCTGGGTCTGCTTTTAGTTCTCAGTATTTCAATACATTTTGAAATATCAACATAATCCATAATAATTTCTTAATTACAGATTCTTAAGTAAAACAAGCTTGAAATTGAAAGGAGTTGTATTTGTTTTAATACAAACAGTAGATTTAAATTAATTCCACTTAGGTCAATCAGCAATACTCTGCTACAGCTGAAGAAAAAAACTCCTCAGAGATGGGGGATTTAAAATTAGCATGAAAGGTATGTAATGTAAAAACTAAGAAACAAAATTAATCAGAAATTACAGATACAGAATATTGCCTTGAGTAATGCTTGGATTTTCATCCGTCATTAGAATCTGTGATTTTCACTATATTGTTAAAGAAGAATACCATTCAACCTGGAAAATAACATGAGATTTTTTAAAAAAATTACAAGGTTGCCTACCTGGGACTAAGATGCTGAAGGAATTGAACCTTCTTTCTCATTTGATCCCAATTTTGCCTTACATTCTTTGCAAGCATGAGGACAGTGCCTACAATATTGAAATCAAATAAAACATTGAAGAATTTTGCTGGATTTCTTCTAATACAACCATATAGCATGATGGCAAAAGTTCTTGAAGAAGTTATCTCTTGCCTATATTCCCCAATTTTTGTAATATGGGATATAAACTGCAAAATATGACATCTAAATGTCTCAGCCAATAAACCCCCATTAATTAGTATTAAGTACTCCTTCTAGCAATTGCCAAAATATAACAGAATGTTTTAAGCAGCAAAAGACAGTCCTTGCCATCGTGCCTATGAGCAAACTGAGCTAGGAGTAAGGTGTATAACATTTTGTGTAATACCAAGTATACAGCTTTGTTATGTGGGAGAGGAATACAAGTAGAGAAGTAGACAAACAATGAAGAAGCTTCCCATTATCAGTCAGGCATTTTTACAGGCATAAAAGCTCACGTTATTCTGGGGGAAAGATGTGGAAAGATAAAGGAGAATGAATTTTTTGGATAAGATTTTTGGAAATGTATTTTGTGAGTGAAAGCTTTATACCAGAAGCCATATTGAGACTGGAGAGTATAACAGGCAGTTGAAGGAGGAGCTGGGAAGGAAGTCAGAGTCTGATTTGATGTGAAGGAGTACTTTATGTGAAGTTGAGAAAACAGTGAGTAAAATACGGAGGTGCCAGGTGACAGAAGTCAACCACTGAGATCTATTCTATGGTTAGAGGTGCAAGGTGGAAAAAACACCCTCTCGGTTCGTGCTCTTCGTGGTTTGGCATGACAGTATGGGGTTGGGCAAAGCCACAGAGGAGGGGGAGGTTTGAATATGGCTTGAGATTGAAACTGTTGTTAAAATATGAGAATATTATTAAAAAATCTGTAGTGTATTTGGCCTGATGTATGTTCCAAAAGAAGACTCAAAGGGTCAAAGTGATAACATGGACAATCTTAGCAGTAGGAAACTAGATGAAAAGAGAACTAGTAACTGTTGTCACATCACACCTAAAAGTACAATAATTTCATTTAAATAATGGATATCCTAGTAACAGGTATTACAATGAGTTTAATTTGCATTTTCTGATGAATGTGCAGTTTCTAATACTGCAATATATCGCCTAAAACTATGACTAGTACCTCAGGATCTGATCACAGAATTTAAATTCATAGTTTTGCTGCATATAATTTTTAGCGTGTTTTAGACTATTTTGATCTAGGCTTAATAATTTAAATAAGCACAGACCTTCTTTGTTGTGGACCAAATGGTGTAATACCAATTTTCTGAAACTTTTTTTGGCATTCTCCCATGTATGACATCTTTCCAATGGCAAAGCCTAAGACACCGGCAACTATAGAGACAGATAACAAAACATTGTTAATGCAAGAGCTTAAACCAGGAGTGTGCTATTGGCATTCTAATCATACAAAAAATTGTGTATCACATCTTCTCAGAACACATCACAAACACGTGAGGTTACACGGATTACAGGGTGAATTAAATAACAACTGAAAACTGGTTACCTATCATGAGAGAGAGCAACCGGTCAAAAAAAATGCATACAGAAGAAAGATATACTATTCCTGCATATAGGAAAAGGATGTAATATTTAGAGGAACAGATTATAGAAAATAAAATAAATTCACAGTGTCAGCACTAATTGTTCTTGCCTTTGATTGCATACCAAGGTTTACTTCCAATGATCACACTTTTAACACCAACTTCTCTGGCCTTCTAAGAAGCTAGAACATCACCTTGCATACTGTTGTACCGTGGCTTTCATTGGAGTCAGAATAAAAGACTACTTCATTGTCCTTGATTTCCTGCTGAATTTTTACTGAAGAGGGAATCAATTTAATTTCTTGTCATTTACGAGCCACCTCACTGTACAGTACAGTTTCTGTGCTTCCATTTGTTTTCTTTATCAGTCCATGGTTCTGAATTAGACAGTTGAGCTCAAATGAACACATGAAAAGGACCATACTATTTTATATATTATAATATCGTGTAAGTTGTGCAATCTGCCAAGCACAGCTGATCAATGAGGCTGACATAATTTATAAAACTAAGTGGAGACTGGAATTTATACCAATTTGAGAGATTGCATGTTGTAAATATAAGCTGCTACTGAAAATATTTACATCAGAAGAATCTTGTTTCATACATTTATTTTTAAACACATCAGAAACCTGATTTCCTAATCTGCTGGGGTAACATATAAATTCCAAAAGAAATTATTTTGGAAAGAAATTCAGAGAGTTGCATCTAAGGTCTACATATTGCCTGTAAAGAACCTTTCTCTTCCTTTTAAAATTGGGTACAACTTACTTGCCATCTTGGGGTATGGACCAAATCTTGGGCTTGCTGAGAAAATGCCTACAATAAAAGGAAATGGTCAGAAAGCTTATTCATTTGAGGAACTCACCAGCACTCAAAACCAGGACATTAATTTTCCTACAGGCTTTTGCATTTCGTAAGGTGAGGTTGGTATGAAGTCCACTAACTCAGATTTCAGTTAACTCAGACATCAGGGAACTTTCCATTCCACTAGATCTTAGAGCATGTGTTTTGGGGCAGTCCTAGAGTCATAGGAGGAAGAGAATCTGGTCTTTGCAGGATTCAGTTCAGGCAGGAGTTTGGAATGTAAACCAACATGAAAACATCACGTCTGTCACTGGTGACACCTGCAGCACTGCAGAAGAAGTGATCAAGGCTTATGTTTCAGCACAAACCAACCCTACAGATAAAAAAGCCAAATCAAATCTCTTACACATGGTACAGCTCCTAGTGCTGTGATAAGTAGGATGAAACTGCTCTTTGGCAACCTTCTGTGGCTATTGATTAAAACTGTACCACTGGTATCTAGCCTCCTCCTCTGGAGAGGAAAGATCACACATTTGGGCCTTTAAGAGGAGAACACAGCGTGCTAAACAAGAAAAGCAAAAAACTATCTTTAGCTCTTTCACCAAAATCCACATTCCCCCAGTTAAGCTCAGGAGGTGAAAGCAGTATTCCTCTGAGAGCTATGTGTCTGGCAGAGGAGTGCCATGCTGTGGAGGAGGGCTCCACACAGCAAGATTACTGAAGCAAAAGGAACAGAAGGGAACACTGGTTGCACTGTTACATGCATTCTGACAATAACAATGAAGCTTAGAAGCTCCAACTTCTTCTAGAGGCAGGGTACTGTGTGCAGCCATCAGAAGAGTGTTTACACAGAGGAGCATTCAGCCTATGCTAAGCACAAGGGCCTTTGCCCACTGTGATCTATGCAATTTTATATTGGGTCTCTCAGGAGAGGGAGGAACAAAAGTGTTGTTTGTTTCTAATCACCCCCCTCCAATTGTTGACACATGGTAATGATTATTTAATAAGGGCATTTGTTATTTCACAGCTGGTCAGAAACATCCAAGTACAATGAACAGAAACTGAGAAGAGCACCTGGTGACAGAGGCTGGCATGTTAGCCACAGAGATAGCCACAGTGCCCTTCCTATCACTGCTCACCCTTTTTCAAATGTGTAATCCTTCTCTGCCACACTCTTAACTCATTCCCTCTCTGTCTCCCTGCAAGCTTATAGGTCAAAGATGGAATAGGGAACCCACATGAGCCTCTTGTGGTATAGCTTAGCAGACTTCAGGGTGGATGCCCCTCACTCTTTCCCCAAAACACTAACCTCAACCTTATATATAGTCAAGACCCCCAGCAGGAAAACTGAAAGTGCCATGTGTAGAACCAGGCTCATCCACCACATAAACAGAATACAATTTTCTTTTGTGTTATGGCAGATTGTGAGCCATCTCTACAGAAAGCTCTCTGTCGCCTCACTTTGGCAGTACTCCTTGTCCCTCTGCACCAAAGCTGAAGTCATATTGATACATGGTCACTGTAAAAACATTGCTAGCATTTTTCAAATAAACCAACAGAGCTACAGTACCCAACTCTAACACCTCTGCCCGGGTTGTACAATGATCTGTGCTACAAGCTGCCCCAGTGAAGACTGTACTCAAATACATGTGATCATGGTGACAGAATCCAGCCACCAGTCTTTGGATTTGCAAATTCTCTTTTCAGGTCATGTTCTTTTAAAAGAATGACTGTGGCAATGCACACATAATAATCAAATCACCCTAACAATGACGGTAATGAGTGAGAGGAATACTGATCTTGAAAAACATCACTTTAATAATGCATTTTTTTATGTTTACCTTTTGAGATTAGCCCCTGAGTGACAAGCATGCTCCCAAGAGATAAAGGAAGAGCTGTGAAAATGAAAAGGAGAGTAACTGGTATCAGCCAAAATTTGTTACTTATTTGGTAAATACTCTTATACGTTAAATGTTTTATGTTTCTAATGTTAAACACATTACTTCTAAACATTAACTTTGCCCACTGTCTTAACCACCTACTACATCTGCTCATTCAGATTACATTCTCTTCAAAGCAAGGATGTCCTCACACAGTACCAGACATCAGCCACGCTGTAATACCTGGAGCAAATGCAATATATATATATTTATTAAGTAATAGTTTCCACAATCTGAAGATCTCCTCTAACTACTGCAACACTTGTAATGACAGCAGCTTCGATGAGATGCTGAAACCTTTTTCAATCTTCTCCATTCAGGAAATATGTAATTTAGATACTAACTGAGAGGGTGGACTTAAAAAGGCATTAAACACAGAGTACTAAACTTTTAGATGTCCTAAAACACAAAGAATTTCAGAAATCAAAGACACATAGCCATGCCTGCCTTCCATTCAGAGGCAGTAAGTATGTAACAAACTAAAACATTCCTAAGGTGGTTGTAATAATAGACTTCAAGAACAGAACCAACTCCACAATTGCTAAAGTTCATATTAAAAAAGACCTCAATTCAACCACCTTTACCCACATCAGTAATGCAAATAATTAAATTAAACCTTAAGAATACAATGCTTAACATGATATAGTTGACCCACAACAGTGCTCCAACAAAAAAGCATTTTGCAGACTGTTTTGCATACATACATCAAGAAGTCATTCTGTGTGGTAAGTGTGCTAAGAATGACTTTGGATCACCCACCTCTGTACCAGAAACTTTCCTGTTTGCATTCTTTACGGATCCTTGCAATCTCTCCATCTTGAATTTGGGAGATGGGACAAAACAACATTGGCTGAAAGCAGAAACATGGATTAGTTTACTGAATTTAATCTTACAGGAAGAAAAAAATAAATCCATTAAAGAAGATAAATTAATTAAAAAAACAAATAAAATACAAAAACCTCCAAGCAAAACTCCTTATTCTATTGTTAGTGGTTTGACGAAATCTTGATGTCCCAATACAGAAACAGAAAAAACTACATAGTATTTGGTATGGTATTAAGATTAAACTATGTGGTATTAAGATTAAACCACCCATCTTGTTGGTCTTTACCTTCCTAAAATTGCTCAGCTGCTGCTTGCCCCAGTAGCATATTGCTTTATATCTGTTAGTCATTTCATTCTCATGAGCTACATCATCTCTCCAAGGAAGAAATGACCAGCAATAAAGGCAGAGTGGCAGTTTCAAAAACCAAGTTCTACTCTGTACAGAAGTCAATTGAAATTCAGTAACAGCAGATTTTGCAGGAATTCAGAAGAGGGTCAACACAAGCTCTGCCAGACTCCTCACTAGTAGAACTTTCTTTCTGAGCAATTTAAATATATCCATGGCATTAACTAAACTCAACCATACTGGCTTCACCCAAATACAAATTCTTCAGCCACCAACAGACTTCTTTAAGGGAGCTCTTTTTTCACCCACTGTGATTGAGAGGAAAAAGTGGCAATATTCTACCTTGCAGTCTACTATCCAGAGTATTGACATGTAGACACAAGAAAAATATTTTTCCCTTTAGGAAAAAACTCAGTGTTAGCACTTGTAGTGTCATTATCAGACATCTAAAATAAATGGGTGTACTGGTTTCAACTGGACAAGTGTTTATTTTTGCCATAGTAACTGGTATGGTGCTGGGTTTTGGATTTTTGACCAAACCAGTGTTCACAATACAGGGATATTTGATTACTGCTGAGTAGAGCTTACACAGAGTCAAGGCCTTTTCTGTTTCTCAGGCTGCCCCACCAGCAAATCAGCCAGGGGTGTAGAAGAATTTGCTAGGGGATACAGCTGGGACAGCTGACCCAGCTGATCCAAGGGATATTCCAATTCCATACCATGTCATTGTGCTCAGCAAGAAAAGCCAAAGGAAAGAACAAGTTGTCATTAAGTTAAAATTAACTGAAATGTTAACATTTTTCTGTAAAACCGTAACATCTTCAAACATACATATTCTTGAAAGAAAAACCAGACATCATAGAACAAGCAATGTCTTGGGAAAAAGAGCACATTTGTCTATTACAAGATTCTATCTCATTTTATGCCTGACTGATCCATCATTTTATAGCCATAATGATGAAATGCATTTATAGGCCATAGCCACACATTTCACATTATAGGCAATTAATATCTCAGCCCTTCTTCAAGCACTACTCCCACAGAAGTTAATGGTGGTGCTGCTTGGCTGAACAATACAGAATTGACTCCTCTCCAGACCACAGAGAACCACTTCAAACTGGTTTCAGAGCGAGGTCATAGCAAATGTAGTAAAATACAAACAGGCTGACTGAAAGATAAGGAAATGAGGGTCAGAGCCCCAAGCACACCAACAGGCTTTGCAACCTTTCTGCCTCCATACACACCCTGCCAGGGGTTTAGTTGCTTGCGCTCATAGTCAGCTCTAACATGGCGCAGTTGTGTAACACTGAATTAGACTGCTGTGAAAACAGCAAAGCTCAGAGAAAGCGGCAAGAAGTTTGCCCAGGGCCTCTGCCCGTCAGCTCAGGAGCTGTACATAAGCTCAGGCCCCTGCCTTAACTGTGTTATAGGTATACCATGGAGATCCTTACCTTGCCTTGCTAACCTGATTGCCTGGTTTAGCATCAGACTTGCCTTATTCCTATGGACTTGCCTGGTAACCACTGAACTAACTAATTGTAGGCTGACCCTGGTTAACATCATTGGATCTGCTCTCCTCCTCTTTTTGGGTGTTGTGGTACTGAGCACCCTGTACCTGAGGCCCCAGCCCCTGCTGTCACTTGTGCCCCTTCCTTGCAGATCAGCCCAATATTGCTGCCTTCTGGTAGTGACTGGTTAGCAAAAAATCGTACCACATTTAAATTCCTGAATTTCTCCATCAGAGGTTCATGTTCATATTCCGAAGAGCTGTAGACGAGATTCTTGTGCTGTACTGTTCCCTTCTCCCCTTCTGAATATACAGACATGCATGCAGAACTTGATGGGGACAGGTCATACTGGACTTGTACTCAGACACCATGGCTATGCCAGCTTGTAACTCGGGGCATAAATCAGAGCCTTAACCTTAAGATTCATAACGCCTAGCCCTCTGAGCACAGTGTACCAGGAAAAATAACACACTGTCCTTTCCTCTCCCCATCTATATGCTTAAGCTAACAGACACCTACTTCTCTCTTCAGTAAGAGCAGTTGAGGCCAAATCCCAGTTATTCATTAGCAATAGCATAGAAATAAAAGGGAGCTTACCCATCCAGGTTGCTTTATTGGAGGTTTCTGACTTTCCTGTTGGACAGTTTCAGAAGACATTGTCTCTTTCCTTGTACTCTTGCTCAGCAGAAGCTATGTGTTTTTATACTTGGCTACTTCTCTTTCTGCTAGGTACAAAGGTAAAAAGTCAAGATATTATACTGATACACTTGTAAGTTCAATGTTCATCTAGAAATAAAAATGACCAGGTTGAAAGTAATGTATTTTTTACAGCAGATAGCACCCAGTCACCTGATATACAGTTCATGGCACAGCGTATCACTTATTGGCAAGAGTTGAGTAACTTACACAGGTAAGTCAACAACTACAATTAAATGCTGAATCATGACCTAGTACAGCATGCTCAATCATAAAGAAATTAAAATAAATATGAGCAAATAATTGAAAACCTGATTTTTTAATGTATTGCAGGTCCAAGAAATAGCCTCTTTAGTGTGCTGTCCAGAATTATGGCACTACTTCTATCCTCACTGCCATCATTTGAAGCCTGGATTCCATGGACCCATCAGGCAAGCCTATCACAAACCACATATGTATTTCCAAAAACAATCTAGTTACAAACATCCTTTAAAAAAATAACACAAAAGAATAAATAGATTACAAAGAGTTTTAGAGTTTCAATCTTCCACGCCTGAGAACTGCACTGCTAGAGAAAAGCAAGAAGGAAACTCATTCATTTATCTAGAGTAATTCAAACATCTAAACTGCGATTTTTACCTAGCACTTTGCTGCATAGTCTGGCACTTTATTAACATACAGGGCACTTCTGCTTTTCCAAAAGTACCTTTTGAGAATCGGGGCACCAAGCAAGGCTAAAGTGACTGCAGAGTTAAAGAGAAAAGATATGCAACAATTTATTGACCTAAATGTTTCATGGTATTCATAGGATTACTGTATAAACCACTTCCTGCACTTATTTTGGGGTCACTTACATAGCTATAAAGTTCAAGCAACGTCTGCTTCACATACACTAGATATTCAGACAGCGAAGCTTTTTTGAGTAATGGAACAGAAGCAACATAACCTCCTCTCCCCTTGGTAAAAAAACTTAAATAAAGCATTGCATTCACACCAATCTGCACTTTATTCTCAGACACTTACAGAACTGACAATGATCACTGTGTCTTTGAAAAAACATAGGTTTGAAAACTCGTATTATACGAGGAAAGCTCACAGCTCTATGCTGTCTTCCTCAATCTGAGAGCAATTTAATTTTCATCAGTCTCTTGTCACTTAATGCATAAAAAGGACATAGAATATGAGAAAGATGCATAAAACTTTAAAGAGGTTTGCGTCAATCAAAAATCAATCGAATTTTCTTATTCTTATCTGCTTTCTTACTATTATCTACTCACAAAGCCAACTTGTGCAGACGGCTGCATAACAGTAATCACTGGAAACAGTTTCTAACTGCTGCAACAGAGTTAAAGTGCCTGTCTTTTTCATGACGATAAAATAGCTGAGTCACAGGAGGAAAAAAAAATAGGTATTTATTGAGGTAGGTATTAATTATTAAAACAGGTATAGATTAAGATTATAAAGATCTGCAGTTTGCCATTGGCCTCCTATATTGTCCTAAGTACATGTTTCTCCTGAATTTTAAGTTATTCAGCTATGCTGTTGCTTCAACATAATGAACCCCAAAAATATTTAGCCCTTTAAGCAGCCTCATGGTACATCTCTCACATGAGATGAAAGCTGAAGGCTATACTGGCAAGAATGAAACAAAAAGACAGAGTTGATGTCATCAAAATATTATGTAACTGAATTATTAATATTCATACCTAGCAGACATGCTGTCTCCTATCTGAGGAATGTAAAAGTGTTCCAGTATTTTGAGGCCCTCTGTCTCAGAAAGACAACTGTCATTCTGAAAAACAACTTTATTTCCATTAGCTTACTAAAGGAATGTAACTTTCTAGTAATTTTCTGTAATACTCATTGCTGTTTTCTCAACTTGACATGTAATTTTTAGTGTAACAATTATCTATATATTCTGGGAAGAATTCCCCAATTATATTATGTTTGTTTAAGCAAAATACCTATATAATACAAGATTAAATCAATGTGGTTTGCGAGGATCAAATATTCAAAAAACTTATTAATCTTCTACAAGAATTGTTCTGGATCATTTATTCCTTTACAAAAGAAAATGCTAATATCAGGCTCCTGAAAATTCTCATGGTTTCAATATCTCTAATGGGATGATAAAGAAGCAGTATGCAAGAAGATAGCTAAGTTTTTCAAATGTGAGACTCGTCAACTTCATATACTCTGTTTCCAGTAAGAAGCTTGTTTCCTTCTGAATAGGAATGGTGACGCCATAATTTCTAGGACTACTTCGGGGAAGAAAGGGGGAGCCACAACTGCGTGTACTAAGTGGTACATGCAGTGGGCTGTGATGCCCAGGGCAGGTGCCACTCATCACCGAGACAACTAATCAAATCAAGGATTTCAGAGAGGAGCTTCAAGGACCATTGTGAGGAAGACGGAAGATGACAAGACTCAACATGATATTTCGTACCTATTTGAACTGGCTCTTTGCTTTAAACTCAAGCTCGTATTTCAAAGGAGAGTCTACACAGTAGCTGCACTAGGCGGCCAGTGAAAAGCTCCTTACCAACACCTAACAGCAGGGGGCTGGGGAATGCCCCATGTTTGCCCAGCCCTGCAGCAGCTAGCTGCTCAGGGCCCTCACCCGGGGCAGGGCACCCCCGGCCAGCAGAGTATTGCTTTCACAGCATCACAAAACCAGTTAGGCTGGAAAAGACCTTTGAGATCATCGAATTCAGCCTATGACCGAACACCACCATGTCAACTAGACAATAGCACTAAGTGTCACGTCTACGCCACCACCTCCCCGGGCAGTCCATTCCAGTGTCTAATCACCCTCTTGGTGAGGAAATTCTCCCCGATGTTTAACCTAAACCTCCTCTGGCACAGCTTGAGGCCACGTCCTCTTGTCCTGTTATTAGTCATCCGGGAGAAGAGACCAATGCCCACCTGGCTACAACCTCCTTCCAGGTGGTTGTACAGGGCAGTAAGTTTCCCCTTGCGTCTCTTTTTCCCCAGGCTAAACACCTCCAGCTCCCTCAGCCGCTCCTAACAGTACTTGTACTCCAGACCCTTCAGCAGCTCCGTTGTCCTTCTCTGGACAAGCTCCAGCACCTCAATGCGCTCCCTGAACTGAGGGGTGACGGCCCCGCGGGTCTCGGGCAACACACGCCCCACAAAAGCCGCC
>VZRF01013954.1:270707-309673 GCA_013396875.1 Vireo altiloquus
CGCCACCTCCCGGCCGCCGGGCGCAGCGACGGCCCGGGCAGCCGGCCCGCAGTGCCCGCCCGGTTCCCCTCGTGCCCCGGCTCCGCGCTACTACACGAGCGCTTCTCGCTTCCCCATGAGCTGTTCCGGTAGAAAAACAGAGAGCACGCCGAGAAAATTCCATGTTCTCGGATTTCCCCTGTGAAATTCAGAACGCTCTTTTAGCAAGGGTATGGGTTAATGAAGGTAACAGAATCTTTAGGGTTGGCAGGGCCCTCTGGAGGTCATCCGGTCCAACCCCCCTGCCAAGGCAGGGTCACCTGGAGCAGGTGACACGGGAACTCGTTCAGGTGTGTTTGGAATGTCTCCAGAACCTCCCTGAGCAGCCTGTTCCAGGGCTCTGCCACCCTCAGTGGAAGAAAGTTCTTCCTCGAGCTGGAACTTCTTGTGTTTTAGTTTATGGCCACTGCTTCTCATTCTGTCACTGGGCACCACCAAAAAGGGTCTGGCACCATCCTCTGACACCTGCCTTTGAGATAGTCATATGCATTGATGAGATCAGCTCCCAGTCTTCTCATTTCTAGACTAAACACGCCCAGCTCCTGCAGTCTCTCCTCGTAAGAAAGATGCTCCAGACCCCTCATAATCTTTGTGGCCTCTGCTGGACCCTTTTCAGTAACTTCTTGTCTGTCTTGTAGTGAGGAGCCCAGGATATAACATATGGGGTCTGTCCTACGGATTGAAATTATTTTTTTGTGGAAATGAAATCTTGTTCTTTGAAAAAGAAACAACAGATTCTACTTTGACCATTTTGGTATGAAAAGCATAGCTTATCTATTTTGATTTTAATACTGTGATGCTTATCTAAGTAAATGAATACATTTTAATATTAACAAGAATTAAACAAATAAGAAAGATATTTTTATCAAGCAAAAATAATTTTGCAAGAAAAAGTTATCCTGAAAATGTCAGTTGGATGTGGGAGGAGGTTGTTCTCGGAATACTGAAAAAATGGTTCCACTTTCTCTGAAATGAGAAATGCGATGCCCTTCTTTAAGGATAAGTTTTCTAAAACAAAAAATATAAACATGAGTTTTATTTTGTATTTTTTTTTAATAAATAAGGTCTCAGTTTCTATTTTGTTTTGCTTTGTTTTTTCACAGGAAGACATAATAGTTTTCAGTAGAGTATCCTAAATGATATGACAGTTATCATTAAATGAATAGCCTGTGAGATCACCATTAAACTTTCTCCTTTTGCATGACCTTGGCATCTCAGTTTCATAAGAAACATAAGTTGTCGTTAGTTTTCTTAAGTCCAAAAAAAGCTTTCAGCTTCCAAGAGTCTTGGCTACTTGAAGCCCCTTTCACCAGACTAGTCTCCCACTCTAGCTTGCCAAACAGAGGTTCAGACTTTCCTGCTGCAAAATGTGCTTTTCACATGGAGGCTGGGCAAGAATGATATCCTAAAACAAGTCTTTAAAGTGTATCTAATACCTCCTGGGATCTAAAAGGTATTCTTGAAAACATACATGAAAGTATTTAATACATACTGGCTACATGCTATTCTGAAAAATACGATACACAAGAAAATCCCATGTGGAGTGAGTACTTAATAACCAATACCTTCTTAACTGGTCCAGCTTAAACAGAACATAAAATGAAAGAGCACTGGAATTGCAGTTTTCTCATGGGGCATATGTGTGCCTGGGGACAGTGGTTGCCTAGAGATAGGACTGTTTGGATTCTTGCACCTTTCTGTGCGAAAATGCCCATAAAAATCAGTTTAAGCTTCTTTTTAATTTTAAATGTAAAGTTAGATATCACAATTGAATATGTTCTTCAAACTCTTTCTTTCCAAGATTTACCTGAAAGTTCTTCAGCATTGTAAAAATGGAAAGAAGGTAATAGACAGAAACCAGTAAAATGTTAGTGATTTGGAAGAATAAACACAAAGCAAAAGAGAGATTCTTATTGCTCCCAGAGCAAAATCAACTTTACACATCAAAGAAACAAAAATCAAGTGACACCAAAAATAAAACAACCAGTATGGAGTTGAATGCCTGGCTGAAGAATTATCAGTTGTCAGAGTAGAAAGAGATCAAGGACTGAGATTTCACAAACTCAGGAGAGGTTTAAAGGTTCTAGCTGCTCTGCTGAAGAACCTCTTAGAAACCACTGAAGGGTTGCCAGGGTCCTGAGGTTCCCCATATTCCCCAAAGCAAAGCCTTTCTAGTGTGCATATTTAACAGAAACACTCCACGTGTATATACGGTGCATGCCAGAAGGAGAAACTATTCCCGCTTACTATAAACATGGTTTATTTGTCTGTTACAAAATTGAACACTGTTAATTGCTTAAAAAATCCCTGAGGAACAAATCTCCCCCTCTTTGCTTTGTAACCATAACAGAGCATGGAAAACCAAGTAAGAATTACAGGTAGGGCATTGTTCTCATGCTGATGGGAGTAGGAGTTAAGAGCAAATGAAAAGACATGAAAAGTCCCAGCAGGAAACAGTCAACATACTTCTGAGTAAAACATTAAACTGTCTTCACTACTTGCAAGAAATCATGTAAATTTTCTGTGTCTTGCCTTATTCTAGGATGTACTTCTATTTTGTACTTTGTCTGGGCTATCTTTTAGTAGAAATGAATAGCTGGCAATTATGAGATGTTCAAGATATAGGATTTCCTCTGCTCAGTGTGAAGAACCCAGTAAAATGCTTGCAGAGACCTGCATGTCTTTGTGTTTCCACTGAGACTGTGACAGGTGCCTAACTGTAAACTCACCCACTCTGGCTTTTTTCCAGAGCTGCAGTGTTAATCCTAATCTGTGCTCATACTTTCATGCTTTTTTCCCCCATTTCTCTGACACTTTCTTCTGCTTCTTCATCATTCCCATTCAGGCACATCTGTACTGGGCAATATGCAAGGACAACTTCTCGCAGGGGTCTGAAAGTTCTTTTAAATTCCATGTGTTTACTTGGGTTTCAAAACATGCTTGTATTATAGCTTGAACCCAAATAAATCATCGTTTTTTACAATCACTAGCTTCAGAAAAGTTTACCCCTGTCAACCAATATAATTATGGGGCTGTTAAATTCAGATAATTTTTTATGTCTGTTTTAGGGTAGGGATGTATTAAATACTATTCTAAAATGAAAAAGCTCCTTGCTCTGTGAGTGGAAACTCCTACTGTGGTATGTTTTTTTGACTTTGCTGGTTTGCCATCATTGTATTAATGTAAAGATCAAATGCTTTTGCTTTATTTTTTAATTTATTTTTATTTTTTATCAGGTACACATGTGGCACTCCAGGAATAAAAAATATATAGTGAAAGGCATTGCTACACATATATGTGTAACTAAGCACCTTGCAAGAATTGGCTTTTGTGTTTAAGACTTTACATCTGAAAACTCCTCTTTTGCTCTGATGCTTATACATATATCAGCCCTATGGAGAGCACTGGAATGTAACTTTGTAACATGTGAAACCAAACTTAATAGTTACTAAGAATCTCAGAGAGAGTACCCAGAATACAATTGCTAAATTTGTCAGTATTTGCATTATTTTCGTTGTATGATGAGTTTAATGGAAGCCACACAAGCATATCAGGTTCACTATTCCAGTCATGTCTAGTTTTACTGGAACTCCACCTCTGAACCATGAAGCAAGATACTGTAATTACAAAAAGCGTTGCAAAATTTTTTCAAATCTTTATTGGCTGAATACATGCCATGAGCCTCACGCTACTGCCATGCAGCTCCAAAAGCAGCCATGTTCTGGGTTTATTCTGGCCAAGGATCTCATCTTCCAAGTTCCATTAGCATCACACCACAGCAAGATGAAATGATGTCATCACTTATATAATCCTGAACCAGTGATAAGTGAACTTGGTGACTATTCTGGTATGACTTTTCTTTAATGAAGAAAAAGAAAGATGCCTTTAATGACATGGAACTTGGAGAAAACAGAGAAACTCATTAAATCTGTGAGTCTCATTCTTCCTTCCCTAGTGAGCTCAACTTTTCCATCAAAATGCTTCAATTCTTTTGTGGACATTTAAAACACATTTCAAATTTTTAAAACACATTTTCAAGTAGTAGCCAAAATTCAACAGAGTTTTTTTAGCTAGCCAAACCCCATCATACTGCAGGGTAAATGAATCACTTGACTTTGAGACTACTGGGACAAAATTTAGTTGAGTACCCTGTCCTCTCAAATGTCTAGACCAGATTTTATTGCTAATAACAGGTCATATAGATGTCAGTCTTTATAGTTTACTCCTATGCATTTAGAGTTTCACAAACCGAGGAAAGAAAATGCATATCATAAGGTTTATTTAGAATGAGACACTAGTTTTAACACAAATGAAAAGATAGGGATGGCAGTTCCATAGGATGCTGTATGAAGATTAATAAAACTTAAGATGATGATATGTTCCAAAAACAAAAGGACTTCTTAGTTCTTAGTTCATATTTACAATTTTACTTTTCATACCCCAAAAAATATTCTAAAATTCATATTTTGCTTATGTAATCTTTTTGCCAGAACTTGACAGCTGTGGTCATGGCTGGGTCGATTTAACTCAGAATTTCTTCTAAAATTAACAAACGTAGTTACTCAGGTATCTCAGCAAACGAAATGCTTCTTTTGGTGCTTTTTGTAGACAGCATTGCTTATCAGAAGTCCTTACTCTGCTTATAAAACAACACACATTTCACAAAGGTGAACACAGTACTAATTCGGACATCCCCGAACCCGGCATAACCAACCATGAGTTTATACAAGCTGCCAAGTGAGTTAGCTCCTCTTTTCCCCGCCAGCTTGTGCGATGACAACATTTTGCTTTTATTTATCTTGCTGGTGTGACTGTTGAGGGGACAAATGCTCCTTTGCTGACCCATGAGTGGAGGGGCGAACCTCCGGGCCGTTTACCCGGCGGGGCCGTGCGGAGGTCCGGCCGTGCGGGCTGCCCGCCCCCGCCGCGGGACGCGGCTCCGTGAGGCGGGACGGGCGGCGCCGCGCCCTCCCGGGCACTCGGGGATCGGCTCCCGGCGAGAGGGACGCAGCCCCCGCAGAGCCGGGCAGCGCCGCGGGCCATGTTTCCCCTGTGGAAGGCCGTTCTCTCGGAGAGTCTCCTGGGTAGGTGGAGGCGGTGCCGCGGTTAAGGCACCTGGGGGGCTCAGCCGGGACCGGCCGTAGCGGGGCAGCCCCGGCAGCGTGTCGCGGGACTCGTGCGTGCGGGCGTGTCGCCGATGAACGGCTCCCCTCTGGAATGAGTAATAGTGCTCACATCTGAGTGTTCTTCCTTGGGTTCTTTTTTCCCCTCTAAAAGTGCTGGAATGCCTTTTGTCTCTTGGATCAGCCTAGAATTTATTGCCCCTCTCGGCCAAGTGTTAGTGCAGGTGTTGCGGAGCCGGTGCTGTGCTGCCCTGCTCAAGGCAGGGCGCCGAGGGTGGTCGTCAGACCCAGCACCTGCCGTATCGTCCCTTCGGTGCATCTCCTGCAGAGCATGGAGACTCACAGCGCTGTGCTGGTGTGCCTGGATGAGGTGTCTCCAGGGCAGAACAGCACACCGATTTACTAGAATAATTCCTTTAGCCACCAGTCTTGCCTTTGAGGAGCCCTGAGAGTGAGGGTGGACTGCTTTTTTAGCCAGTCCTCTGAACACTAATCCTTTCCGAAGTTGGGAACTTCACTGAGGATCAAAGTAGGAACTGCTGTATGAGTGGGGGAAGAGCTGTTTTGTTCTCATCGTTCTATTTCCTTGGGAAATGTGTTTGTTTGACTTGAAAGAACAAATACTTCTTCACAGAAAGTGGTTGTTGTCTCTTGAACTACTTTCAAATACATTTCATAGTCTGTATGTGGAAGTATGAAATAGTACTTTCTAAGTAATCTCCAAGAATCTTGCGGTTAAAAATACGTGATGAGGTTTTCTTTTTTTGGTTTGTTTTTTTTTTTAGGCTACATTTCTTGGTCTCTTTACCATGCACTGCCACCAATGATCTACTACTTCCCCCTTCAGACACTGGCACTCACAGGCCTAGAAGTTTTTGCTGTTGCCTTCTTTTCTCCAATATTCTTGACAATTGGCCCTTTTTGGAGGTTGGCTAACAATAAGTATGTCCTAGCCTTTCTGAGATTGACTATGGTTGGTAAGTATGCACTGCAGTGAGTTATAGATTCCATTTTGGTATCAATGCGTAAGAACAAACATTCCAAATAGCCTTAAAATTCAGATGATTACAAAAAGAGACAGGAATAAGAAGTTCTCACTCTCCCCACACTCACGTTTTCTTGGTTTCTTTTTTTTTCTCTCAAGCTTTTAGCTATAGTCAGAGAAATATTGTTTGCAGCTGTTGTATTGCATGAATACAGAAAAATCTCATTTCACTTTCATTTCTAGGAGCTTTTAATTTAATATGAGTGATGCCCAATAGGAAAGGTGTTTTCAGTGTCACTCAAATATCAGCAGAGCAGGTTTTTTTTTGTATTGTGACAATGGGTAGGAGATGAGACATTACAGAACAGCTTGGGGCTATTATAAAAGTAGTCTTTATGAGAGAAACATTCTTTTTTAGTTTCTGAGGCAGTTTATTTCTTCTAAAAATGTATTCTTAAAATTAAATCTATCTATCTACGTGCCTGTAGCATAATGAAGGGGTATAGGCTCATCCTAAATAAGAAATAACCCTTATATGGTCAGTTGCACAGGAAGAAAATTTTATTTTAAACTCGGGAAATAGATGCCCCATTTCTCATTCCACAGGCTCCTCCTTAAACCAAGACTTGCTGGGATTTACACTTTAGTCTTCAGCTAACTTATTGATTTTTTGGAAGTTTTTTGGAGGAAGATTTGGCAGTTACAGCCACATTCAGAAGCAAGTTATTGCTGAAGAGTTTGCCACACTGGATGAACTCGGAGGAGACAAGAGTCTCCATCCTGTGTAGAGGTGAAAATGCTGCTGCTGAGTGATGTGCTTCAGAAGCAGCAATTCCTGGCTCCTCATTTGTCAATTTAGGATGATAGTCAGATAATCACTTTCCTTATGATTTTCCTCCTTTACTGTTAGAAGACAGAGTAAGATCATCTTATTTACTTGACCTGTGTAGTTTATTTAAAAAGAATTCTTGTTCTTTATCTCTAAAAGAATACTAGAACTGAGCACAGTTTTTTGGTGTCATTGATTTTGATGACAAATAGTCTTACCATGTTTTATTTTCCTACTCTTCTCATTATCCCCATCCTAATACTTTTCTTCTTTTGTAATAAGCTTCTCAGTGAGCAGAATATTCACCTTCCTGCAGCAGTGCTTAGTGTATTTCTTTCTGCAAGATCTTCTAGTTTAGAAGCTAGGAGTGAGTATAAGCATTTAAAATTGCACCTTACCTTCCTTCAGATGTGACAGTAACACAAAGCTTACCATGTTTATTTAAGATTAGTCCTTCAGATCACCTTGCTGTGTTTATTAGTTCACTTTGCCAAAATAAATGGAAATCACTTAAAAAAGTGTAATTTTTGTTCTGCTAAATAAATAGCGGTGACAGGCCTGTGATGGTCTTTTAAGTTAGTTCTGTCCCATCATACTGTGCTGCTGATTCTGCTGTTTCTCAATTCTTCCTGCTTTTTTCCTCCTTCATACTGAGACACTTTTATTCATTCTCTTTTTGATCTGTTTTCCTTCTCAGAAAGGCCATGGCCTTCCTCTTGGACTTGTTGAACTGTCAGGCTGAACAATGTACCCCATGCATGCTCCACCCCATTCTACTTAGTCTTCAATTTCGCTATCAAATAAGATGAAAATTCTTCATGCTTAGATAAAACCAGAATATTTACAGGGATGATTTTTTTTCCTGTTTTGTTTCTTTCTGCATTTTCTGGAAACTTTATTTTCCCTGCAACTTCTAATTTCTGTATCCTTTCTCAAACCGGACACTACTTGATTTTATGTTCCATTTGAAAACAAACAAACAACAACAAAGTACCCTGTGTAGTGTCTATTTGCATCTGTGTCTTCAGACAACATATGTTAAGTTTGGGTGTTTGGATAGATATATTTAAGTCTTGGGTGTACTTGCTCAGCAACAAAAGGTGTGTCTGCTCTTAACTTGGCAAACCCATGCTAGCTTTAATCAGGGTAGCCCATATGATGAAATATTTGAAGAGGCAGGTTTATGATTGCCAGCACAATTTAGTGTCGGAAATCTGTGTGTACTGTACACGCAACTTTGTTGAAGTCCATACAAGTACACCTTCATTACACATTGATTTTGTTTATCATCTTGTCTCTAAGCTTTGCATCTTTTACACTGAGCCAAATGAGCAGGTAAACAGTCGGAGGATTCTTGGCACGTGTTGCCAGAATCTGCAGCTCTGTTTCTGACATTACTTGCTTAACATCTCTTCAAGTTTGACTCATACTCACTTAGCAAATGGCTGGTAGCATAACAGTGTTGCTTCTTCTGCTGTTGTGATTTTGCCACACTGACTTAGGTTGCGAGAATATATGTGGTCCAGAGTCACTGGAATTGGAAACCTGTTAGCAGAGTTTGAAACTGCTGGTAATGTGAGGTCGCTGTGCCCTGGGAAATGGCAAATGTGTGTACGCATGCTCTCTTTCAGTGACAGGTAAAGTGATAGTTTTCAGTAATAAGATGTCACAGGCTGGTAGAGACCACTCTGAGACCAGATACTGGGCCAGAGAAAGCCTTGTTCACCCCTGCTAAGGCAGTTGATTACTAATCCTTGTGCTATGTATGGTGGCTGCTCCCATCTAATAAAGAACATGGCTTTTGCCACAGTGCACTTACTTTTATAAGTGGCCTGCGGCAAAAGCCATATCCTTTTTAGACAGGAGCAGTCACCGTACATAAAACTTTATGACTTTTGAGTTATCTAAGTGCATGGTTGAGGAATATCTGCATACTTAGATATTTTATCCATATATCCTCTTTATGGAATCAATCACCATAAGTACTTAAATTAGGCCAATCACTTGGATTGTTGGATAATTGCTTCATATAATTTTATCTTTGAAAATGATAACTGCTATAAAGTCATGTATGCCCAGTTTCCAAGCATACCTACATTTCTTTGGTTTGTTTAAAAATGTGTAGTGTCATGTTTTCACATGAATGGTATAGCCATTTGAATTACAAACAAGGTTGAACTAATGTACAGGAAATCCTTATTACCTGGTCCATATTGCGCATTAAAACAACCTCTGTGTGTAATTTGTTTGTAGGAAGTTTAGCATCGTACCAGGCACCAAATGCTTCCATTAGACTACTCATCTTGGCTGCTGGTGTTTCATCTTCATTGCTGGTTCAAACAGTTACATGGTGGTCAGGAAACAGTGTACAAAGGTATTTTCTTGTATTGATGGAATTGAACTGACATTTCTTTATATTAAAAGCTGTTTTCTTTCTTTCTTTTTTTTTCTTTTTCTTTTTTTTTTTTTTTGTCCCGTAGAAGTTAAGATTTTTTTTCTTTCCCCAAATGCCTCACTATTTCAAAAACTGATTCTTACAGGTTCATCAGGATATGGGGCTTCATACTAGGCAAGATAATGCTCCTTGCTCTTCGTATCTGGTATACATCACTTAATCCAGTGTGGACCTCTCAGGCTGCCAATACTCTCATACTGACGATTGGGTTTGTAGCAGCAGTGGAGCGAATTCATTCAGGTAAGCATATTACAGCAAAGATAGTGGTTGTGAAAAGAACCTAAGGTATACTTAGCTATGTGTCACTGGGCTTTGATTCTTTGAATTTTTTTCCCCAACACAGTCTGGTTTTTGACCAGATGCATGAGCATTGCATTTAGAAGCCATGGGCTATTTCCATCACATACTTCCTATAACATGGCAGAACTGGTATCACAATTCATACAAGCTGTACTAAGTTGGTACTGGAACTGCCTCTTTTTCCTACTTGCAGTGTCAATAAAATGACAGTAACACAAACAAAGGCTAGACCAGTAAAACCAGAATGGGTTATTGTCTTTCCAGCATGAAACATCTATGGTATTTTTGTTATTATGTTAATCCAGTTTGCGCTTTGAGTTTCTCTGCTAATGCATATCTATTGACAGAGAAGGGGAGGCAGGACAAAGTTGGGGAGCTGATATGTCAAAATAAACAGAAAGAATTGGAAGAGTAGACAACTTGTCCTAGTTAAAATTTGCCCAAGTTCTTGGAGTGTTTGTACAGAGTACACAGCAATGGGAGCTGGCACAGGCTAAATTGTGGAGGTGGTATTGCCAAGGAAGACAGCAAGGCTGGGTTGGTTAGTTAAGGCAGCTCATGTTAAATCCTAACAATCTCCTTCCTTCTCAGTATAACCTTGATGAATTAATTGAAAGATAAAACCTTATCTATGTGTAAGTGGGTAGAAGTTAGCATCATGCATATTATTTGTAATCTTGCATTACATGATAAAAATTAAGCCTGAGCATTTACCAGAATTTAGGAAGGGAATCTGCTGCAGGAGGTTAGGAAGGAAATCTTTCTTGTTTGTGGGTGACAAAGTGATGTACCTATGCAATTAAAGGTTCTGCTTTCTCCTTAGATGGGAGAGGTTCTAAAGTGCATGGAGAAAAGGAGAAGGAAGGGAGTTTACTTCTGGCTTATTTGGTAGTGTCAGGTTTTGTTCTTATCAGAGTTTAGAGTTTCAGAGAACAGAATCCTCTGAACAAATTCTAATGAGTTTTCTGCTGATTTTCAAAGACAATTTAAATGTTTAAATTCCAATATTATGAAAATAATCGGATGGGCAGGTTGTCATTTTTGTACACTTATGGTGAGTATATTTTTTGGACAAACTTAGGTTTGTTAGAAGAAATTTAAATTTTTTTTTAATGTTATCAATTTCTGATAGCACCATTCTAATCAGATAAATTAGCTTTCGCACATGTAATTTATTCTGGTAAATTCGTGATTTCAGCTATTTCTTTTTCTCAGTAACTCTTGCTAATAGGATTTCACAGTTTGCCTAGCTGTATTTCTATTCTTATTCTAGGTGGAGACAAGAGGAAACAAGAAACAAACAAAGCTGGTAATGTGGTTAGAGAGACTGCTTCCCATCATCATTGGTTTTTATCAGGGATTGCTTTTGGCAGCCTCATGTTCCTCATTCTGTGGATATTTGGGGAGGTTTCGTTAATTTCTAGATGGGCAGTAAGTGGACATCCACATACAGGTCCAGATCCTAATCCATATGGGTAAGTGGATGATGATTATTATTACTTTATTATTATTATTATTGTTATTATTACAACTTCAAAATTGTAATCAAAATCCAGTGCTGCAGTGGGTGGCAAATTAAAACTCAACCAGATGATGGTATAAGAATTCAGACAGAAAAAAGTGGGTACAAGGTACTTCACATAGAGGACTCATTCTTCCTTTCAGATATCTCTGAGCATTTTGTCCAGACCTGGAAATCTTAAAATTCTCTGATTTCTTTTATTTTATTATTTATTTATTTTATTTTTTAACAGAATTATTCTGATTTCAGCACTAAAATCTTGGTTTGTCACATTGAAAAACAATTTTTAGATGAGTTTCAAGGACATATGGATGCAGTACATCTATAATAGGCAGTAAATTAGTCTAGCAGTTCGCTTCAGAGAGGAGATGATCAGAGATGCGTGCACATAAATAAAGTAAACTGTGTGCAATATTAAAAGATACACTTCTGCAGAAATTTTGATTAGTAAGAATGTAGTCTTAATGCTGTGTGTGGTTCATTCAGGTTCCATAATCTAGAAGGATACCAAATTAGTTATTCTGAGTCAACTACATGTGGTGGCAGGTGGCAGAGTTTATAATTTGGAATTGGTATACAAAAAAATCTAACTGAGAGCAGTGTTAGATACTCTAGGATTCATTTGACACGAAGAAAATACTTCTGTTTGGAGTGGATTCTTCCCTATCATTTTCTCTGAGTTGTTTTTGCCTTTTGTACCAGGATTTCAGTGGACTGCTTTTGTTGCTGAACACAACTCACTTATACACTACAATAAATCACCATTATTTTCAACTGGATGTTTTTTACATCCAATAAAAGGGAGAAAATGTAGGTGGGTGTGAGCAAAATTTAGCTCTGTTTAAAGTAAAAGTAGTATAATATATTATTACCAATGACCCATGTCTGTATATCTAGAAATTTCTTTTTCAATATCAGATGTTTTAAAAATCATGTTACTGTATGTTTTCTTTTTCCTTATTGTTGTATTAGAGGTACAGTTCTGCTGGGCCTTGCTCATGGACTGATGCTTTCATTTTGGAGCTGGTCTTCTGTCATCAGTTTTGCCTTGTTTCTCATAGGTAGGTGCAAATCCTGAGCAGAATTTTTGTCTGTTGCCTTATCCCCTTTACTCAAGTCCTCCGACCTTACACCACATCTCAGAAAAGTGTGGCTAATCAAAGCCTCCTTTTCCCTGCCACTGACTGTAGTACACATATGTAGTCTGTCCAGTCGACTAAGGGTTACAGGCCAAATCTCCAGGCCATTGCAGAGCAGTGTTACTGCCTTCAGAAGCCCCTGTTAAGGTTCTGTTCCCTCGAGCAGCATCTCAGTTGTGACCATCTGCATTGTATAACAGTTGGACTTGATGATCTGAGAGGTCTTTTTCAACCTTAGTGATTCTATGATAAGGTCATATCTAAGGTTTTGGGGTTGAGATAACACAAGCCTCTCAATTCCACAGGAGGCAAAATAACTTGTAATTTAACTGAAGACAAGCTTACCTCCTATCTCTTTATTTTCCAAGTTCTGCAGGCAGTAAAATAGTATGAACATGCAGGTTTTAGTGTTAAGAAATATGTGTGCTCATTGTAATGTAAGCATGAACATTTATTTTTGATGTATACACATTGATTAATTAAAACAAGTACAGAAAGATTCTTTGATTGATTCAAGTATTGTATTCTAAAATGCTAAGAACCTTGATGTATAAGAGTTAAAAGTATTTCTATACATCTGCTTTCATGGTGTGATAGTTAGTAAATATTCTTAACTACAATAATGTTTTAAAATGAAGTTGTCCTGTTATAGAGAGTTTCTGTAGTTGTTAATGTTCTCTTTGGGGTCAAATTCCGAAATCAAAGATAGCATGGTAAGTCAAGGATCTTGCAGTTAATAAAAGATTAATAGTTGCTTTCTTGCCCATCATATGGTTATGTACAGGGAGAGAAGATCAGGAAAATACATGTTTTCTCTTCATATTAACCTATTGGCTTCTTTCTGTATTATGGTTATTGTGGTAAAAGAGGTTCATAACTGGCAAACCTGTTACTCTAAGAACTGCATCATTCCTCTGTTGTGCTGAAGAACTCTGTAAGAAAAACTGCTCAGTTTTGGCTCTTGATGATGTTTCTCTACTGTCTTTTTGCTGTACTGTTTTCAGTTGAATAGGCAATGTTTAAAAGAATGAGATATTGGGAAAAATAAAAGACTGTCTTTGGCTACTGTGAATAACTGTCCTTATTCTGATGCAGTTTTCATTGCTGCAAAGCACAATTATATTTCCCAGACTCTATCTTTTTCCCTAGACAGAATATAAAAAAGAATGTGGTGGATAATATACCTGACTGAGACTTACTCTATTCTTTTCTATCCCTTCACAGGTTTAGCATCTTCAGCTGGTCTCCTTTATTTACATACCTGGAGTGCTGCTGTTGCAGGCAACATTCTTGGTATCTTTACTATGTGTGTGTGGCCTCAACTAGCTGGACGCTTTGTTAGCTGTCTGCATCCTGGGAAAGCCATGAGTACAGCCATGTTTGCCTATGTTCTTGAATTATTCTTCTGTGTGTGGTGTACAGCTTATAAATTTGTACCTGGAGGAGTTTACATAAGAGAAAGCTCCCATCTTCTTTTAGGTACATTTGTGATAATGACCAAATACAAATATGGAAATGTATCTAGCGTGTGTAAAGAGTCTTTTCAAATGTTCAGTTACTATTTGATTTTCTATGCTAAGCGTTTCAGTGCAAAAATTAATGAGACATGCAAAAAATAATCTATTTGTTTCTTTACTGTTTGAAATAGTCTAAAATGTGGACAGAAAATGGAATTCAGTTGAGGGAAAATGGCAAAGTGAAAAAATGTCTGATAACTAAGTATGCAGTGGAGGAAGAGGTCTGTTAATCAGTCACCCTAAAATTATGGCTGCAATCCAGGGTGTGAATGCACAAATATGCTGGCTACCTAAGGTAGCAGTGCCTCAGGTAACAGGGTAGCTACTGGGACTGTACCATAATTCAGTGCATTATTTAGCCCTGCTCTGCAGAGCAAAGTGCAGCATCCTGCTGATCTAGCTAGTCTACATTTGAGACCTGAGCTTCTTTCCCATGTGGCCCTACTGTATGTTTTGTGGACACACCAGCATGTTTGAGGGAATTTAGATGAGCCTGTAGCATCAGAAACACGTGAACAGGACAGGAAGAAAAGAAATCGTCAGATATTTGCAAATAAGGAAGAACTGATTTGAGCAAATAGTTGAGCATTTGGCTTTAGCAAAATGATCACTTGGTGAGGGTGGAGAGATGGAAAGGAAACCTGCCCTTCCTGGTTTTGTTTCCAGAAATATTTTCGCAATAAGTACTAACATGTTTCAGTGGCATATTTCACTAACTATTTTTAAACAATGCCAAACATTGTCTTGGGCTTATTGTGTGGTACATTTTTAAAATGTGACGCATTAGCCTATATTTTATTTGGGAAGGATTAATGAATGCTGTGCTTAACGTGTTGCTCCAAAGGTTTTAGATTTCATAAATATCTTTGCAGCCACTTTGTGTCATTCCAGTTTCTTATTCTCCATGTGTGTTTCTTATATTACAGCAATCACATGAGGGATTTGAGCTCATTATGTTTTCAGAAGTTTCGTTCCATTACTGCATTATTTTCTTTGTTCTGAAAGCACTCTGAGGAGTCTTTAGAAACAGTTATCTTAACTAATTAATTTTTTTGTAAGTTATATGAAGAAAGCATGTGGTAGAGAAGTGTCAAATGCTTTCTTGAGTAATGCTTTGACAAAAGAAATACTTTTATTCAAAATCCCTCTCTGTTACTTCCTTTGAAATGCACACCTGTGATTAATTTACCTGGCATGATCACTGGGTAGTAACACAGAGATGGCCCTAATTTTCTCTTTGCTAAAGAAAACTGTAAATGGAACACATCACAGCTGATGGCACTACATTCATTTAAATTCCATCTGAGGATTCAGTTTCAATCTTTTTGATGCCATGCTATAGCTTATCAAAGATTATACCATGAGACTGTATATTTGTTGCGTGCTTTTACCCTTACAGCTTGGCTTTCTGGAAAACTGCTTGTTTTCTTCTGGTTTCTTTCAGGTGCAAGTGCTATTTCTTGCTTTCTTCTCCTGTCCAATATCCTGCCTTTCTCTAGCTGCAGTTTGGGTAGGGAACTGCACCAGGAAAAGTGACAATGAAAGTAAGATCAATGTATTCAGAACTTCTATGCTGCTTCACTGTGATGTGATATGGTGCTGAGGGGCCAGATTCGTGGTCTTCATCAACTTTAATGGCTGTGAATCAGCCTCTCTTTGAGAAAGGTGTTGTGTATGCCCCCTTAGTCATTGCACTAGACCCAGTGTCCTGGTTTGCAAACTTTCACTACAACTAATGTAACAAGTAAGGGCAATAAAAAAATACTGAGTAATAGTTGGCTATTACTCTGAAGTAAAACATGGCTTCTATGATTAATTAACTATGCCACAAAGATATTAAGGGCATATATCTTCTCCAGCAGAGCTCTTATCCAATTCATTACCTTCCCATTGTTTCTTTGAAGGTAATTGGATCCTTTATCTCATAAGGGATTGGAAAAGACCTTAGACTACTAGTCTGAGCTACTTATTGAAAGATACCATCCCCACTCATTGCAACAGTTAGTGCACTGAAATTGCTTACTGGCTTTTAAAATGTATCCGTAGGTGTGTTTAGTTGTCTGTTCTTAAAAAGCAGAACAATTTCTGTTGGCTCTGGAGTTCCAGAATACAAGTTCCTGCTGTGTTAAATTGGCCTTCCAATCTGCTGCAGTCTGCTTACACAGTTTTAGAACAAAGTGTTAAGCAATTGCTTTTGTACTTCCTATATGAAAAATGTGTTGCTTGTGTCTTGGTGACAGAACAGTTCACTGTCAAAGATAATAGATATCTGCAATCATCAATGTACTTTTTTCATTAAGCTGTTATTTTAAGGTTCTGTAATATGTAGGTGTAACTCAATTGTTCTTGTGCAGGTTAATTTCAGTGAACTTTTTATACAGTGGGCCCAGCTGAGAGTCATAGCCATCAATATGGCCTGGAAGGATTTTAGCATAATTTGTCTATCATATGTGAGACTTTTTGATATAATACCTTGGAACTGTACTGCAAATCAGTCTTTACTTGAGAATGCTATCAATAAATCTCATAGTTCCTGCATTACCACATTAGGTGTGGCATTTATCTGCATTTGTTCTTTGAATCATCTTTGTTGTGGAAGCCGTAAGGTTGGTGTGTTGTAACACAACAGCTGGGAGTTTATAATAAAGATGTGTTTATGAGCAATGTTTAATATGTTAAAGGCCTATGAAAAAACTAATTACTTATATTTTTACAGGTTTTATAATGTTATGTATTGGGGTAGACTTTCTAACAGAACCCAAGAAAGACCTTAGCTCTGTCTTTGAAGTGAAAAGCAATCAAAAACCACTCTTCAAAAAAAGTAAAAACTATATTAAACTACGTAAGTATAATTTTAGTTCCTTTTCTTCATGACTCTAGGAATACTGTCTGAGGAAATAAAGTGGAGTGTTTTGCTCAGGTGTTTCAGAAATGTCTTTTTGGTACTAGTTTTAGAGACAGACTTGTAGTTGGTATTTCCCTAGTTCCAGGTTAGTGATGACATATACTACTTGTCAGAGTACAGTTATCAACGGGACAGAGGAGCAGGCAGATGTTCCATGAGCTTTTTATTATTTCATTCAGGCATCAGCCTCATGCACACAAGAGATGGTACATGGCTCACATCTGCTGACAACCCGAGGTTTCTTAGTTACAGAACATTCTTAAAAGTTTTTCAGCCAATAGCATGCTTCTAGAGTTTACAGACAAGTGTTCTAACCAGTCACTAAAAAGCACACGTATACCTGTTACAGACAGTACTCCCTTGTATGTTTTGTAATAATGCACAATATTCTATTATTAAGCTTAAAACTTCAGTATCTTTGCTAAGCACATTTTCTGCAGCTCCAAGACTTCTCTGAGCCAAACCTAGAAACACTAACCCTTGTTCTAATGTCCTTGCAGTCTAGATTATTGTATCTTCTTCTAAATTCTGGTTTTTGCAGTTGCAGCTGAACCTAAAATCTTTGCTTTATTTCTAAAACCTGCTTTTCTCACTCAAACTAAAAACCTTCTCACCTTTTACATTTCCCACAACTACTGGAGGATCTGACTCACTGTGATTGTGGCTGACAGAGGCTGTTCCTAATGGAGAGTGTTAAACAGAGACCAGAAACTGGCCAAAAACCAAAATGTGAAAATGTCTTCAGCATCATTTGTGGTTTCATTTTAGTGGCTGAGGAGGAGGCCTCTCTGGACCTTGGGATTTACGTTGTGTGTATGAAAGATGTGAATGATTTCCCAGCCCATTCCGTAAGGCAATTTGGAAGCAGTTGGGTTTGACAGCATTGCTAGGGCTGTGTGAGCTCGCTGGCAGTGCAGTGGGATGGGCTGCTGTACAGAGTGGCACTGCTGTGAGAGGAGGCCATCCTGCAGGGACTGCTGTGGCCACCACAGCACAGCACTTGGGCCTGGCTCTGTGCTCAGAGCAGGCCTATCCTTGGGAAACCATTGTCATCTGCTGCCTGGGAAATATGCCTGAGAATCCCAGCTTTTCAGATTATATATATGGGGTCTGCTTCTTTCCTTAGGTTTTGAAGGGAAATGAAAATCAACTGTTTGAGGTTTTACCACTTTTCGGCTTTTAAACCATGCAAATGTTTTCAACTGTTTCCCCGCAATCATTTGAGGCCCTGATTTGTTTTCATTGTCAGCTTACTGTTTCTAAAAAAAAAAGTCTGTCAATAGTGTGAAGTTTGGTAAAGGAACAAAATGCTAGGCATTAGGGCATGGTAACCCTACAGAGATTGGGATACTGTTAGGGCATGGTAACCCTACAGAGATCAGGATGCTGAAGATTCCAACTCCTGCATCTTCTTCTGTGACTTTGAAACAAATTACTTGCCATTTGTGTACATTTTGCTGCATTTGGAAAAAGGAGACAATAGTGCTTCACAGTTTTTCAGGGCTGTTTCTAGAATGTTTGTGGAGTTCTTTACTCTGTATACTCAGGGGCCAAAAGAATGTGGCCTGTGAGAGTTTGTGTGTCAGAGGCAACATGAGCACCATTTCAAGTGGTTTGAATATTACTGCTAAGAAACATTTCACAAAAGTAAATTAATATTTCAAAATACTACCTGTCACAAATCACAGCCCTTTTTCAGCTAATCTTGTAACATTGCAACAGTACCTCTTGTACTTCCTCATCATGCCTAGAGTTTCTCCTCAGCTTCCCCTCTAAGCACCTTTGTGTCTTGCAGAGTATGAAATTGCTTGACCTGTGCTAATATAAGTAGCATGTCTGTCCTTCTGACATCATCCATTATAAAATGTATCTAAATTTCACACAAAACTGTTCCAGAAAACTTGCATTAAAATAATTTCATATCTTTTTAAATATATGAAAGAATAGACTGGAGTTACCAAAACTGTTGTAGATAGCATATGCCACTGCATAAATTACATAACGAGAGAGGGCTTTGATTATCAAATTGCATTGTGCTGAATAGTGAGAGCTCCTAAGTGCACACTGTGGTTATTTGTAAGGCTACAAAAGCAATGGGAAAGCTCTGAATATGCTTTCTATGTAGATGCACTGCCTTTCCAAGAGTGTGTCAAACAAATGACTGCTCTGGAAGTCTGGCAAGAGTCATATCCTTCTGACACCTAAAGGCTTGTGAAGTAAATGAAATTTTATTCCACACATTGTATTAATACAAAATAAAAATTGTGTACTACAAATGCATACTTGGACACAGAGAGGAAAACACTGAAGGGTTTACACGATGCTCTTGTTCATGTCCTATAATGAATTTTTCAGTAGGTATAATTTTTATGTAACTATTCCAAAGAGTTTTGGTACATTTTACCTGCTCAGCTCAGGTAAAATGTACCAAGATTTACCTGCTTACCTCAACAACACCTGTTGTGTTTTGGAGAGTGTATTTGCGCACATATACATATTCTGCACACATAGATACTGCCTTAATCTGATGTTGTCACTTAAATGTACACATTTCTCATTCTATGAATAGCACACCTTAGAATAATAGTGTCCTTTTAATGGCAATAATAACGTTATTTTTTTTTTGCATTAAAAACATTTTTTCTCTGTTTTTCTGTTTCAAGTATTGTGGCTGTTTGTTGGTGTTGGTTTGCTTGGATTGGGTTTACGTTATAAAACTTATCACAAGAAGTTGGGCCAAGGGGTGAGTAGGGTGTCTGTGAGAATGGTAACTTTCAAATATACAGTAAAATGCGTGTGTGATAGCTTAGGTGTGTTAATTGTTGCTGAAGTATTCAGAAAAATTAATGCATAAATGAAGATGCAAAAATTTAATTTATAAGTTCATGTCGAATTGAAATGTCTGGGTCTTTGGAGATATATAGCGGTGCTGTGAAGGGAAAAATATTTTGAAAATTTGAGAGATTCTTGCCTCCTATGTTCAATTGGAACATTACTTTTATAAATTAGTTTATTTGAACTGTATTCAAACTGGACAATGCTGTTAGCAACCTGACCTCATGCAGGGGAAGTTTGAACAGATAAGCTCCTGAGGTTTCTTCCAGATGAAGGGATTCTATGGTTTTATATTGTATCATAACTCTGAATTGAAGCTCTCTGAAAAGTTGGTTGACTTAGATTAGACTTAGACTAGTTATGGAAATTGGATAAAGATTAGAAGATTTCAGTTTTCTATCTGGCAAGAAAATAAGTATTGCAATGGTAATAACAAGATGGTTAACACTCATGAAGTTTAGTGTTAGATTCACAAACACTCACAAATTTATAGAGTTGGCTTTCTTTTTTCAATTAATTCAGGTTTGTAGTACCTTATTGTCTGGCAAAAAGTGGGTAGTTCCTTTTAGTAAAATGAAAAGATGCATTGTCTCTTTCCTCTTCATTTGTTTACTGTTACTTGTACTAATTCATTTCAAGTATGATAATTTTATTCCCTTGTTAATAGCATATTTAGTATTTTATAATTCTGACAGCTTTATTAGGAAAATATATTGGTTAAAACATCTTTTCTTGTATGTCTTTTATGGCACCATGTGTCTGATGTTGTTTACTGCAAAGCTATAATACGTAAAATTCAAATTTAATTTAACTTTTTTCCATTTATTTTTTGAGGTTCCAAAAAGGGATTTCTCAGCTATGATCTGGCCTTTTAGATTTGGATATGACAATGAAGGATGGTCTAATTTGGAAGGATCAGCTAAGCTGCTTAATCAGACAGGTAACTTTTTTTCTCCCCACTTCATTTATGTTTGGGAGGATTCATCTGAAGAGGCAGAAGTGCAAACACCTGCTTGGTAAGTGAGGCCATTTTTGCACTAACCCAAGAACCTGTGTTTAGTGGCTTTCTCCTCTTTTTGTGAGCTGTTCCAATACAATCACTTCAGTCAAAAATCCATTTTCAGAGGTGATAATTTGTTTAATATATTTTAAAGATGTTTCTGGTCAGAGGAAACACTTTATTTTGTATTTGGATTTTTCTTCTCATATTGCTGATGAGTTACTTGTCTATAGAGAAATTCTTTGCATAAATGAAATAATATCCTTTTAGATAAAGTACAATGTTTTATAACTTCTCTGTGGGGTTTTTTAGATGTGAAGCATTATATAATTCCTAAAGTGTCTGAAATTCAAATGCCCTAAACAATGAATATGGAGGAGAAACAGACAAGTCTGTTTCCATCACTGAAGGAGTGATGTATGAATGTACACAAGAAAAGTAGCAATTGTAGCTTGGTTGTCATGATTTTACTGTAAAGAAGAGTGTCTAAACTCATGTTGCTCATGGGAGGGATTTTGGTTGGAAACTTAGCTATAGGAAATGAAGAATTTGGAGTCAAGATTAGTGCTGTTGCAGAGGGCATTGAAAGGAATTGGCCAGTAGTGCTTGTAGGTGTTACTTTTTCCTGTGATGCCCCTGAGACAGAGTAGACAGGGGACTGACAGTTTAAGATCTAAGGCAGTTCAGGAGATTAGGAAACATCCATGCTGCCATTCCAGCATTTGTTATTCTCCAGTCCTCCACAGGATTTTCCTGAGCAGCTCAGGTTTTACAGACCCAAGCAGTGAAAAGACACTGACAGCTGCTCCTGTGCAAGTCTTGGTTTTGTGGTAGAGATATACAGGAGTTAGTGAAGAGTGAAGAGACTGATTTTGGCATCGTTCACTCCACTGTCCCATGACCAAAGGTTCAGAGATCTGGGCTATGCTGGCTCTCTGGTGATGTGAGAAAAGAGACAGGACATATAATGAATTGAAATTTGGAGCATTCTTGTACATAAGTCATTCCATAATTCATGTCTGAGTGCTTATTTAATCTTTGCATATTTATTTCTGGATTTTAATGAATGCATTTATTTCTGGTACCTGTAGTTTAAATTAATGAATATTAGAAAAAGTGATTACCTAGTTATGTCCATTGGCATTTCTTTGTGGTAATGAAATATCACTTCTAAAAGACAATTGGGAAGTCAAAAAGGCAATGAATTCCAAACTATAAATTAATAAATCATAATTTCTAATAGGTAGGGACAGTATTCTGGAGTTTTATGTTACAGGTATTTGTTATATTAAATACTACATTAACATTGTCAGTAAATGCATTCATTTATGCATTCAGAGTTAGGCTAGAAATTCCTAAAAGAGTTCCTGATTCTGAGAGCCACAGAGGAAAGAGTGGCTATATGCTTCAGGATAGGGGTTGTCTTTAAAGGTGTCGTGGTCTGTGTTCCTTGGACTCGCCTCTCTGTTGGAATAGTGAAGATGCAACATGTAATGGCTTTTGTGACTGGAATTTCTGTCTGCTCTGGAGGGATCCAACATCAACCCTTCTTAATGGTTACTGTTTCTGTGATCAGCATGTATGCTAATGATGTAGAAGGAAAAACCTGGGAATCCACTTAAGAACTCTGAGCTCCCATTTTCCCTGCTGACAATGGTTTACACTGCTACATATGACATTTCGAAAGCAAAAAATCTTCTGTGTTGAGTGGTGCTGGATAGAGTGGCCATAATTCCTTGCGGAAGGGCTGTGGGTGAAGTGGTGACCCTATTTTCCTTCCTGTGTAGAACACTCCAAGGGAGGGCATAATTGGGGAGCACTTGGAGCACTTGATGCTGCTGCAGCTGTACTGACCTGCTGCTCAAGCTGAGTCTGGATGGTTCAGCCATCCTGTGGGCAGCTTGCAAACTCCCACCTTCCTTCAGGCATGGACACGTCTTTCTTAGATGCCATTTCCTTGAGGGACTGCATAGTTCTTCCTGTATCCTGCAGTTAAAATATAGAGGAACCCATCATGTTCCGCTGGCAAAACCATATCTCTGCATGTAAGCAGAGAGGGACCACAGTGCTGTAAGAAAGTGAGGTGGCTGCAGATGGTCAGCAGCTCACCAGCACTGGGACCCCGTCTGTTACCATGCCTTGGGACTGACACTAGGTTGCTCTGGGCTGAATCATTATTTTGGCAACAGCATCCGATTCAGTCTTGCACAGGACCCTTTGAAGCACAATAGGATTTGGTAGATGAAGGGAAGAGCAGATGTGCTATGCAGTGTTTGTTCATTAAGTTGAAAGCAGTAGACTTGCTGTTAGTTTGTGTGCACAGTATCTCTAAGGCTTTTGAAATGGCACGAGGTCTGCGCAGGCCAGCTGTACTCTGAAGTCTCGTGTATCTCTGGTTATGTACCAAGAATGAGCTATGGCAAGCAGACACTAAGTACATCTTCATCAGAGGTTGTGTGCCCTGCAGTAGCTGGAAGTTTGGGCATGACTTTATGGCCAACACTGATTTGCCTTGACTGACTCCTGAAGGGCTTGTGCCCATCCCTCTGTAATCAAAAGGGAAATAATGACATTATGTAGTTTTATGTAAGTCCCATTTATAGGTAACAGTTATAAATGTGAATTTCTTTTCCTTTTTCCTCCTCATTTTAGAAGCAGATTTTATCACTATTATAGAGAGTGATGCCTCTAAGCCATTCATTGGAAACCATGATCCGACAATGTGGCTAGGAGAAAGACTAGGATTTTATACAGATTTTGGTCCAAGCACAAGAGATCACACTTGGGGGTGAGTCATTTTTACATGCACAGTGACAGTAAATAGATGTAAATATAATGCCCAATACAAACTGCACTAATACAGGAGAAAAGAATAGTTGGAATGATAATCACTGTAATCACTTGTTGAAGCTTGTCGCTTAGGAAGAGGCTTTGATTCATTAGCATTACCATGCAATGTGGATGGAGTTTCCTCATTGTTAAACATGATCAGGTTTTGGTACCTGCCCCTGTGAGCTGCTTCAGTTTTGGTGATACAGAGAATGGCATCCTGCCCTTTAACGTACAAATTTGGAAGTTTAGCATTCCAAGTACTGTATCTATATCCTTTTCACATTGTTTTGGGCTTTAAGAATTTTATATTTCAGACTTAAAAAGCAGTTGATAGCGGTTGGAAAATGTAGTGCATCAGGAGGTATGAGAAACTTTCAATTCATTAAATCCAGCTTGGGCTGTATAATGGGAAATGGGAATAGAAAGGTACATGACCAGGTATTTTGTGTCTAATTTTACTTTAACGCTTGACCACCTACCAGATGCATATCTTTAAATATCTTTGCCTTCTGGAAAAATAGTGGCATATTACGTGGCTTTTATTTTTCAGGAGGATATACAAATCTCTACGGCAGATGAAACTTCCTACTAATGTTGCAATGGCCATTTAATTTTTGCCATGTGTGAGGGGCATTTAGTAACTTTCTTCTTCCAGAGCCTGTCTATTTGAGACAGAATGCAGCAGAGAATTAATTTTCTGAGATTTTATTCATTAAATACATTGAAAAACCTGATGCAAAATGTCCAAACAGAAGCTGAAAAAAGAGAAATCTCCCATTTTAAAGATGTATTTCTACCTACTTCTACTTTTAATAAAATATATTTTAATTTCTGGTAGTATAAAATTCTGTTTTGTCTAAAATACAGATTGTGAAAAGCTCAGTGAAAGAATTCATATTTATGGAGTGATATTTCTTAGTGTAGAAATTAACTTTATAATATATTTTTAGACATGTACTTAAGCAGTATTTTAGAGGGAAACCTATATTCAGAAAAATCCACTAGAGATGGTTTGTATTCTGATCTTATAGTTTTATTCAGTGACTATTAGTCTTCTGCTCACATTTATCTGCTTAGTTCACGCCTTTGATGCTTGTGAACCACAAAATGTAACTTTTGCCTCTCCTCATGTAGGATTATGGCTCTGTCAAGGTATCCAATTGTGAAATCGACCCATCACCTCCTTCCATCTCCAGAGGGAGAGATTGCACCTGCCATCTCCCTGACTGTCAACTTCACAGGGAAGCTGATTGATTTTGTTGTTGCTCACTTTGGAAATGAAGAGTGTGTATTTTATTTATTTTTACATATAATGAACAAAGTCATGTAGTGTAATTTGCAAACTTCTGGGACTTCTTTTGTACCCTTTAAAATCTGCTGCTGTGATACTGGTAATTAGCAGGACACATTTGAAGAAATATTATGGCAGTTTAAAATTGGTTAAACTACTTGTTTAAAATTTTGAAGCATTTTTAAAGTAGGACAAATGTGTCATGCAAAACTCAGCTGAACTCACTATGAGAATTAGTAGAGTTTTAAAGATATTTTTCTGCAAAGATACAACAAATGATAGGGCTACAGATGCACCTCAGTGCAGGATAGCATCCTTCTAACTTTTTGCATGTGGAATAGATCTATTACATTCCACAATGACTGCAGATAGGTACAGTTAGAGATAGATTGCATAAATGGAAAAATGTTATTTATTAAAAATAAAAAGTAACAAATCTGAAACCTCCAAGAAAGGACAGTGTTGAAACAGCAGCAAAAATATCCATCACTTTCCTTCTGAGAGTATGCAAGTGGAAATGTGAAGCCTGATCTCTGCATTCAGAAAGGCAAAATTATACAAATAACTCAAATAAGTGATAGAAAAGAACAAGGTATATATTTCAGTTCTTGAAAACAATGTTTTGATTACTTATGTGTAATGAATATTAATAAGAGACAGTTTTGTGAATGCTCAATGTAGCTGTAATTTCTTTTATATTTGATGGGATATCTAGTATGTTTGTGGCTATGTAGTAAGATCCGGAATTTTAAAGAAAATTTGTTACGATTCATGGAGAGGCAAATTAATCGATAGGGTGCAGAATATTATAACACAAAGAAGCTGCTCAGAAAGCCATAGGAATTCTCTGTATCCCATTTCCTTCCCCTGAGTAGAAACTGCACCAAACCTGCAAATTGTTTATAGATTTCCCATTTAGTAAACAAATATAGTTGTCAGAAATCACTGGCCTTTTTTAACTCTAGAAAGGAATTTAATTCTGTGCCTCACACAGATGATTAGACTTGCCTGTCTGAGAAACTATATGTCAAAGTAGAAGAAAATAACATTGTACTCTCTCCTGGCAGAGAAATGAGATAAAGATGAAGGAGAAAATATGAGGAGACACATGGGAAACGAGTGCAAATTAGATTGTGTTTTAGAGGGGAATTAATTTGTAACTAAATACGGTACATAACTTCTTTCTTGTATTTTTTTCTTCTGCTTCTTAGACTGACATAGACTATAGAATACTGGATAACTAGGGTTGTTTTTAAATATGATTTTTAAAATGTGGGAATATAACTATGTCTGTGCCTCTAAAAGATCCCATCTTCTGGAGAGGTGTAATTCTGGAAAGAGAAGCTAGCTGAGCAGGCAACTTCATATATACCTAGGTCAGGCTTCTATGTAAGTGTTTGTGGGGGGTTTGTCTCCTGTCTGTGCACTCTTTCTCCCTAGTGCATTTGCTTCTGTCAGAAGTACCACTATTTAGAAAGCATAGCTGCACTTAAATTGTTGTCTTCTTTTGGGTTTACAGATTCCAAAATCAGCTCTCTCAGTCATTGTTATTTAGTCTAGACTACCAAAATCTAGAAGACAACATGATTTACACAATTGTTTAAAGTCATTAACATAAAGAATCGTAGAAAGAGCACTGCTTTTGCATTATTTTATGACAAATCCAAGGACAGGTACTGGGATCCAGTGAAGTATTTTACCAGGCCCCACTTACACTATCACTTTTGGTCATGTTGGAACTCTTATGTAAATCTTGTTAAGGAGATGTAAAATACATGCCAAATGTAATTAAGTAATGCTAATGACGTAACTCAAGTTACATTTCATAAATTATGGGATTCAGACTTTATATTTACCGTGATCTATCTATCATAAAGTTTTTGTTAGCACATAAGTTCTTTGTTATGCACCGCATTGTGCTAGCACAGTTAAATTTTGAGTGCAAGCAGAGACAAAGCCTTAGGTAATCAAAATACTAACATTCACATTTCCTAGTGATGGGATCAGTATTAAAAACAAAACAGTAATAGAAAATGTTGTTCCTGTAATGAATAGAAAGAGAATGTGAATTACATCTACCGTGGCCATGTGGCTTTCATCAAATGTAGTGATAATTTTGAATCAATGAGCTTTCTGTGAACTTTCATACTCTCTAATACTGAGCCACAAAAAATGGTACCAGATTCATTTGTGATTTACTATGTCATAGCACAAAAATTCTGAGCTAAAATGTATATGTCTTAAAGTCTTTTCCATTTCTTTCAGAGAAGACTTGGACAGAAAACTCCAAGCAATAGCTGTTTCAAACCTATTGAGGACTAGCTCTAAGCAAGTTGTATTTCTAGGATACATCACTTCAGCTCCTGGATCCAGAGACTACACTGAATTAATAAGAAATGGAAATGTCCAGGTAATATAAGAACACTGCATCTTTAGAGAAAATATATGTTAGAAACTCAGCTTAGTATTTCAAATTGGTAACTTAAATATAGACAGGGAAGAAAATACATGCCCATTTTCAAATACAGTCTTTAGCTACCTCATGATATCTTGCAGAGAAGGTGGAGTGTCTTAGTTTGAAAGACAGGTATTTGCTAAGGGGGGCAGGAGCCTCCCTTGGAACAGAAAATGTAACCCCCTTCCCTCCAAATTGTTATAATTTCAAAATCAAGGGGCTTTCAGGNTCAGCTTAGTATTTCAAATTGGTAACTTAAATATAGACAGGGAAGAAAATACATGCCCATTTTCAAATACAGTCTTTAGCTACCTCATGATATCTTGCAGAGAAGGTGGAGTTACACAGTGAAAGAACAAGAAGCAATGGACAGCAGTTGCCATTGGGAACTGGATATTTCCAAAGAGAAATATCACAAGAAATAAAAGGTCACAGGGTTGTCAAGCATTAGAACAGGGGCCTGGTGAAATGGCGAAACCTTCATCCTTGGAAATATTCGAAAATTAACTGCATAAGGCACTGAGCAACCTAAGTTACTTTGACCAGGGTTAGGAGTAGGTGACCTCCAGACAGCCTGTAATTCTGTGACTCTTTGGTTTTAAAAATGAGCTCTGAGTTAAGAGATGTCAAAAAGTTGTCTGATTTGTCCATGTCTAACAGTGAGGTTTTTTCTTTCTACCTTATTACAACGTTTAGGCAAAATGTTTTTCTGCAGCGAGTTTACACATTGGTTCTGTTACTGATTTAAAGCCTTCCCAGATGAACACTTACCTTATTTCTTTGACCTTTTTCCCTTTCACTTCTAGGATATTGACAGTACAGATCGTGACAGATGGTGTAGCTATATTATGTATCGCGGAGTAATAAGGTATGTTAATGTGAACCACGTTTGTTGGTTTAAGTATCTTTATGGTTATCAGTTTGATAATCTTTTGTAAGCGATCGTGGAAGAGTCTTACACCCCTCAACAATTATTATGGGCAGTTGGATCTACCACAAAATAATGTGAAACAGTGATCTCAGGAGCACAAGAACTGGTGTATTTCTGAATATAATTTGCAAAGACACTATTACAGGTTTCATGATTCTGTGTCAAAAGCCTTCAGATCTACTCTGAAGATTTGGTAGCACAAAACCACATTTTTCCAAAGCTCTGGCTTTGCAACTTCATTCTAAAATGTGAAGGCTAAGCCCTAATTTCTATGTGACATAGAAGATACAAATTTTGAACTATGATCTTAGGGTTTGTTGAAGCAAAATGCTGATCTAATCCAGCCAGTCTTTATGCTGGATTTAGTGAAAACTTGAACTGTGTAAGCCTACACTGAGGCACAGGACCTAGGCACTCCATATTTTTTAATACCAAATTGCTTGTAAATCATTCTCTTAGTGATGTATGTAACAGGATGGAATTCAAATTATTCTACAAATTAATGCAAATTCTGCAGTGTTCACAGGAGTAAAATCCGTGAACTTGATAGCTGTCTTAATAGTATTGAGTAAAAAAGAAAAAAAGGCAACTAAAAAAAACCAACTAATTTGCAATTTGAATTTTCCTCATTATTAATTCAATTGGTGCTTCAATTTCTTTCTTGCATATTGAAATCTTCTCAGTGAAAATTTGGCAAGCTTCTACCAGAGCTCATATTCTAAAGCTGTAATTTTTAAAAAAGGTTTTTAGACATAGAACTTATTTTTACTGTCAGACATTTATGGTTTTTCAGTTTTTGTACTTGTGACATGATGTTATGATCCTGTTTATGGAGCACTTTCAGTTTTTTGAAGGCGAGATACACAGAAATGGAAAATTGTGTTGATAAGTGAAAGCACAACTCTCGAAAAAAAAATGTTCATGAAGAATGTGGTGAAATTGCCTTATTTCTTCACACTAATTCTTCTCATATTTGATAGGCTGGGTTATGCCCGCATATCTCATGCTGGTTTAAGTGATTCAGAAGTCCAGATGGCAAAATTTAGAATCCCAGATCACTTGGATAGCTATATTGACAATGACAGAATCGTCACTGATCCCAGCCAAGTTCCTGAGGACATCCATTTCAATCCCAGGTCAGTGTCTCATAGAAAATGAAGGGGATGATGTACCTGGCACCTTGTAAAAGAGAAGTCTAGGAACAAAATTATTTCTAAAATGGGAGACACTGATCAGTACCCAACTGAGCAGAAGAGTAGGAGTCCAGAACTTCTGATTTGTAATTCCATTTTTTCGATTGATTTGGCATGTACCTTGGGAAAATCAGTCTGCTGTGTCACAGTGGAAACTGCAAGTAATGCTCATTTCACCCAGGCGAATAATTTCTGAGATTGTTTGATAGGGATATTTGCCAAGTGGTGTGGTGACTCATTTTATAGATGATGAAAGATCTCCAATGTTTTTCAGCACTTTGGAGATTGGGGTCTTAATATACTGTTACTTAGAATACCAAATACAATATATACATCATATACTTTTTGCATAAGCATTTTAAAACATACTGTATAATTGGAGCAAAAATTAAACAGAATGCCTGAGGCAGTATGTTACATGTGTCAAGAAGGCAAAAAAACCAGAATAGGTTTAATGTAAGAGTTATTTATTTCTAAATTGCTGTAATTTTTCCACTGGTATTACATAAGGAAGAGAAATCTAGAGAAAGGTATTTATTCTAATATTAACTTCAGTGAAAGAGTCATGAAATTTGTGATAGATTTTGCCACAGAGAGATAATTTCCAGCAATGCCATGTTTACTACTCCTAACAAGCATAATGCAGAATATACTACTTTCTCATATACACCTAACAGGTGAGCTTACTCACTTTTTATGTACCACTCAGACACTGGCTTCCTGTTTAAGCAGGAATTTGCCCAGACTCTTCCACATGATGAAACTTGCCTACAGTTAGCATTCACATTCAGATTTTTCTCAGTTGACTTCAGCACAGAATCTTGTCCTGATTTCTTTTGTCTGCCTATAATCAGAAAATGTATACCCTACTGGAATAGATTTAACTTTTTCTTATTAACTCTACTTCTTTAGAAATACAATGGCACTGCTCTTAAATATTACTTAGCACTGATATTTTGAATAAATAATCCATTTTACTTTTTCGAGTCTGTTACCATAACAGTCAGTTGTCAAAACTTTCATATTTAAATATGGTGTGAAAAATTACAATTTTCACCATAATTTTCAAAAGTTGGATGTACAATATTAATAATAGGGTTGACTGTTTTGATACTATAGGTGTTTAAATTATATCTCCACTGAAATCAGGACAAAAAACTTAGCTTTGAATTCGAGTAGATAAATGCAACACTCAGCTTTGTCAGCTGGAGTTGCAATTATAGACTGCCTATGGCATCAATGCAATCAATGTAATTAATCGTTTCCATTATACTCAAAGATCTTGAGTAGGAGAGGGTACACAGAATCTGATTTACATTTAAGTAGAGTTGGGGCCAGTTTCTGAAATAAAATGCCTAGAACATTCAGAAGTAGGGCAATAATTGTGTGATTTAATTGCATGGGTTAAATAATATTGTAATAATATTGCTTTGTTGAATATTTTTCTTAGGTTTGGATCTTATAAAGATGGACATAATTATGTGCCTATTCATCACTTTCATATGAGCACTCCTAAATATTTTAAACGGAGAAATTAGAGCAATAAAATAAAATATTATTGGGACCAACAAGAAAGGTTTGTTACTTGAGACTGAATTGGAAGCCAAAAAGACTCCCAATTGTTTAAGGTAGAGCAACTCCCATGCTGCACAACACTGTGAATATCTATGTAATAGTTGGTGACTTTCTTTAATGAACTGCCATCACTGAGGGAGGGAGGGAAGATGCATGCATTTCGATAAACTGGTATCTACCTTGGCCACATACCTGCCTTGTATGCCCCACAGCAAGGGTGGGAGCTTGCTTTGGCAACACCTTCTTCAGCTTTTGCGGAGGTATCGTAAATTGTGAGGTTTCAGAGTGCTATTGCTGCTATGGCAATAAAAAGCTTAGCCATAGGTTTTTCAAAATAGGAATGGAACTACTGTATTTTTTAATTGGGAGCTATGCAGTAAGTATGTGTTTGAAGGGTGTGCATTTTTGACTCAAACAGTAGTTACATCTGCTGCTGTTCTACATTTTATTATTAAATGAGTTTTACAACAATTTGCAGATAACTGATGTTCATAATACTGGAGAAAAAGAGGCGATTTTTGTAGACTTCCTTTTATTAACTGGACATAAGACAATTCAGTGCTTTTACAATGGGAAGAGTGAAGTACCTCTGAAGAGTTATGGTTATGAGGCACCTACATGAACACACTGACGAAGAATTAAAAACAATCATGCTCAACATAACAAGGTTTCTAAGAAGAGAGAAAAGTTGGTTCTAACTTTTATTTAAAATGAACTGTAATAAAGGGAAAAAAAAAAAAAAAGCTTTGCTCCTTTGCTATCATTACACTTTAGTAGGACTAAATAAAGGTGTTGCTTTTTTGACCTAGGCAGTGAATTCCCTGTTATGTAATGCACATGTGACAATGTAAAATGTTGTGCCATCTCGGGGTCTCTTGGCAACGTCTTTTATATTTAGCTCCTGATGCTTTAGTATATGTGCAGGACTTCCCTTAAACAATGAGGACATCTTCAGTGTTGTCCAAAGGATGTTTCTTGCTTGTGAGAAACATGTTAGATAATTTAAGTGACCCACTTGGTTTGGAAACCACATTTGTGGTGTTGGTATTTAGTACTGTGTGTCTTTCCAGTAATATCTAAGCATACCGTAACTGAAAGGAATAGGATATGTTGCAGGAAAGAGGGTGGATTTTTTTTTTTTTCTCCATCTACTTCTTCACCATTTGAGAACAGCTTTTGAGAACAGCTTGAGCATACTAAATTTTATTGTTTCTCCATGTAAGCAAATACAGGATGCATTTTTACTCAGGGTTTTTTTTCTATGGAGTCAGGTAATTGCTGCCAGCACCAAACTTGTCACTCTATCTGGTCACCTATCATTTTGCTCCCTTGTTTTTAGGGCTGTGTTTCTGAGGGTGAAACTGATCAGTGGTCTTTGTGGACAGAGGATACCTGAAAAGCATTTAAAAGTCTCAGTAGTTATATATTCATCATCTCAGATGTAACTGACAATTAACCAGCAATTGTTGAACTAATTTCTCACCTGTGGATGCTGTGGGTGTCTTTACAAAGTCTCTGAACTTGTTCATGTGTGACTCTCCAGCAAGACAGGATAAATTACATTTTGGAGTGAGAGAAGTGATTTTCTTGCACTTCTTGCAGTGTTCTTCTGCAAACACCAGTAGCCCTTGCCTCACCTTTCTCCCAACTTGCAAAAGCAGCTGGCACTGGCACCAACGTTGCAAAGTGCTCTGAGTACCCTCATTTATTTTCAGCATGCTCTCATGCTAGCTCTGATGCATGTCCAGCCACAGGTTTGCCTTTTCATTGTCTGTTGAACACATAACATTATCTTGCCACATTACTTAACATTCTCCACAGGCTGACTCTGCAAATACCTTGTATTGTGAGCAGTTTATTAATGTGAAATGCAAGAAATGATACATATAAGTACAAAAAGCTTGAAAACTCCTAATTTTTTAACAATTAAAAAATAGGATGAGGATATTTTTCAAGACATCAGACAGCATAACACGACTTGGATAACAGATCAGATTATAAATCATATCTGTATGTAAAATATTCAAAGTCTCTGAGCATACTTTGTTGGATTTTTTTAAAGGATTTAGACATGTTCATCCCATTAGGTTCATGTGGACAGTGATAAAATCTAAAGTTTTAATATTCTCTTGTTCTAAGTAGCTTGTGTAGTTTAATGTATGTAATTATTAGCTAATATTTGCTGACATTTGCATTTTTTTATCAGAATGTTTAAGGAAAAACATGACCACAAACATTTGAATACTTCTTCTACTACTGTGCTTAGAATCAGGAAACTAAAACTAAACTTATTTCTCCTTACATGAAGGACATGTAAGGAGACTACACACTGATCTAATCCCTTGTATCTCATTGCTTTAGAAAAATGTGCATTATATATCTCAGTCACAATCACTGTTTCAAACTATGACAGAAATGTGCTAGAACAGGCCCTGCTGCAGGGGTGTGTGACTAATCTTTTAGTTTTCTAATCATACTCTCTTCATCTCAGCTTTCATAAGAAAGTATGTTATGAAACAAGATGTTTGTGGATACTTTATGCGTTCTGAGATGGCAGGCAAAGAAAAAATGTATAAAATAAACATTATTTACTAAAAGTTTGAACTTTTGCTGGTGGTAAAACATCTAGATTTCATATATCTGACTTCTAAATATTATATCTTCTGTTGTACTCCAAATCCCATCCTCTGACATTCTGTGCAGGTCAGTTGAAGTTTATAGGAATGCACAGGAAGAGACAGCAGCACATCAGGAGCCTACCAGTGTGTATCTTGGAATAAAAAAGAACTCCAACATGGATCAGAGCAACTTCTGAGAGTAATTGTAGTGGATTCTTCAGCAGGGTGGAGACTCCAGTCTCCTCTTACATATATATTCCTGCCTTGACTCAGGCATTTCTGTGTGTATTGTAAACTTAGCTTCAGGAGCAGTGACTCTGGTGCTGTCACAAAGCACTCCAAAACCTCGGAGCTGCAGTTCAAACCTCTTGGCTAAGAAAGACCTGAAATTGTTATTTCCCATTTCCAAAACCAGTGTTGCAGCTACAAGCTGAGCTAAAGTTGGACACACCCTTTGGTTTTGAACCAGAGTTGATGTTATTTAAACAAGTTGTTGCAGCTTAAGTGTGCAGGTAACCAGTTCCCACCTGTCTCACTGAAACAGAACACTGAGAATCTTCACAGTCCTGTGCTGACAGTGAGGGAGCTTTGTGCCCCCAGAGAGAGGTGTTGGCTGTTTTGATGCACCTCCAGGGTTCAGGAAGAAATTCTGAACTGCTCTCAAACTTGGCTGCTTAGAGTTGCGTCATGATGAATTAAAAGAATTTAAACTTTTAAACTGATGCTTAAAAAAAACCCTATAAATGGAATGTAAGTATTTAAATATCAGCTATCAACAGCCCTGAAACATGTTTTTTCTCATATATGTAAAATGACATTTGTTTCTAGGGTGTTACAAAAGGACCTTTGAAGCCAAAGTAATATGCCCATGGAGCAAGTGTTAAAGAACAGCTTTTCACTTCAGCAGGCAACATAGTATGGGTCCATGGGACAGGGAGATTAAAACGAGCTGAACTGTTTAATGAGCAGTGCTTTGAAGCAGTTGGTATAATCTGCAGCTGCTGCTTTCTGCCACTTGAGGTCCTCTTTTATCCCTAATTAGTACAATTTGCTGATACCAAGCAGGAAAAACTCACAGGTGTTAGGTGTTTCATTGTAAATCTGAGGATGAAAAATCTTCTCAGAAGCTCACACGAAGCTATGTTGACTTGGGTATCAGTTACCTATTCATATCTGCAAATGATTTAGAAACGTGATTGCCGGGCTTCTTGCAGGCAGTGTGTTTATTTTCTTACAATATGCTGTACTGTGTTTTGTTGCTGTGTTATCTGCTTTCTCAATGTTCGGCAAATTCTTCTTTGGTAATGTTTTCTTTTTTTTTCAATACAATTCTCTTCCCCCTCTGACTTGTACATCATGGCTTGTGATTCTGGTGCCCAAAATTAACTTTCAAGCTTTTTTCTAAGCAGAGCAATATGAATAAAGGTATTTGAGAGATACAATGGCTGTAGCAATCTGGAGTCTGGTATCCTTTGGAAACAGAGGGAAAGAGTTTCATTTTGGAAATTCTTTCTCAAAGATGCATCTGCACGGTTTCTGATAGTGAAGAAGATACAGCTATGTGAATGGCTCCTCTTTCTCACGTTATCCAGTATTTTTCACAGTCTACAACTGAGGTTTTTTATGTGGTTGCCATTTTAGCTATCAATTTAAAAAAGCAATGCAAACATCAAAAAAAGCAAACACTGGCAGTCTTTCTTCAGAACACAGAAGAAAAGTCTGCAGTTTCAAATTTGATCTAACAGTGTGTAAACTGGCAGATGCATTTATGACCACTCTCCACTTCATGGTTTGTTATGCCTCTCCTATGCATTGATGGGAGCACTTGCACATATGTGTAGTAAATCAGACCTGGATATTCAGTGGGCTGGGAAAACAAACAAACAAATGAACAAAACTAAAAGAAGTGTTGAGAGTGTTTGTTTTGTTTTAGGAATTTTTGCTTTTTGGGAGCATTGAGGACAATCTTGCTCTTTGACCTACCTTGCTGTTGAGCTGTCCAGGTGGTTGCTCAGGCACAAAAGAAAGGATGCCAGGAGGTTAGTAGTAAGACACCAATGATGGAACTGTTTAAGCTGTCTCTGTCCATGTGGTGGTTCCACCCTGGCTAGATGCCAGGTGTCCACCAAAGCCACTCTATCACTCCCCTGTACAACTGGACAGGGGGGAGAAGATATAATGAAAGGCTTGTGGTTGAGATAAGAACAGGGAGATCACTTATCAGTTAGTATCATGGGCAAAACAGACTTGACTTGAGGAAATTAGTTGAATTTATTGCCAATCAAAATCAGAGCAGGACAGTGAGAAGTAAAACAAATCTTAGGAGCACCTTTCCCCTGCCCCTCTCTCCTCCCTGGGCTTAACTTTATTCCCAGTTTTTTACCTCTTCCCACCCAGTGGCTCAGGGAGATGGGGAATGGGGGTTATGCTCAGTTCATCATGTGTTGTTTTCTGCTATTGCTTCCTCCTCAGGGAGAGGAGTCCTTCAGCTGCTCCAGTGTGGGGTCTCTCCCTCAGGAGACAGTCCTACATAAACTTCTCCAACCTGAGTCCTTCCTGTGAGTTACAGTTCTTCACGAACTACTCCAGCTTGGGCCACTCTTCCAGGGGTTCAGTCCTTCAGGAACAGGCTGCTCCAGCATGGATCTCCCACAGGATCACAAGGCCTATCAGGACCCTGCTCCACTGTGGGCCTCCCACAGGGCCATGCCTTTCTTTTGGGCATCCACGCCTTTCTTTTGGGCATCCACCTGCTGCAATGTGGGGTTCTCCACAGGCTGTGCAGGTGGATCACTGCAACCCTGTGGAGCTCCATGGGCTTTATCACAGACTGCAAGGGAATCTCAGTTCTACCACCTGGACACCTCCTCTCGTTTACTGACCTTGGTGTCTGCAGAGCTGTTTCTCTCACATATTCTCACTCCTCTCTTCCCTGGCCACGATTACATCTATGCATTAACTTTTTTTCCTTCTTAAATATGTTACCACAGAGGCATTACCCCCATCACTGATTTGTCTGCCTTGGAGCTGTCTGGCCTTGGCTCTGTCAGACATAGGGGAAGCCACTCCTCTAGTCCTTCTGCTATCAGAACCTTGCCAAGTGACCCAATACAATGATTGATCAGCCATGACCTGATTGATCTGCTCTATGTAAAAATAAAGAGCGTTTCTGCATTTTGTAAACCCAGGCTTCAGAAAGGAAATACAGACCTGATTTTGCAACATCTGTTGGCTTGGAGACCGCTATAGTGGTTTACAGCTAGTGGTAACAAACGCGATTATTTATAACTTCTTGAGATTGGAACGAAGGTGCATGTTTTAATGGGCTTTGTTCTCATGGGGCAGGTCTTTTCTGGCTGATGCATGAATCCTCTGTTTAGCAGGTAGAAGCAGAAAACAAAGTCTCTTTTATGTTTCCCTATGGATTTCTTTGCAGATCAAGTTTTTAAGGGTCAGGGACTATACTTGTGCATTCAAAAATATATTGAAGTTTTGCTTGTCATGCCTATTTGCTTTACAATTTAGAATGGAAGTAGTTATAGAACCTGTAGTCTAAGGAAATATTTTTAAGGCCAAGTAGTATCTTTCATTTTAGACCAATATAAATGGGGGAAAATTACAAACCTTTGTCTTGAGATACAACCAAACAGGATTTTTCTGTGCCACCTTTCCTTACACCTGTATCAATTTACAACTTTGCAAGGCATGGAAGAAGTTTTCTTTTTGAATATGTTTTTATTCTGAACTAGCATGCTTTTTATGGTCAAGTAAACAAACAGACACTTCTAAAGGGATTGTTCCTCTTAAACCAGAATTAGATCAGATGAACTGCAACTCAATGGTGCCCCTATTGGGTACAAGAACTTGGGATGACACATACTGATGTGAATGTCTGGCATGTGGGATGTTATAGAGCTACCCAAGAACTGAAACCTAGCTTGCACTGCTTTATAATTATTATTTTTTGCTGAGGTTCCACAGAATCACAGAATATTCAGAATTGGAAGGGACCCACAAAGATCACCTAGTCCAGATCCTAAGTAAAAGGTTCATATGGGAATTCCAATCTTAGTGTTATTAACACCAACCAACTGAGCTAAAGAAAAGATGGTGAAAATAGGAAAATATCCTGAGATAGAGGCATGAAGTTCTATAGGAATAATTTCAACGAGTTAGTGAGTAAGTAAGAATTTCAAATAATATGATTTTTCATTGCCCTGACATGGTTTTTACTACCTGACTTTTGAAAAGCAGATTCATTTTCTTGTGGCCTCCATCCTCTTCTCTGTAAAACAGGCAGTTGAAAATATAAGATGTAGCTCAGCAAAATAAATCATCTGCACTTGCACATTCTGACTGGTTCACTGAGTAAGGCAAAGCTTACAAAAAAACCTAAAGCAACACAAGCAGGCCTGTGATCAATTAATTCAGGACTGTATGTTAATGCATTACTCCAAAGAGGACAATTACCTTAAATCTGGCACTACTTCAGTTTCATAGTCCTTGACTTTCTTTTAACTTAAGCTCTTAGCAGAAGGGCTTTTTCAGTACTCAGTTCTGTCTTTAGAATCCTCCTCTAGCAGCCTCTTATTCTCTGTGTTTCAGCACTGAGTAGTGCCAGGGATGGAATTTATCCCTGAAGCGACACGGGATGCTAAGCTCGCATGTTAAGCGGCAATGACCTGCAAAGTGTCTTCCTCCTCCGGCTCAGGGATGGCGACCTCTGTGCAAGGAGGGGGATAGGAGGGTGGCTCCACGAGCTAGATTTCTAGGATCGGGAACAACATCTAGGGGCATGAGCCGCTGCCATCGTCCCGCAAGGAGCACTCTTGGCCCCAGATTTCCCCATCGCTCATCCTGCCGCTGCTGTAACATTGACCTGACACTTGTGTGCATTCGGCTGCCGTTGGCAGCCTGCCATTTATTCTCCTTTGGAAGAGGGAGATGGAAGAAATAAAGAAATCTTTCTAGACTGGCCGGTGACTTGGCAACACCGCGTGGACATCACGGAGCAAAAGGAAAGTGCCGCAATCCGGCCGCCCCGCCCCGGGGCACTGCCCGCCCGCCCGCGGGCCCTGAGGGGCGGGGCAGCCCCAGAGGCTACTCCCCCTTCTCCGCTCACCCAATCGCATCAGCGCGTAGGTGCGGCCCTTGGCCCTCGTAGCCAATCAGCGCTGCGGGTGACACAAAGTGGTGCGCTTTGCACGCGCTTTAAAGGCCGGGAAAAACTGGCAGCGCCAGAGTCCAATCAGAGCGGAGAGAGGCGCGGCCGGCTCAGCCTTTTGCCCAATGGGAGGCCGGGGAGGTGGTGCGGGGCAGGCGGGGGGAGAGTGGCAGGAGCCTCACCCAGTAAGAGGGCGGGACTCGCCGCCTCCCCTGGCAGCTCGGGCCAATGGGTGCGGGTAGTGGGCGGGGCGGAGGG